>QZML01000205.1:578500-695537 GCA_016801275.1 Hystrix brachyura | reverse complement strand
CTGAGACCACCCTGGGCTGCATACGGAGTTCAAGGCCAGCCTAAATTATATAGCAAGACTCTGTCTAAAAACCAACAAAACAAAACAAAAAATACATGAATAAACGCTTAGCTATCTCTGTGTAATGATTAGAAAAGCTATATACCACTAAAAATTATTACGGTTCCCTTATTCAATATTCAATTTCTGGTCAGCTTTCACTTAATTGCTAGAAAAGATTAAAAAAGAAAGGAAAATTACATATAAGCCAGATACAATGCTAGGCTTTACTGACAGATTAATTCATACCATAAATATTTATGATATAACATTTCCAAGTAATTTAAAAATAACAAATAAAATAACAATAAATTCTGATGTGCATATTTTAATCAGTTAGTAGCAGATATGCTACAGTGATTAGAAGATGTTTGTGCCTAAGAATATTTTTAAAATGATATAATTATAATGCAAATATTTAAAATTTTTATTCGGTTTTATTGTATTCCCAAATGATTGTATACCATTCATTTCTCTAACACAACAGTGATTCATGGATATTCAACACAGTCCAGTTCCCTATTCTCATACTCTACTCTATTGTTTTCAACTGTACTTTCACCTGATCTTCCCTCACTACCTTGTGAATTATTCGAGGCCAGTGGCTGTATGTTTCTAAAATTTGGCAAAGACTATGTGAGGAAAATTCAACTCACATTTATATAACTAGAAGACAATCGATGTGTTTATTTATTCAGCATTTCGTGTTTTTCAAATTTGACAAGCATGATTTTTATTTATCATGGAAATGACATTATTTACAGATAGGAAAAAGAGAATTAATTGAGATTGGAAAGAGAGAGAGATTATTAAAGAGGCATTATTAGTGGTATTTGTAATTCAAACATTACCTCTGGAAATTGTTTCCAGTATTATGTATTTGGTAATAAGTAAATGGCTTATTTTTCATCATGTCTCATGAGGGTAGAGGGGCCAATATGAGATGACAAAATACTTGAGGCCATCAAGTTAAGGCTTTACTGCTTCACTGTATATACGAGAATGCAGTAGCAACAACTCTGTTGCCTTGTTCAAAATAGGACTCAAATCAACATTCTTAGTAGTTATAACTGCTGTATAAAAGTAGTACAACGCAGCAAATATTAAGAGAGTATTAGCTGAATACAACACTTTGCTCAGCCTTGCCTGCAGAAGTTTAAAAGATAATTTCTTTTCTTTCTGTTTATAGCCTAGTGAGGAAAGCAACTAGTTATCAGGAAGCTAAAGTACATGGTAGTAAGCCATGAGACTGGGAAAACGCAGCAAGACTTTTCAGGATAAGACGTTTTCCCTCAAATAAATAACCCCTACTCTGTGATGTGAAGAATAATGAGGAGTCAGATACTTTGAACAGAAGTGAGTTTTTCAAGCATTGAGGGCAGTACATATAAAACTTACTACAAAATATTAATGATTGAATCTACAGTACAGAAAATATATTGACTGTATTTTGAAGGATTATGTGGTAAGGGCCAGAAAAAATTTTGTCGAACACAAAACTGGTTCACAAGACAACCCAAAAGAATGTAGTTGTACTAAACTAATATTGCAGAGAATAGAGAGCAGTCAGACTCAGACGCCTGGAAGAGGACCGTCTTACCAGGACTTGATCGTTCTGTGCATTAGTAATCATTCAATTCTCTGTTTCAGCAATGTTGGACCTGTTGGTGGTGTTCTAAAAGATAAAAACACAAGAGGAAAAGGTTGTTGGATAAAATAGAGTTTTGAACATAGTGAATATAAGATGCCTTTGAGATAGTAAAGTGTAGGTAACTTGTAGCAAACTATTTATATATATTTAGAAAGGAGGAAGATCTCAGATGAACATGTTTCTTCGGAAGTACCATCGGTCTTTAGATAGATGATAACTAAATACACACCGGTAAGAAAACTCTAAAAATTGAAGTATAGTTATGGAAAAAATTGTTCCCCTCTTGAGGAAAGCAACTAGTTATCAGGAAGCTAAAGTACATGGTAGTAAGCCATGAGACTGGGAAAACGCAGCAAGACTTTTCAGGATAAGACGTTTTCCCTCAAATAAATAACCCCTACTCTGTGATGTGAAGAATAATGAGGAGTCAGATACTTTGAACAGAAGTGAGTTTTTCAAGCATTGAGGGCAGTACATATAAAACTTACTACAAAATATTAATGATTGAATCTACAGTACAGAAAATATATTGACTGTATTTTGAAGGATTATGTGGTAAGGGCCAGAAAAAATTTTGTCGAACACAAAACTGTTTCACAAGACAACCCAAAAGAATGTAGTTGTACTAAAGTAATATCGCAGAGAATAGAGAGCAGTCAGACTCAGACGCCTGGAAGAGGACCGTCTTACCAGGACTTGATCGTTCTGTGCATTAGTAATCATTCAATTCTCTGTTTCAGCAATGTTGGACCTGTTGGTGGTGTTCTAAAAGATAAAAACACAAGAGGAAAAGGTTGTTGGATAAAATAGAGTTTTGAACATAGTGAATATAAGATGCCTTTGAGATAGTAAAGTGTAGGTAACTTGTAGCAAACTATTTATATATATTTAGACAGGAGGAAGATCTCAGATGAACATGTTTCTTCGGAAGTACCATCGGTCTTTAGATAGATGATAACTAAATACACACTGGTAAGAAAACTCTAAAAACTGAGGTATAGTTATGGAAAAAATTGTTCCCCTCCGCCAAAGAAGCACTAATCGGTATTGCAAGTAGTGACAAGCTTTGGGTTTTGTTTAAGTAGGCGCTTAAGAAAAGCAGTGAAACCAACAAATTTTTTCATGGAAATTTCTTCCCTGTGAGTGACGCTCCATTCAGTGTGAAGAATGGGAAACACTGAATATTATTCAGCTAAAAAAGTATCTTTCACTCTTAATTCTGTGTTAGATATTTTATATTTATGTAACTAAATAATCAGCTTTGTGAGCAGTCATGGTCAATTTATATAGCCAAAAATAATAGACTCAACATGTTCCACAGAAAATATCAGAATTATATATACATATATATATAATAAGAAAGGTAAGATTAAGTTTATTCAGAATAAAGTAATTTTATTCATAATTTCACTACAATAAAATGTCATTTTTCTCTCTTAAGGCTTTGGATTGAGGAAAAGATGTATGCAGTTCCCTCTACATGTGCTTGATCAAACATCTTAATATCTGAGCACACCATGTACCTGTCCACAGCAGAACTCTTGCCTTTCTGGCTCCTGTTTGGAATTAACTTTCCACCAGGACAAGGACATCTGCTTACGTCTTCATTTTGATTTTCAAATTTCAACATTCTCCATTAAGTTTTCCTGGTTAGTTTAACTTAAAATGTTACCTCCACTTCTAGCCCTTATTTATTTTTCTTTTTACTCCTTACTCTAGTCCTCTTCTTTACTTTTCTTTATTGTGCATTCTTAATTTTTCTGTATAGTGAATGTGATTTATGACAGTGTATACCCCCCCTTCGGCCCTTGGCATTTTTTTTTTTTTTGTGGTTTTTTTTTTGGTGCTGGGGATGAAACTCAGGGCCTTGTGCTTCCGAGGCAGGCACTGTAACCACTGAGCTAAATCCCCAGTGCTTCAGGTAATGTTTTTATGACCCTATCTTTCCACTGGATGGCATTCACCATATTTTTTATCACACTTTAAAAAGTCACTTATTAAAGATGACTTCCAGAACTTCTTTAGAAAAAGGCAAGAAAGATTGAATAAGTGAGTTCAAAGGGAGGGGGAGTATCCTGATGTGAATTAATGGCAATATATCCTTTGCTGTAATTTTTATTAAATTTAAACCACTACTGTATATTAGATTTTTATTACCCCTTGAATATTTCATAAACATTGTGTTAACTTTAATTTATGAAATGTGTATTATTGGAATCTATGGACCAGAAATAAAAAGATTTAGGGAATTTATATCTTATTAATCAGTATTTGTTTCTTAAAGGAAGCTTTAAGAATTTAGATCTCTCTCTGAAATCAGCGTATTTCTAAAATAATATTACAAAAAATTCTTTCTCTTCAAAATTTTCTCTGAGATAAACATTGCAACTAAAGTTATAATCGCAGGATAAGTATGGTTGCAGTGTCACAGTGGACACAGCTGGAACAGCTGGTCACCAATACTGTGGCTGAAAGCAGCTGCTGGCCCATGGAGGCCTGTGACACTTCTGGAGGACCTGCCTTGGTGAGTGAAACCTGGGACGTCCTCACTGCCTGAAAATGTAACCCACGAGTGGCAATTAGCAACTTCTTCCTGACTAGAGAAGGGTGCTTGCACAGACAGACAGGCACACAGATATACAGGGCACAGATCTGTAACTGCAGCTGAAGCGGGGCAATCACAAGTTTGAGGTCAGTCTGGGTTGCGTCTCAAAATAAGAAAGAAAAAGAACAGGGTGGCTCAGGACACAGCTTAGTACTCCCTGGGTTGATTCCTCAACGCTGAAAAAAAGATAGAATTTAATACTACCAATAATAAAGAGGAAAATACAAAATGTCAGTGCCCCATTTCTAAAAATGGCCATTCTTGTTACTCTGTTGTTATTTTCCTACATTATAGGGCAGACATGTTTGCAAGCAAAGATCAAACACTATTCATCAATATAACTCCTTTCACCCTGAACTGTAAGCAACTAGGGATGCAGGTGCCAGTGAGCAAGTGCACAGGGAAGTAAGAATAATACTGAGTACTTCAGCTGGGGAACTGCAGTTCATAAATTCACATACGGGGAAGTGTGAATAGCTCCTGAGAGACACCAGGAATAAGCACGCGACGCCGTGGACGGCAGAGCTCTGCACAGTATTTCTCAGGTCGGGGCTATCAAGCCCAGAGTCATTGGAGTGGACAGTAATGGACTTGCCAGGCGCTTCCAAGGACCCAACCGAAATTGGAAACCATCAATCTGCCCTGCTTGGCAGAGTTATGGCACTTGCGCCATCAGAGCTCGGGGGAGAGAGAAAGATTTTGATTATACAGATCCAGTACAGGAGTGCATTTAAATGAAAACCGAAGAGAGAAAGAGAAGAGAATTGAAAATGAGTGTGGCCTGAGATGGTCAGCCACGGTGATGCATTTTGTTAGGAAAGTAAAGTCGAGAAGAAAGTGTTCATCTAAAAACGTACGGAGAGATTTAAACCTCGAGTGATTGAAGAAAAAATATATTTAGTGGAGATAAGTGTTTGCTATCAGATAGAGGACTTTCAAATTAATGGTTTAGAATGCTGTTTGGTTCAGGGAGATAATAAATCCTGACTGAAGCCCCAGGTGTGGTTTACTGAAGAAAAATAAAGTCAAAGTTATTGCTACAGAAAAGCTTATGAAATTCGAAGAAACTAATGTTACTTAGCATAAAGCAATAGATAGAAAAAATAATAAAAAATGAATTGGCTATTATAGTCTCCTAAAACTGCAAGAATATATATTTAATTGGGAGATGTGTTTATTAAGAAAAATGAATCCTAAGTGTTCAAAAAGTTAAACCATTTTGTATTTATATTACTTTAATTGACAAATCACAATTGTATAATATTTAGTGAGTGTAATATGAAGTTTTGATACACAGATATTCACTGTTTAATAACCTAATTCTGTTCCTACCAGTAGGTTGTTAGATGAATTAGTTGCTAAATGAGGAACTGAATAGTATGTACAATATTCAGAGCAGAGAAATGGTCAAAGGAAACTCCAACTTGATAACTTTGCTTTTATTTGCATAATTCCTACAAGCAGTATCGCAATGTATAACAGAACATAAAACTACAGTACTGTATTGTACATTCGGCAAAAATCACAGTATTGTGTCATCGAATTCCACTGTAAGACTCCACTGACACTCATATTCCTACATCCTAAGTCCAAATGAAGGTCATAAATCTCAGCAGCAGGGTTTAAAGACCAGAGTTTTAAAGACAAACCAGAGATTATTTCTTAAATAATAACCAATTATCTGAAAATGAGGACATATTTCTTTCACACTTCAGACATCAGCACTGTGTTTTTTTTATATTGGGATATTTCAAAAGCTCCATAGAACATTCCCACTTTTGAGAAAAACTGGATTGATTTTCTGTATGGCCCAAGTATACAATCTGTTTTAGGACAGCCAAGAATTTCTATAAAGCCTTTTCTTGCTATGATGTCCTCTAAGCGGTGGATGTGTCATGGCTCATTCTGTAATTGGTCAGAGTAGGACACTAACATGTGACATGTTTTTGCCTTAATATCCAAATTTTTTACCCAAGATTTGCAACAGCTTGCCTTTCACCTTGGAAAAAACATATCCCATCATGTTCTTGACAAGCTGTCACCAAACTTTTTGGCACTGGGAGCTGCTTTTGAGGAAGAAGATTTTCTCATGGACAAAAGGGCATGGGCAGGTTGCGGGACAATTCAATTGCATTGCATTTTTGTGCACCTTATTCCTATTATTGTTAAAATGTAATATATAATGAAATAATTATACAACTCCTAATAGTGCACAAACAGTGGTAGCATTGAGCTTGTTTTGCTTCCACTAGATGTCTGCATCTAGGCTGAAGGAAGACAATGATCACCCGAAGTGTGCTGCTTTTGTCCAGTCTATCTTTTAATATTGTTTTGGTTGCTGTCATTGCAGAAAACCATTTTCACAAAAGGTGGAATGTTGGAAATAGGACCAGGCTTTTCAAAGCTTTTGTGATGATAACAGGATGTAGCACCTTGACTTTAATCCAGAAAATGTTTAGAGATTTGAAGTTATCTCAAACATACATTTAAGGCCACCCTCGTTTGATATCGAAACCAATCAGTCATCTTCTAATACTAAGTTGATTCACTTGGCTTATTCATAGATGGGTCATGGATCAATTTCTTTCCAGTTTGCATGTCATTCTGGGTTGGAAAGTAATGCTCAAACTGTTTTGAAACCTGAGATGGGTGACCGTGCAACAGCTGGAATAAAGAAGCCTGACTCACTCGGTCTCTTTCAAAATCTCAGCTAATGTTTGTAACATGTCAAAAACCCAGCATTCACTCACAACCTTCATAATACCAGTTTGGCTTTCAATGCAGCCGCTGTGCTGAACTGACCAGTTGTCATTCTCCCTAAAGTGACAGATTCAGTTTATCAAGTAGGTTGAATATGTCACACGAGCAAGCAAGTTTTGAAAGCCATTCTGTGTCATCGAACTCTGCATCCAGTGATGACTGTTTTTCCAAAATAAATCTCTCAGCAGCTCTCACAGCTCAGATACCATGTCCAGTGATCTGGCTTTCGAAAGCTATCTCCTGTCTGTGCACACATGGAGTGTTCTTGTAGTTGACAGTTTTAATCACATCCTAAAAACATTCTTAAATTCAGTTAACATTTTTCAGCTAGCCAGCATCTCTCTCTGTTATGCCTTGATGAAGAAAGACAGAAGTTTTATAGGGTATTAACAAGAATTTAATCAGTCATTTTGGTAGTGGTTAGTCAAAATGAGTCTCTTAAGTGGGTTAAATTATTTGGTCATTCTGCAGTTTTTGGATTTGCGGAAGTGAGGAAAAAAGCAGATGGATCTGTGGAAGGTAGCAAGGCACTTCTGAGGAGCATGGAAAATTTTCAATCCTTCAATTACTCTTACATTAATCTAGGAAATTACAGTAAGAGTTTGAGCTTTTGACACGGAAACAACTGAATACTTATGTGCTTCCTTTAAGGGATAGTTGTGTGATGAAAGCCAATCATTGCATCTTTTTTTGTTTCGTTTTGGGCTTTTTTTGTTTTGTTTTGTTTCTTTGTTTGTTTGTTTTGTTTTTTGGTGCTGGGGATCGAACTCAGAGCCTTGCATTTGCAAGGCAAGCACTCTAACACTGTGCTAAATCCCCAGCCCCTCAAGCTTTGTATTTTAATTGGACTGGTATATTGTATTGTATTGTATTGTATTGTATTGTATTGTATTTTTATGATCTGAAACAAGTGTGATAGATTTAAAGGTTAAAATATTGACTTATGTATCTTTTTAAATTTTATTTCTGCTTTGTTAAATCCTTGCACGTTAGCCTCAACAAGGGTAAAATAGGAAGTGAAAGGAAAGAGTCTTTATCTTTCCTTTTAAAATAGCTTCTTCTAAATAGACTTTTACTCAATGTCTAAGCAGACAATAGTCACAAATTGATTGTGAAAGTTACCCACTTGAGGAAAGAGTTTTCTAATCTTCAGAAGCTAAATATCCAAACTCATAAAAACAGAAAGTAAGGTGATGGTTGCCAGGGATTCAGGAGGGGGAAAAATGGCAAGTTAGAGCAGTCTGTATAAAGTTTCAGCTATGCAAAATGAAAAGATGTGGCAATTGTTGACAACAATATGGAGTCGTACCTCAGTTCATGAACACATCCATTCACAAACAATTCAGTTGCCACACAGAAGCATTTGGCAAAATTTTGTTTCTGTTCAGGAACAGCTCTGCATCAGACGAGGAACAGGAAGGCAGCCATCTTCCCCACCTCAACAGAAGTGAGGCCGTCTTCCCTAGAATGGCAAAACAAATTAAGTTCATGAACTGAGCCACTACTGTATTGTATACTTTAAAATTTAAGAGGCTATAACTTGTACGTTTTTAATCACAATGGAAAAAATATCATAGCAAAAGTTTGAAGGTATAGAAGACCAAGCTGAAACTTATGGAGTTAAGAAAAATCCCTACTATATGGGCATTATTCCATGACTCATTCAAATTTCCCTTAAGGTTTCTTAGACTAATTGTGAATTGTTGTAGAGCAAAATGTTTTGTCATTTTGCCTACAAGAATAAATCAAATTGGACACACACATCGAGAACTTAACTATTGTCCAGTCATTTGACTTGAATAATATTATGTCAAATCAGATGAAATATACCAAATAAGTCATCATTACAAAAATAACGGAGGTTCACACCTGATTTATTAACAAGTATATTTTTACAGGAGGAGGAGATAAGCCTTATTGATGAGTGCTTGATGTTTGAATCAAATTTTAATAGAGGTTTTTCAAAATGATATTAATATTTAAAGGAAAACTATGTTTTCCTAATGGTCACTGTTACTTTAATAAATAAACTCATATTTATGAAACAGGATAATTTAAAACTTTTAATAAGGCATCATTTGTTGAAAATGGTAATTTGTCTTTTATTAGCTTTTGATATAATGTGTGATAGTGGGAGTTCTAGTATTTTGCTTACTCTCAGAAGAAAAAAAATAGTTTATGAGGTAAGTAAGAATTGTATACGGGATATGAGTTCTGGTATTCTATGGCCAAGTGGGGTGACTTGGTAACTGAAAAACCCTGGATGGTTTCTACCACAAAGGAATACTAAAGGTTTCAGAAGACTGATACACTTATCCTGATTCAAACATTACACAAAGTATGTATTTGTTAAAATACTACATAGTATTCCATATATATTGTTTAGTTTTTCCCTAATAATTTTTAAAAATTAAAAAATAGTTTAAGAATCAACGTGAGAAGAATTTATTCATTGATATACAAAGACAACATGAATTTTCAAGGAATTAATTCCAATTAAATGACTATCAATTTTTGATATTTTTAAAGATGTGATACGATTCACGAGCCTTTTTTTTTAAAAAGGTTATAGATCACATGTTAGTAAGTGATTTTATGAACTTATATTCTCACTCTTTTTATTGTTATTGATAAGATACTGACATTTTCATATAAACAGCAAAGAGTTACATCCATTCATGGTCTATTAACCCAGCATAAAAAAAGTGATTGAAATGCAAATGTATTTTTACTCATAGATTGATTTTCTCTTAAAAGCAAAAGTGCTTAAGTGAATCGAAATTGTTCTTTAAATAGTTTTTAAAAATTGGTTTCTTTCAATGGTCCATAGATTATTAATTGTAGTCACTTTTGGAATGTTTTTGCAATATTCAAATATTTTTTCTACTTACAGACTTCTATTTAATTTTCAGTAAATTATGCTTGCTGTACTTGTTTTCTCAAATATTTATTTTTTTTAGATAATTTTCTGAAAGAAACTGTTGGACATCAATTGTTTAAAGTTGTTCTTCAATTTTAAAGAACATTTTGTATGTAAATAAAGACATTCAAGCATTTTGTATGTAAATAAAGACATTTAAGATTTTTAAAACTAAGGAACAATTTTACTTTTCTTAAGCATTTTTATTTTTAAGATAAAATTAATATTACCTTAATGATGCTTATATTGCCTACTTAAACATGCTTTCAGCACATGGCACACATCTTTATTCCACATTTAAAAACCTTTTTAGTGGCATTGTATAATTTGTAACATTCCATTTCATTATATGCTACAATTTAAAACAATTTTTCCTTTTAAGATGTGGATGCTATAGAAAGCAGTCTGTGCAATTTCAATTCGCATTCAGCAACATATTTAGAGGTAGAAAACTGAATCAAATGCTAACAAATATGTACAAATTTTAAAGTTTGCCAAAAACTTTAAAACAAACCCCTAGATTCTGATAAATGGATTTAAAATGTTTGCAGTTGACTAAAACTAGCAAAAATCACTCTTGTGGTGCAAAATTATAAGTAATATAAATAACTGGAAACACGTGGGGTTTGTTTAAATGTGATTTGCCCCTGAGGGCTCTTGTACTGGAATCTTGGTCCCCAGTATAGCACTATGGTAGGTCGTGGAACTTAAGAGATCTAGTGAGAGATCATTTGTTCATTGTAAGCACAACCCCTGTAGGAAATTAATATAGTTTTCAGGGGACCCTAGTTCTCACCAGAAGGCTCAATAAAATACGAAGCCTCACCTCACTATGGCTTTTTTCGTGGTTTTTTTGTTTGTGTGTTTATTTGTTTGTTTGTTTGTTTTTGGTGTGGGGTGCTGGGGATCAAACTCAACCACTCTACACTTGAGATAAGTCCCCAGGGGCTTCTTCTCTTTCCTGTAATCTCTGCCTCTCACCTCCCACTCTCACTCACTACTGCCCTTGTGATGTTTTCTTTTCACTGTGAGGTACTCACTACAGTCAACCTGATTACAGTGCCCCTCCAACCCTAAAACTGAGCTAAATAAATGTCTTTTCTATATACATCACACAGCCTCAGATATTTAGTAACAACAACAGAAATAGGACAAATACATCCATTCTTAGAAGTACTTCTGATTAAATGTTTATTTTGAACAAATTGTTATTCTGACCAATATACTGAGTCAATCAAATCAGATCTTTAGGAGCTATTTCACCTATGTTTATGTAAGATAGTTATGTACATTTGTTTGTGTCAGGCCTAACATTCCAAGTCACTAAGCGATAAAGTGTTGTTGAAGGTTATTGCTCAAAAAGTTGCTTCATATTTTGTCAATCATTGAGTATATGGCATGTCAGGCTCGCAGACAGAGCAGGATATGGTTCACATAGCTTGCACTCCCATCATTGGTTAGACTTTAATTACCTAGGACTAGGGATTATAGAAAGAAGACAAATTCATTTCTCTGTTTTAGCAGAAGTAAATATTAGATCCATGTTTACTGATATGTTTAATTATTACAAAATATCTTAACCTTTCTTTTCAACATTTAATATTTAAAGACAGTCATGGATGATAGTAATTACTTTTCTGGTAACGGTTGGTTCACTCCACCATGTTAAAGCATAATTTATTGTGAGTGACACTTGTAAAATGATATGTCAGGTAGTAAATTTAAAATGACAATATTTCCAGTAGAAGAACCTGCATGTTTTCTGGTTTACTTACCTCACCTTGATCAAGAGAGTTTCAGGTTAAAGAAACTTTTAAATTACATAATCCTGAGTAAAAACAACAAAAAGCCCCTCTATTGAAATCTCTCTCCTTCTATTTTTTCCTCATACATTCTCCCTTTTCGTCTTTTCTTCTTTCTCTTCCTCTTTCATCTTCCTCTCCTCCTGCCTTTGAGTATTGTACTACTTCAATGATATAAATACCCTATGTACCCCAAAACATTTGCATGACATAGTATAATTTTAGGGTGAAGAGTTTTATCTTAATTTGTAAGAATTTTTTAAAAGAAAAACCTGCTAATAATTTTTAGGGTTAGAATTGTGCTGAGCAATCCCGCTGCAGAGTCCGCGACCTAATTCACTCCACATTATTGCTCTTCAGGCTCCACTTTAATGTTTGCCTGTTTGTCGTTCAATTCTCCCGAAGATAACACATGCGCTATTACAGACTAGTGTGACGCTAAGCACAGTAGAAAGGACTTGGAGAAAGAAAATAAGCGTTTCAGTTTTGACTTTGATAATAATAACCATAACACTCTGTAAAATGAGTTTTCCTTGCAAGATACCCTAAATTGAACAGCTTCAATTTTTAGGCTATTTTGGAAATTGCATATTTGTAATCTCATTTCTTATATAATTATTTCTTCTCTGTGTCAACATCCCCAATAATTTTCAATAATATTGATAACTCTTTCATCTGCCTTTTATTAAGCTGTGTCTAGTAATAGCATTTTTAGAAATCCAAGAATAGAATTATTGTCAGTAAAGCTATTATTTAGTTTTTTTGTAGAAAACAAAAAAAATATATGTATACACTAAGGTCTTCATGACTGGTAACTTTGTCTACTGGATTAGGATATAGTGTCTAGTTATTCAAGTAAGCCAGATGGTTCACATGATTAAGGCAATCAAGTTCTTTTAGAATATTTACTTATAAAATTACATGGAAATAACTGTTTTCCTTCAAAGAATTTTGCTGATCAGATTTGTTTTTAGTCTGTTGCTTTAACTCTTGTTATTACAAACAGTTCTGGAATTTTATCCTCTGATACACCCTGCTGAGCTCCATTATGGACATGTGGTAGCTTGTATACAATCTAACACTGGTATAATAGGACACTTCCCAAAGTACCAATAAATATTTATGACAGATTATTTCAATGCAGTTAGAAAATTGTACTATGACCACTACTCTGAGAAACAATTTAGTGGATTCCTTAAAAAAACTTACGTGAAATGTGAGATTGTTTCAAATATGACTAAATTTGACTTTTTTCCAGGGTTCTTACAAAGATAATTCTCACAGGTTTTGGTTGAATTCTGATATTGTTATGAAGGGAAATTTCCCTGGAGCCAAATCCTCTGCCCTTTTAACAAGAGTCCTTGGGTTAACTTTTAAAAAGTAGCCCAATTCTTTTTTATTCCTACCTGGAACAATGTTTGGAATCAGAACTAACACGAGTTAGAGTGTTTCTCATAGTCATAAATAAAGTTTCCTGTTTTACATTCTGTATTTGTGACTATTCTTTGGTTGGGCGCAGAACTGGATCCAAGTACAGAGAAAATTCCCCTTTATTCAGCCTGATACCAGTCCTCATTATTTCACTGATGTCTTTTTTATAACCCTTGATCTTGTCTTCATATTTTAGGAACCAAACTAAAGAAGAACAGAGTCATGAAGCTACTGTCACCAACATTGCCCCTAGTACTTTGGTTGTGGGAAGCTGATCTCCTCGTGATCCCTGGTATGGATGAGATGACAGAGTAATAGCAGGTGATAAATATAAACACATGGCGCAGCGCAAAAGAGAGAAACCATTGAAATGGCATTCACTCCGATTCATTATAGGTTTTTTTTTTTTTGAGGAAGCAGTTGTGATTCTCAAATAGAAAATACTTTCTTTCCCTTTCTCTTTACACATGCCTATTCAAACAATTCCACTTTAGGTATAATTTATGACTCTATTGCTGGGATGATTTGTCTTGTCCTTCTGCTATTTTCCAGTTGCTGTTTATACTGTGATGATATTCATGATGGTGATGGTGAATAATTCTTTGTCAGAGGATGAGAATCAAAGAAGCACCACTTGGTTTCCGTTGGAATATGCTAAACCTGAGCCTTCCATTCTTGCAAAATGTCCAAGAAAGGTGATTGTACAATTTCATCTGGTTACAGCCACATTTCTGAAGTTGTATCTTACATGGAGTCTGATTGTTACAGATTGTGTTAATGTGGATCGCATTAAATAGGCTAAAGCTTGTTGCTTTTATGGTCAAAGATATTAAGATTAAAGCTTTTAAGGAAGCCATGTAAGAGTGACAGAGGCAGCAAAATCACAAAGACGAGGGATTGAAGGTTCACTGACAGTTTTTAAATCAATATTGAAATAAATTCAGAAAGGTTCACCTGTATTATTTGAAGTGCTGTGTCTTAGTTACTTTCTTGGTTCTGGGACAAAATACCTGACACTCACCAATTAAAGTAGGAAAGGATTATTTTGGCCCATAGCCTGTAGAAGTTCAGTCCATAGGTAGCTGGCTCTAATGCAGGGTGGCATGGCAGAGGGGATGGCAGAGGAGAAACAGCCCATGGCAAGGCAGGCAGAAGGTAGAAGCAGCAGTGGACCTTCTGGACTTTTATCCCATCCAGCCTGCAAGTCTATTGGTTGGTACCACACACACACAAACAGGGTGACCTTCCCCTTATCCACACCCACAACTGTGTTAAACCAATTAGTGGACCAATCCAGTACCACATACATTTAATCTGTTTATCACACACCCTGGATCCAGCCACCTCCAAAAAGCCCAACCTATGAGCACACGAGGCTTTGGGGGAGGCATCTAGATATGAAACATAACATGCTTTCCTCCAAATTCCGTAACTTACTATAATACTGTCACCAGGAAATTATTAAAAATGTACTATGTAGTGTTTATCGTGTGATCTAACACATTCATACTTTTAAAATCAGCATTTTAGTGTGTTCCCTTGCTCTTCATTGAGTCAGTAGTCATTTTCTTATACGAAATAACTCTGGGAATCAAATAGAATATTGGATATTTCAAAGTTTTGCTCTGTTATTTTATTTTATTTTATTTTTATTTTTTTGTGGTGCCGGGGATTGAACTCAGGGCCTTGTGCTTGCAAGGCAAGCACTCTAATCACTGAGCTAAATCCCCAGCCCCTGCTCTGTTATTTTAATGGAATGTTTCACATTGAAGTATGTAGAGTGACTGACTGAAATTAGTTAAAAGCAGTTTTAAATGTAATTAACACTAAATATAGTTTGCTAAGTTTCAGGAATAATTATAAACTGTTTCTAATTAACTCGTGTTGCCATCATAAAACAAGTGTTCAGTATAGAGAAAATTATGTCCTCATTTTATGTTTAAAGGAACTGAGAAAGGAGAAGGTAAGCAATTTGCCTAAGATTATTTTTTCTGGAAATAAGCACTGCTAAATTGAAGATCTGGGGTGTAAATCCAGGTAGACAGGCTACAAACAAGTGGCATTAACATTATTCAAGGTTGCTTCTTCATGATGTGCATGTATTTGTAAATTTAAGCACGTAATGTACAAATTTTAAAGTCTTCTCCTAACTACTAGCACGTGCAATGGGCTGTCAATGATATTTTTTCTTATATCCTTAGTTTCCTTAGTTTCTCCAATGATTCATTCATTATTCTTAACCTAATATCTGCAAGACACTCTATGTGCCCCCTGAATATTCTGATTTATTTAGTGTTTGCATATCCATCAGCTTTTTACCAACACATTATCTATGTGTTGAGGTTACTTCTCTACTAGTGGGCAACCATAGTCTCTTAATGGTCACTCTGGCTGCAGCCTGGTCCTTGTCCAACACACCCTTGGTAATGACACAGCAGTTAAAGGTTAAAATATGAAATATTCTAAGTAGGAAGGAAAAACTAATTCTAGTCTATCAGAAGTAGGTATAGATTTTGCTTTCCATGCATGAATTAAATTTTCTCAAATATTAATATTTCCAGCAAGTTCTAACCAATCTTTCTATAAAGTAAGACATATGAATTTGATGAAGAGCTAAATTAAGAAAGGATTCTACTGCTTTACCTAGAAACCAAATACAATAATCCCCCTTTATCTGTGGGCTCAATCTACCTGATTCAGTTCTTTGCAATAAGCTGCAGTCTGAAAGGACTGATCAAAATATTTCAGAAATGAACACGTTTTATAACAGTATATTTTTGTAAACATTCAATTTTATTTTTGGTTATTAATCTCTTACTGTGTCTAATTTATCAATTAAAATTAACCATATTTACATATGTACATTTGTGCATCAATTAAAGATAGAGATGGATACATTCTGAGAAACATTTCATTAGATTTCATTATTGTGTGAAAATCACAGAGTGCACTTATTCAGACTCAGTGGTATAATGTACCACACACATAGGCTGCTAAGTATAGTCTCTCATTACATGTGTGGTTTGTTGACAAAACAGTTATGTGGCTCATAAAGCTATAGGAAAAATACAGTATATGGAGTGTATGGTGTTGTTCAGCCATATGTAGAAAGTCTAAGAACGTATCCCCATGAATAAGGATATACTATACACATCACTTAGACCATAGAATTGCCCACCTTTTAAAGCTTGCCAGTAAGAACTGTTGCCCATGAAGCTGCTTGTGTATTATGCTACATGTCCCCGGAATCTTTCAGGCCAGTCAGGGAATGCTACTTCAGTGAAGTAGACACATGAAGTCCACACACATTCCTGTTCTGCCTCCGGGCGCCCTGGGGAGTTACAATTAAGTTCCTAAAGATCCACAGCAGCAGCATCCAGTAAGTGCCTTTGCCTCCAACACCTTCGTGTCAGAGATAAGATGTTTTAAGTAGCTTATGTAAATCTCACAAGTTCATGGCTTTGCCGTTTGCAGAGAGTGAACAACGATCCAGAGCTCTTAATTCAATTATTGCTCTGGTTTATCACCTGAAAAAAAAAATCAATGAGATTAAAGGAGTATCATTTCAACAAAAACTTTGTGGCACTATCAAAACCAATAGAACTTCCTAGAGAGAAAACCTGACCATGGTTCACAAAGAAAAACCTTTCGGATCACCAAGCAAATAAGATACGTAAAGTGTATTAAGAGCCCTGCAGGGCATTAAGAGCATTTTTAAAAACATTGTTTATGATTTATGTTTAGACTTCCCTCAAGAGTCTCATGCATTCATAGGGGGACATTTGGAAAGTGTATTATGTGGCTTATAGCTGACTTGCTGGTAGGAGGTGGGGTCAGATGTGCAACTGGATTTGACTATTTGTATTTCCCTAGATAAACTGCTTATAATTCTCTGTGCCACGTATTTTCCATCTCTAACATGAGGAGAGCAACCAATTTTAATGCAGGATTGTTGTGTTAAATGCTACATTCTATACTGTTTTAGAATAGTTTCAGTTTACCACACACATTTATCATGTCTCTAGCAATGCTAAAATGTTCAGTATAGCAATAGGAATTCAATATTTATCCCCATATCTGTTTAACAATTTTGAAATACTCTGACAAACTTTCAGTATATACAAAATAGGTGATCATATGTTTATTAGTATGCAGATTCAGAAAAATAGAAATTATGTCAGACTCCAGTAAGCACACATCCACACATAGACATTCACATATATGACATAAATAAAAGTAGTCTTTATTAAAAATTGTATGGGGTGGATATTTGTGTCTTCATTCAAAATTCATATATTGAAACACTAATAATGTTTTTGGAGGAGGGGAGTTTGCGAAGCATTAGAGTTAGGTTAGGGTGTGAGTATGGAGCCCCCTGATGGGCCTAGTTCTCTTGTAAAAAGAAGAGAAATTTGCTTTTCTTGTTTTAAAGTACCAAAGAAAGGCTATAAAAGGACATAACAGAGGTGAAAGCCCTCACCAAGAACCTAGTTACGCTAACGCCCTGTTCCTGTACTTCTGGAATCCAGAATTGTGAGAGGTAAATTTCTGTTCTTTAAGAGCCCACTCTATGGTTATTTGCTATAGAAGTCACAGATGACAAAAACAAACATTAAATTAATTGTAATAATTATAGTCAACTAGAATAATTGAGTTATGAGTAATGAATATCTATAAATTATCTATAAATAATTAAGATATTTATTTTCATAAAAGAGCAAGTATCTAATTGCCACATTTATAAAATGTACATGTATATATTGACTAATGTTGACTAAAATGGAAATTCACCAAAAAGTAGTAAGTCCAATAAAAATTACGCTTTTAAAAGCTGACCTGCATATAACCTTGCTATAACCTTGCTATATAAAATCATTAACCAATGAGAACAAAGAGAGAGCTCATGTAGTCAAAACTCTCTATATATCTATTCAAACTGCAACTGTGGTGCCCTAATTTTAAAACTCATGAGCGAAGATTGAGTATAAAAAGCATAAATGATTTCAGAAATTTTCATGATATTACTTGTAAGTGTGTATATTTATGGGTGATTTCTGAGACTCTAAAGTGAATTAAAATCTAATTCTAAGTCATAATTTCATCCATTCTTTCATTTAAAATATCTAAATAGCGATCTAGAGAATTGTAATTCATACATATTTTTTACAGTAAATAAATAATGCCTCTAATACAGCTAATAGGGGTTACTTTTTCATTTTTCTGATTTTAGTAATCAATAAAACCCCCTCTTTAAAAATGTATCACTGTGGAATATTGTGTTTGTTAACTTACACAGATGTATACTTTCCAATCTTTTAGTAATAGAATGTTAATTTTTTTTTTTTTTTGAGCCGTGGCAAAGTTTATTTAAAAGGCAAAATAGAGATTGAGAGAAACCGGCTCTGCAGAGTGAGTTTGGGCTGAACAAAGAAAAAAAGTAAAAAGATAAAAGTAAAAATATGTACCATATCTGAGAGACATGGTACAATCTATCATGGAAAGATACGATAGCCCAGTCAGTCTCTTTAATGGGTCTCCTTATGCTTTTTAAATCTTGAGAAAACCTGGGAGAACTACAGCCATGAGAACTTTTACATTTGGGTCCCGAGAGGTGATGTGTGAGCCCTGACTCCGTGTGCTGCCTATAGCACTCATGAGGGCTTGTGACATGCCCAAAACTGGACTAAGTTGGAGCCCACTAGCGCCATTAGAGATGTTATATGGGTGACCATTTCTATGTGCTGATATGATAGTAGATCCTGAAACCACGAGGCTCTTACAGCACATCATTAATCTGGGCCCAGTGCAACAGGCTGTCCAGCTATATGGGAACAAAGTCCTGCCAGCCCAGGTGGGCCATGTACTGTTCATCCTGGGGACTGAGTGCTTGTAAAAACTTGGAGACAGGGAAGACCTGCTAGTGTTCATTGACACACTAACTGCAATACATGTGGCAGAGCTAGAGAGTTGGATTCATCCTTCTAGAATAAAGCCAGTGCCACCCAAGCTGCCTGAAGGAATAGATCACCCAAAAGGAGAAAGTTACTCCCACAAGCCTCTAGAAACCTTGAGATTCCTCTTCAAAAAGCAAGACATCAATGCTGCTAAAAAAGAGGTGTAAAAAACTAACCTGCTCCTCATATTTGGGCTAATAATGAAGATCAGTGGTCACTAATTCTGTTCTCATGCTTCCTGACAGGTTCGTCTTTCTTCAGCCCAGCCAGTGAGCCATAGCACGCCAAGGTAGATTAGAGGGCACATAACCCCTAATAGGTGGGCCTACTGCCCCATGCAGCCTGAAGGAGCTATGCAAGACAGAGACCTCCATTCCCTCAACACCTCATAAAGAAATATGGGGATTTGTGTCTCTCAGGGGGAAAAGAGGTAGGAGAGAGGCGTGGCTAAAACTGTCTGGGAAAGTAGGTGTGACCTGTTCTTTACAAAATCCCAAACAGGGCTGGGGATTTAGCTCAGTGATTAGAGTGCTTGCCTTGCAAGCACAAGGGCCTGAGTTCGATCCCCGGCACCACCCAAAAAAAAAAAAAAAAAACAAAATCCCAAACAGATGCAACTTCTCAAGAGAATGGCCTAGACCTGACCTCAGCCTGAGGAAGGAGATTCCAACACGGCCTCTCCATTAATATTTGGGTATATGTTTTGCTCTACGTAATGTTAAAAGGTGATATTTTGATTTGATTGTTTAGCTGACTTTAATGTTAATAAGATGGAGATGAAAAGCCTAATGAACACTGTGCATAGAAAAATGATAGATGGCTGATTTGAAATTCTATAGATGCAGCGTAGCCAACCCTGCTGAGGAATCTTTGGGACCTAACTAATTTTAGAGAGAAGTTTTGTTGATTTCAGAGAAACAGGACACATTTTAATCACTTTCACACATGGTATTGCCTCAGGTAACAAAAATTCATTAAACAAGGATTATAAACTTTGTTTTAAACTAGATCCTAAATTGTTTGCTGATCTATAGTCAACAGAAGCTGTGTAAGATCCATCAGATTTACTGAAGAATATTAAAATTAACTTGCTTAATTTTAATTGCCCATAAACCTTTCCCTCTGAGGCGCGGCTGTTCATATGTTTAAATTACTTTTCTCCCAGAGAGGAGTTTCATTTTATATCTGGGTTTCTCCCACCAAGGCATGTGAACAGCTCCAATATTTCTATACTTTTAATTGTGATGCCTTTTTCTGAGGAAAAGATAATTTGCTAACATCTAGAATATTTATTCAGAATTTTCATAATTTTGTAATTCAATATTTCAATTTTAAATTGAAAGTTAAACAAAATCTTTGTGAGCAGGGATGCGCATGCATGCACACGCACACGCCACACACACACACCCCCACACAAAAACACTCTTGTTGCAAGTGGATGTACTTTTTCAGAATCCAGACTGCTTTAAATACGCACATGAGGAAAAAAATTACACTTAGTATGTTTTAATTGAACACACATCTTCTTGTTATAAATAGGTATGTCTATTCTATGAAACACTGATTCATATATTTAAAACCACTAAACATGTTTTTTAAAATGCTCATTTTTCTTTTCTTTTTTTGTACATTACTTGAAAGAAAAATCATGCACATGACTTGCTAATCTTGTAACAACCTAATAATTCAATCTAATGTAAAAATATAATATTCTAATGTAAATATCTACTAATGCAAATATGACTATAATACCATAATTCCCCACAGTTACTCCTAACATCCTTGAATATGATAGTCAATTTACACCTTGGAACTCATTTGAGTCATTGACCTTTTTACTAAGAATACATTTTATTTGAACCTGATGTTTCCTCCAAAACCCAGCATAATTCTTTGCAAATAGTAGTCATTGGAAACATAAATTGAATGGATGCATGTATAAATACCATGCATATTTTGAAGTGATTTATTTGGCATGTTGGAATAATGAAAAAGTGTATTGATGAGCTTTTTTGCTATAGGCACATGACACAAGTATCCAAAAATGCATGGAGGATGGTCAAAAAGAAAGTAGTCTATTCAGCAATGGGTAAAAGGTAGGTAAGGGGAGAAATTACTTAAAAGTCCATTTGGGAGGGCTGGGGATTTAGCTCAGTGATTAGAGTGCTTGCCTTGCAAGCACAAGGGCCTGAGTTCGATCCCCGGCACCACAAAAAAAAAAACAAAAAATATCCATTTGGGAGTTGATGCCTATGCTGAGTTGTTGCCATTGTTATTCTCTATTACGCTTCCTCCTTCCCATTCCCCTTCCCCTTCCCGTTTTCCTTCCATTTTCCCCTTCTCTTTCTCTTCTCCTCCTTTTTCCTTTCTGCAGTACTTGGACTTAAACCCAGGTCTTGACACCAAGCTTCATCCTCACCCATTTTTTGTTTTGTAGAGCTGACATTGTGACAAGGTTTTGCTAAATTGCTCAGTTACCCAGGCTGGGCTTTGAAATTGCCATCCTTCTGCCCAGACACTCATTTTGCTAGGATTACAGTTCTGCACCACCACCCCAGCGGCCTATGTTCATTTCTATTTCTGGATATGACAAATCCTTGTCCTACCCAAATGTGTCTATTCTATAAAGAGAAACTAAATAACTTTTTTTCTGTTTTCTCAACATACAGGTAATAAATTCATTAAAGTCATTTTTTTCTTTGTTGTGTATAATTTCACTGCTAGAAGGTATTTTATTGTGTCTTAGTGGATGTCATTCAATTAGTAAACTGAGGTCATTATTTTTCTGATTTATTTCACACGAATCAAAAAAAGTCTTAAAATGCTAAGTACTAATATCCTTTGGTTTATGTGTACAATTTTAAACCTACTATTTAGCTGATTATTTAAGTAACTTTGCTGTAATAAAATTGTTCAAAAATATTTAAGGTCTAAATCAAATCTACCAACAGTAACTAACTTCTTAATTTTAGTTCTACACATATTATTTAATTTCCTATGATGATAGAATCTGTATGAAATGATAAGAAAATTTCATGTACTTAGAGCACTTCTTGTAAGATCAGAAATGTAGAATTATATAACATATTTAGTTGTTCTTCACTTCTGCTTTTGAATTGCTTCAAAGAGTAAAGGTTATAGGTTTCCTGAGAGGCATTATTGGTTTACTAAGAAAAGTCATATCTAACGTGAAACAAGGGAAATCAAATGATGCACAAAGTAGCAAAAAATAAACACTGAATTGACTTAAGATGTCTGACACATCTCCATACAAGTACATATTTGTTTTAAGTCTCTACGATTCTATGATTCCTTCATGGAGCACAAATACATGTGCACACACACAGACATGCACACAAACGCACACACACACACACACACACACACACACAATCACAGACCACAAGAGCTGCAGTCAGTCTAAACTTATCTACCAGCCTTTGGTCAAGTTGATGTATAATACATGTTTTAGTGGATTCTATGTTGATAGAGCATGTTCTAATTAAGCAAATAAATAAATATGAGAATTAGAATTCATCAATTATCCTTTCTTACAATCATCAGATTTTTATCCTGTTCTACATTATATTAGTAAAATTTCTTTAACTAAAATTATTTTAAATTTGATTTTAATTGCTCATTAGAATTTTTTTGAGGAGGCTCCCAAATATAAAATCAACTTGACTGGTTACTGCCACATGACTTCCTTTCAACCAGTATCCATGCACATCCCCATCGCTTGGGACAATCGGACACTTCTACACATTTAATAGCCCATTTCCTATGCAAGTTAAGCTTTGCCTAAGTGTTTCATAATATCTGTTAAAAGAAAGCCCCTCGAAGAGCCACAGAGACCTTTGGGCAGCGGGCAAACTCGACTGTCCCATACTTCTTTATGTTCTGGGAAAAGACTTGTTTATATAGGCTAACACAGTCCCACATTCAATCATTCTCATAAATGCCCAAGCACAGGCCAAGAGCCTCTAGTACTGCAAATCAGCTGTACGGAAAAAAATTCAAATAATTTTTATTAGTACGTGTTTGCAATTCACAAAGTTCATAAGCATCTTGGGGAGTAGTTACGTGTACATATTACAGCTTGTTTGGTTTCAATCCCTCCCCCTTCCCTCTCCCCTGATTCTCTGGTTCTTCATCCCCTTTTTCATCCCCACTGATATTATTTGTCTTATCTCATGTTGAGGCATACGGTGTTTGCATTAGTTGAGGTTTTTAGGTTCTGTATGTGGCATATCGTCATTCTTATTTCCCCTTCCTCTCCGCCTCATGTCTCACCCTTATTCCCTTGGACCACTTCCCTATTGCAAGAGATCTATCCCTTTGTCCCTTTCTATCCACCCTTTATCATTGTCTTTGCATTTTTCCACACTCAAATGAGAGATACTACATGGTATTTAAGCTTGTGCGTCTGCTTTATTTCACTCGATATTATATTTCCTAGGTGCATCTGTTTTCCTACAAATGTCTCAAATTCTTTGTGGCCAAGTAGTTTTGTTTATCCATTTCTGTTGATGGGTATATGGGCTGCTTCCAGGACTTAGCTATCATGAATTATGTTGCTCTAAACATTGGTATGCATGTATTGCTGCAGTGTGATGACTGAAATTCTTTGGGAAAAATACCTAGTAGGGGGATAGCTGGGTCATAAGGAAATTTTTACTGCAGTACTTTGAGAAATCTCCATACTGATTTCTATAATGGTGTTACTAATTTGCATTCCCACCAACCTTGCAGGAGGGTTTCTTTTTTACCACAGCCCCGCCAGCATTGCTATTGCTTGATTTCCTAATGATTGCCATCTTTTCCAGAGTAAACTGGAATCTTGGCAATGCTTTAATTGGCATTTCTCTAATGTCTAAAAATGTTAAACATTTTTTCACATATTTGTTGAGCATCCGTATTCCTTACTCTGTGAAGTGTCTGTTCATTTCTCTTGCCCATTTCTTAACTGGATCTTTTATTTTAGGTAGTTGATTTTTTATGAGTTCTTTGTAGATTCTAGATATTATTCCTATGTCTGATGAGTAGCTTGCAAAGCTTTTTTCTCATTCTGTGAGTTGTCTCTTCACTCTACTGATTGACTATTTTGTTTTACATAAGGTTTTTGTCTGATAAAATAACATTTGTTGATTCTTGCTGTATTTCTTGTATGATTGAAGTTCTGTTTAGAAAATCCTTTCCTATATATATTTCTTCAAAAGTTTTACCTATTTTGTCTTCCAGAAGGTTTCATGTTTCTGGGTTTTTTTTAACTATTTATTTACTTACTTACTTACTTTTACCTATTTTGTCTTCCAGAAGGTTTCATGTTTCTGTTTTATTTTAATTATTTATTTATTTATTTAGTGCCTGGGATCAAACTCAGGGCCTTGCGCTTGCTAGGCGAGCACTCTTTGATCCATTTTGATTTTAATTTAGTATATAGTGGGGTAGATATTGATCCAGTTTCACTCTTCTACAAACAAGTAACCAGTTTTCCCAACACCAATTGTTGAACAGGCTATCTTTCCTCCAACATATGTTTTTGGCTCCTTTGTCAAAAATCAAATAGTTGAATATGTTCGGAGAGGTTTCTGTCTCCTCAATTCTGTTCCATTAGTCCACATGTCTGTTTTTGCCCCAGTACAATTCCATTTTTATCACTATTGCTTTGTAACACAGCTTGAAGTCAGGTATTGCTGTGCAGCCTGTTTTCCTCTTATTGCCCAAAATTAATTTTACCATTCTGGGTCTCTTCTGGTTCCATGTGAATTTTAGGACTGTTTTCTCCAGATCTGTAAAATACGCTGCTGTTATTCTGACTGGAGCTGTATAGAATCTGTACAACAGTTTTGGAAATATCGCCATTTTGACACTATTGTCCATTGGATGGTTCCCAGGAGCAGGAAACATCTTTCCATTTTCTGATGTCCTCTTCAATCTCCTTCTTCAGGGTACTGTAATGAATCTACCAACTGAAAAAAGCCCAGGACCTGATGGGGCACTTCTGAGTTTTATAAAACTTGTCAGGATGTTACATCACCAGTGCTCCTCAAGCTCTTCAAAAAAATTGAAAGGGAAGGAGTGCTCCCAAACTCAATTATGGACGCCAGTATCACCCTGATCCCAAAACCAGATAAGGACTCTACTGAAGAAGAGAACTGTGGAGCAATCTCTTTAATGAATGAAGATACAAAAATCCTCAACAAGATATTAGCAAATAGAATGCAGCACATTATCAAAAAGGTCATACATCATGATCGTGCAGGTTTCATCCCAGAGATGCAAGGATACATAAGTCAGTAAATATAATACATCACATAAACAAGAGCAAAGTCAAAAACCACATGAACATATCTATAGATGCAGAAAAGGCTTTTGACAAAACCCAACACACCTTCATGAT
Organism: Hystrix brachyura; assembly: GCA_016801275.1. Taxonomy (NCBI): domain Eukaryota; kingdom Metazoa; phylum Chordata; class Mammalia; order Rodentia; family Hystricidae; genus Hystrix; species Hystrix brachyura. The sequence goes on along the minus strand of QZML01000205.1, from coordinate 669,972 downwards.
AAAAACCCTGAAGAAAACAGGTACAGAAGGCCCATACATGAATATGATAAAGGCTATCTATGACAAACTGTTAGCCAGCATCGTACTAAATGGTGAAAAAAAGAAATCCTCCTAAATTCAGGAATAAGACATGAATGTTTACTATCACCTCTTCTGTTTAACATAGTATTTGAAACATTAGTCAGGGCAATTCAGCAAGAGAAAGAAATAAAAGGGGTGCACACAGGAAAGAAAGAACTCAAATTATTATTATTTACAGATGACATGAAACTCTGCATAGAATATCCAAAAAACTCTTATAATGAACTTCAGCAAAGTAGCAAGATACAAGATACAAGATCAACACACAAACATCATTGACATTTGTGTACACTAATAATGAATGGGAAGAGAAGGAAATTGTGCAAACAATGCATAGTAACTCCAAGAAAAATGAAATATCTAGGAATTAACCAAGGAAGTAAAAGAACGCCACAAAATAAAATAAAATAAAATTTTTTAAAAATGACTTCACTCTGGAAATTCAAAGTTACTCTAAAATTAAATTCAATACTCATAATCTTTGATTAGTTAATAAGTATTTGCACGATATTGTAATTGTGACTGAGAAGGAAAGAAAGAGTTCACTGTCAAACAGAGGAGAGGAAGTTCTGTCTACAACAGTGACCTGACTTTCTTCATGCTGTCACAGATCTCAAAACAATGAATACTTGTCCAAATGATAAGAAAACATTAAAATGATGCGATTAGTTAATAAGTATTTGCACGATATTGTAATTGTGACTGAGAAGGAAAGAAAGAGTTCACTGTCAAACAGAGGAGAGGAAGTTCTGTCTACAACAGTGACCTGACTTTCTTCATGCTGTCACAGATCTCAAAACAATGAATACTTGTCCAAATGATAAGAAAACATTAAAATGAAATTCTGGTTAAGTTTATAAAGCAAACCGTTCATTACATTTAGTGAAAATTTAAGAGAATCTTCCACTAGTGCTTCTGACTATATATTGACACTGGTATTTGTTAGTATTGTTTTCAGCCGTTATTTACTCTTCCCCACATTGTGATATTTTCTGTAGAAACTATGCCAGCAATGTTTGTTTCTACTATGAGGCATATGATCATACCTTTCCCATTTTAAAAAGGTAGCGTCATGGGAATTTTTTGTATAAACATATCACATTAAAGCTAAAAGGAAGAACCCATCCTTGGGGAAAAAAAAAAAAAAAACATTATGTTTACCAGAAATCTTATTCACCAAAACTTCATGGTAAAGTTTAGAGCTAAAACCAGATGACTTAGAATTTTACTTTGGCTGCATTACTCATGAGCTATATAACTTTTGGGAGTTAATTAAAACTCTGTTCTTGTATATGTAAAATAAAATTATTAGTAACCCAATTTTAAGACTGAAACCCATTTAATTTTAGCAGACAAGCAAAGTACAGAATGTTACTGAATATTATTAAAATTGCTCATTTAATTCCTTTGCTTAGCCCTTCATTTGTTTAAAATGATTTTCTAAAATTCTATGTTTGTATTTCAAAAAGTTCTATGTGATTTGGACACATTAGAAAACAGAAAATATTCTGCTCTCTGGGGCTAGTATTTTAGAGATAATCAGGTCAAAATTATAAAAGCCTCTAGCATGTTAAATATCTCATAGAAAAATCACAAAGACTATATTTTGATGGCTTTTATATATCTCATTTGATTGCACAAAATTATATACCTTTAAAAGCTAAGGTAGAAATTGAATCCTATAGATTTCAGCAAAGCAAAAGTTGTATATATTATTTATTTTTATTTATTAAATTTGTCATTTAAGATATTGTGAATGGGGTTTTATTGTTTTTTGACACTTTGAAGTATGTTTTTCTTCTTTCTTTGATTCTGAGCTCTCCAATTCTTTAGTGTACACTAAATTAATGGTTAGAAATTTGAGTGATTTGTAAGACAGTTTTTATTTTAGGAATTACATTAGTTCTGACGAAATACATATTGTAACAACTGTTATCTTCCAACCGTTTTTACTTTTCATTGAAGTTAATACATACTGAGCTGAAAAGAAAGGGAGATTGAACATTTAATATTTTAATTCCTTCTATCTGCTTGGTGATTTAATGCCCAGTAGTTAATACACTAACCCTGGAACACACCTCTTGTTAGCATTATTAAAAAGTGAAAAATGAGATTAATTTGGTAAGCGGCAGGAAAGTGTTTCAACCTCTTGTCTGTCTGATTCTACAGCAGATTAATGTTTTTATAAATAACTGATTATGGATAAGTTACTAAAAAAATCAAGGTATTCTTTTTACACACGAGCTATGGAAAAGGAAAAGTTGACATAACAATATGACTGACATTTGTAAGAAGAGCTGAGGTTTGTACTGAGCTAAGCTTAGTTTTCAGTCAGGTTTGTAGCACATGGTAGGTAAAGTTAAACACTAGCGCTTGGTGTGAACTTTGACTGTTTAATCTTTAAATATCTGTGGAGGGAGTATAAAAAATGTTTTAATTACGATTTACCATGGAACTAAGACATTAACAATTCAGAAGTGATTGTTTTCTACTCAAAGTATTTATTTTTCAATGTGGGCTTCTTGGTCCACCAGAGTATTGACCAATAACTTTCACAAAACTTTTCACTGCCCTTTTGTCCAAATACCCTAGAATTCCAGCTCCTAAGCATTTTTAAGCATCCATTTCATCAATCATTTTGACAGTCACTGGGCTGGATCAGAGACCCATGAAAAGTTGCATTATGGATGAAAAAACAACTCAGTAGAAAACTGTTGAAAATGAAAACTTTCCATCATTCTTACATAGGCTACCTACTTGAATTTTCATGCTTCAACAGAAAAGAGAGAATGAAATCACCAAGTACAATGACAGGTAAGAAGCGGAAACCTAACTTGAGAAATTGAATTGTCCTTTCTCAAATATGTTTTGAGAATGTTTAATATTTTTCTTCCTTATTTGGATGCTTTCCCAAAATGCATTTTATTTTACTTGAGTTTTTCTGCAGAGGTAATTGATAAGCAATTTAAAAAAAATAGCTTTCATTTCCTCCTGATGAAATTTCTCACTGAAGTTTTCTAAGCTTCATTGATAAAAAGTAGCTTTAACTAACAAAATGTAGAGACACCGGGCTGTTCACATGCTTGTGTCCGTGTTGTTGTTTTGTTGTTGGGTTCGGTTTTATGATTAGTTGCTTGGTTTCAGAAACAATAAAAATAGAGGTAATAAATGCTTTGTATTTGAATGTGTCTCAAAAAGTTGGTTTTATAAATAATATTTATTCAAATCTATGTGAAATAATATTGTCATGGAATCTCTTACATAAAAATTAACTAATAACCGTGAACTAATAACTAATGTGAAATTTAGTCACATAAATTCAATCACATAGAAGATACATCTGTCTGTGCTAGTCACAAAATAAAAGTTATCTTCGCTTTGCCATTAAATTTCACAACAATTGTGTTTTAAAAACACTTTGTAAAATAATTTCATTATTTCAAATGAGTGAAATATTAATCTATCAAAATTATTATATTTATTCTTTTTGTGACAAAATAATATGTGAAGAATTTTTTCTATTTAATGTATTTTTAATTGTCTAAATTTATTTTTAAGTTTCATTATGTTTAAAAATGATTTTCTGGGAAAAAAATTCTACTTTGATATCGGAAACACAGAGTTCCTTGTAGATCATTTTAAGATGATCGAATTTACTAATAGTAAAAACTACTGAATTTACATAATTAATTTTCAACTTAACTAAATTATTTCATACCCAGATCTAAACGGAAGTTTTTGTGTATGAAAAAAAAAATTTTGTTGAAATAATTCCAAATTCTGCTTGTTCATGTTCCATAATTTTAATTAGGTTGCAAATAGTGTTGCTTTAAAAAGCTCAAGAAAGATTTTAACACTGAAAAAGTTCACGATGAGAATATTCTCCTAGCCTGAGGCAAGAGGGTTAAAGTTTTCAAAATGATAATTTCCTAGTACATGATTTAAACAATAATTATTAAATTATGAAATGAGGTAAATCAATATATTTACTAGTTGTAGGTGAAGAAAAACAATTATTAGTGTTTGTTTTAATTATTTTTTGAGGTTTTCTGAAATGATACAATGGATACGTTTTGTTTTGTGTTTTGAGCAAAAAACACAATCTCCTCTCTCTCTAGATTCAGTCGTTGTGTGTAGGCTTTACCCATTAAGAGAGTCATTCCATTTATTCTCATTATGTCTCCACGAGCCCTGGCTGTCCCACAAATATCGATCTGAAAATGGACTGCCCGCGGACAATGGCCCCCTAAATGGCTAAATGTCCTTCAAACAATTACACACTTTTACTGCTGTACAAATAGATACTTGAATCTGTCAGCCACATCAGCCATGGTTGTATTGCCGATGAGCCGATTAGCCTCCTGAGAAATGTCCTCTATATCTGTCCATTTCCCAGTTCCGACAGCACAGATAGTGCCTTTTATTTCTACAGCTTTCTTTGGAAAGAAACTTTCATTTGTGGGTACAGTTTATCTAAACAAGAATAATATTGTGTCCTAACAATTTTTGGTGTGTGCCCAGTGAAAAGCTAGGGTCCTAGTAATATTTTTAAAATTGGGAGCATTAAAAATTCAATTCATACGTTAGCTAAGAGAAGCAGTCCAGTTATCAAAGTACATACTTAAAAGTCACATTTGAATGTAATTAGTATATCTACTTTTTCAACAAAGTGGCCTGAACCAATCTAAAACACTGTGCATGTGTATTCCCATTTCTGTGCAGAAACACAGCAATGAATATATGAACCAAACCAAAAATCAAACCAAAAATATATGTCAAGAGTAATGATAGAACAATGTATACAGTTCAGTGTTTAAGTAATTCTCCTCAATTACTTTTATTTACTTATTTTTTGCATTTACAATCGTGTCCTATTTAATCTGTGACATGAGTTAAAATACTTGACAATATGAATGACAAAATGATTGCAGGCATGTACGTGATTTCAAGTTTTAGGTAAAATTGTGATTTCCAAGCAAGGGTTCATGTCTGGAACTTGACTGCTTTGCCAAATGTTAGAAACCAGGTAATAATTTTTTACTGTTATTGTTTGGAATTGTTGTTTGACTTTTAAATGTATTTCATTAATGAAACAATGAAAACCCACAGAAATGGCGCTTCTGCTTAGTGGTGTACATGACAATTGAATTACTCCATAGACTATGCGAATATAAACATCAGGTTCTTAATAGATCCACTCACCTCCTCTTTCACTCCACATGATTTCATATCTTCCTAAAATCAGCTACTGTGAGACCCAATGGTTCTAGTTTCTTTTTTGGAATTCACAGTGTAGGAAAAAAGAAAATTGACCACACCTCACAGATCCACTTCAATGTGATGAATGAGTACCAAAATATGTGTCCACCTGAAATGGTTCTTTTAAAGTAAACATATGACAGGCATGCACAAAATAGAAGAAGGAACATGAGCTTGTGATTCAAAAACACTGCACTAAGGGAACTTGTACTTGTAGCTCCATGGCAATCAGCTGTTTGAATGCTGGAAATTCACTTGAATCACTTGCATTGTTTTTCTAACTAGAGAATTTATACTTACAGGTAAGTTCAATTTTTGAGACAGTCTTGCTATGTAATTCAGGTTCACTTTGAACTCACAACATAGCCCAAATTAGCCTTGAATTAGAGGCTATCCTCCTGCCTCAGCCTCCCAAGTGCTGGGATTACAGGTGTGCACCACCACGCCCAGCTTCTAATGATTGATCAGTTTTAAAGCAAATCTCTTAAGGCTATTGCTTTTTCAAATTTCTGATCTTGTTCTGCATCAAACGTAGGGAGATTTATCCTTTATTAGTGCATATTTGTTACAGAGAATAATATTTTGGCATATTCATACATGCATATAAAATACTTAGATTATTTTCATTCTCATGAAGCCTACCCTTTCCTTCTCTCTCCCCTGGTCTCCTTCCTCTTCTGTAGTATTCTCCCATCTCCATAGTCCCTCCTGCCCTCTGTTATGTAATTTTACCTTTTTTTTTACCTTCTGTATATGAGAGAAAACATAATATTTGACATTCTGATAACTGATATTGTTTTAAAATTACATCCTTAGGGGAAAGAAGCCCAGACTTTCATTTTATTTTTAAATGAAAATTTGGATTTCTAAGTGAATTTTTGGAATTATTTGTATGTATTTTGTAATGCATTTTTCTTGGCTCTTGCCTGGCATAAGAAAGGAAGCTACTGTTCAGTTTTTTATAGACGATCTCATGTTTGTGCCTTAGGATTAACCAAAAATTGGTGAATAATTTGGGCATAATAAGGAAGTTTAAAGTAGAGCAATAAGAATTTATGTTTTTAGTATCGTTGTTGTTGTTAGTTCTTTTTAAATACCCATATTTTTCTGCACATTTCTACTGGCCTGATAAATCTCACAAAGCATCTTCTTTTTGGAGGGTGGGGTGCTGGGGATCGAACTCAGGGCCTTGTACTTGCTAGATAAGCACTCTTACCACTTGAGCTAAATCCCAAATCCCACCATAAAGCATCATTTTTCTTCATCTTCTCATCCACATCGGCAAGCTGACTCTTGAGGTTTATACATAATACTTCCCACTATATTGCTTTAGTTTTGGACCGGTGGGATTTTATATTTTTAAATTACTTCCTAAATCTTTAGAAGTATGTCATTTCTGCTATTGTATACATTTTAATTTAAAGCATATTTTTATTAATATAATTGCTAATTCATTGCATTTTAGGCATTCCGGGGTCCTGACATCCGGGGACGATGCCGGATTTTTAGCAGCCCCTCTGCACCTCTTTTGCTGTGATAGACGGCACCATACTCGCCGTGCCCGCACTGTGACAGAGGCAGGCTCAGACGTGGTATTTAGGGAACTGCATTCCCACCAAGTCTATGGCACACTGAGCCTGTACCAAACAGCAATTTCTAGAAAGTGTCTTACACTTGAGAATTTTTCAGAAGGATTTAAATTGTAGTCATAATTAATTCTACAATAATTAATAGATTCTAATTCATGAACAAACACAAAGCAGTTAAGGAAAATTAATTTCATGATAAAAATAAGTTCCACTGAGAAGATTATGTGGTGTAATTTTATTTTTCTCATACGCAAAAGAGAATTTATTCAGGGATTTTGAATAGATTTTTAATTTTTATTGACATATATAGTAAAGTCCTTTGCGTTGGGTGGTTATTGAATCACAATCACACGTCGCCAGTCAGAATAATACCACACATTCGGGTTGGTGTACTTGGTGTAATTATGAGAACACATTTCCCATTCCTCTTTAATAAAGGGGTGCACTTGGTTCAACATTCTTTTTTATTTCTCAGCTGTTTACATTTAGCGTTGATGTCCAGAGTAATGTTGATAATGTTTAAGAACTAGTTGTGCAAGAAAAAAAGAAACGAAAGCCTTAATTTGTATTATTTGCCAATTTTGATATTATCGGTATGCCTATGAGGTCAGCGTCAAGTTTCTACTGCCACATCTTCAGGGCTGCGAAAAGTGAGCAGCTTTACCCGGGCTCTCATATGACCAGAGCAGACGGGCTCCAGCAAAGTATCAGTACCACTCAGCCCTGCTACTTTAGCGAGGTTTCAGCCCCCGAGTGTCAAGTCGTTTGGGTTTATAATTAGCTACTTGCACAGAAAGGTTTGTCTATCAATACCAGGAAAAAAACAAATATTTATGGGAAAATGATTGCAATTCATATCAACCATATGTTCAAGGAATTATATACACATTTAGAAAATAATTACTTCTACTCTCTGAAGTACACAATTAATATTTTTTCTTTCAAAATTTGGCAGAGATTTGGCAGAAATATATATGAAGAATGTCTTTCTATATAATTTTCTCCATTTTATCTCTGATACCTGTTATCTTCCTCCCACAACTAAATATGTATTATCAAGCAGAATAAAATTAAAATTATCTCTAAATGTTTGAGATACACGAATGTTGTTACATAAATCACAATGAACTAAATTTAAAGTCTATTTAAACCACATCAATATAAATGTGAAATGGAGAAATAGTTTATCCAAAAAGTAATATACTTTGTGAAAAATAAGAGTAGTTATATGCTAACACCCTATATAGGTATCAGAGAATAAAGGAAAGATGTGCTTTCTGCATCCTGCTACTAAAAATGAATATTCAATTTTCAGCTTTGTAATAGGAGTATGTTACAATTTAGATAGAATCTGTCATTGATAGAGTATAAATTAACAAATTTTGGTTTACTAATCAAGCTGCCAACACTGTCACAATCTTTTCATTTGCAAATAGCTCTGAAGAGCTCTAATTCTATTCTTTTTGGGGGGTGAACTGTCACAATCTTTTCATTTGCAAATAGCTCTGAAGAGCTCTAGTTCTATTCTTTTTGGGGGGTGAGGGGTGCTGGGGATCGAACTCAGGGCCTTGCCCTTGCTAGGCAAGTGTCTCCCACTGAGCTAAATCTCCAACCCCAAAGAGTGCTATTTCAAATGTTTGTTTTCACTGATAGGGAAGATGTAATATTTCGAACCTTATCCTGATACTTCGAAGGCTTCTTATTTGAAGTGACAGAAACTATCTCATTAGCAACTTCATATAATTAGAAAGTATAAAAATAGAAAATTTAATGTGGGGCAAATTAAATTTCACGAGGTGATGTGGGGATTATGACAGAGAATGATACTTGTTTATGAAAGTGTCATAGGCCCACAGACCTTCCTGACAACTTGGAAGTGAAAAATTAGTGTAGGGTGTGTTTATTTATAAAGTAACTTGTGAAAAAGTGATAGTCATGAGCCAGTAATTTTAGGTGTGAGATGGAATTACATGGTCGCTGGCTAGACAGAAAAGGGGAAGCAAGGAAGTAAGTGATTCACACAATAATGCAGTGAATGAATACATGAAAATGTGATCAGACAAGGATATGAAAGAAAAATACATTTCTAATAAAAGTTTTATAGTGTAGTTCATAAGCATGTGTTTTTCCTACCCTTTAAAATTTTGTCCACATTATATTTGGGTTACAGAACCTTGTATACATAGCTACATTTTCTCTATGAAAAATTCTCCTAATAATTATTGGAGTAAAGGGGACAGAAACTGTCTCTTTAGGTTCCTATATTTTTCTAACAAAAAAATGATTGAAGCGGAACATCTGTTCTTAAAAAAAAAAAAAATGGAAAAGCCTGCATCTGTATGTAAATCTGTAGCTTTCTTTGTCTTTCTCAGGATATGTATGTTTTTGTGTGTATTTACATGTATGTGTAGAGCAGATACATTAAAACATATTGGCAAGTTGCTGAGGCAGCCATGAATTCAAAAAGCTGGAATCTCAAATAGTGAGAACACAAAGAAATATGCAGAAATGACAAGGTTCACACTTAAAATTAGGTGGAGAAGAAAAACAAAAACTTACAAAATTGGAGAAATGCACAAATAATTTTAGATAAGGCAAAAATGTGTCACCTTCTGCCTCCATTTCTTTCTCCTCCTTTCTACTTTGGTAATTTTATGACTCACATAATTTAATGTAACAAAGTTATTCTGAGCTTCAGAAATTTCTTTCCAACTGTCAAAAATGTATTTCTACCTTAATACTATGACATATCAGAATCAACCTGACCAAAATCAGATTTTTAGTCTTTCTTAGGATTCCTTCTTTTTTTATCTGAAGTCCCATGGGATTTAAAGACTCCTCAACCATCTGTCAGCTACAGTTCTTACTCTTCTTAATCTCTAATAAAGGATTTAATTATTTTGAGCCAATTTCCTCCTCTTCGTATGGGTTATTCTAGTGCAATTTTCCTTTCTTACTCTGGCTACTTACACATTCAGATACTCTCCTTGGTCCTTTTTTTCCTAACAACAATAGTCTTCACATTTGCCCCAGCAACTTCCTTGGCGCAGACCTGGTTATGTCTCTTAGTTTCCACCTCCCATGTTATAATGCAATGGGTTTCAAGGTAGAGTTTAGCCCATGTAGAGTAAGGCCCGAGCAAATCTTCCTGGCTGCCTTAATAATCATTGCCATCGCCCGACCTGTGTTCCAGCCATTACAGCTAACCATGAGTCCCTGGATATGCTGATAAATACTGTCATCTACTTCTATGTGCACAGGCTGTACTTTTTCTATACATACTATTCTTTCTTTACATGTTTTATTAATTTTTTATGCAAGATCCAGTTTTGTTTTGTTTTGTTTTTGAAGTCACCATTTTTTTCCCTGAATTTTTCTCTTACTAATTCGACTCACTCCATCTGTCCTTGCCAGACAGAACAGTTTCTTCATGGAAAGTCCAATTGTGGTGTTCTTCAGAAGCTGAGAATTATAGCAGAAAAATAATTGAGACATTGCAAGTCAAGGAGGACTTAATCTCATTTCTCTCTTCTATTGTCCAGTTACAAGAGCTGGGAGAAGAAAGATCCTTATCACTTTGGGGAATTGGTATTTTTCCCCTGCATACAGGAAGATTTCAGGGTTTCTTTTTTTATATCTAGAATTACTAAGTCAGTATGAAATGTAATAATACAAACTGAGTTTTTCCAAATAAAATTTCTTCTTGTTAATATTTTGGGAATTCATTTAGACTGTGAAAAGATGAATAGCAAATATGTGGATGAAGCAGAAACATTATACTGGTTGCTTTATTTGGTTAAGAATAAGTTTGCAGTATAAATCATTAACTCTATGATTCAAATATGAAATATAAAAGGGTCATAAATAAATATAATTATTAAGTTTTAAAGGCACAAAATGAAAAGTAATTTCTTCCTTCCATTGCATACACTGAGTGCTACCCACAGGAAGGAGAAAGAATGTAAATGTGGGAATACAAACATTCTTGCCTATCTTATGTTTCAGCGCTTCCATTCTCAGCTGTAATATTCCAAAGATTAAACACTTTAACGCATAAAACCAAGAAGGATGATCTGTTTCCTGCTGGACCAGAGATTTCTACATTAGCTGAATACTCTAACCCTCTAGAAAAATAAAAAATAAAAAGAAATGATATGGCATTTAGCGTTCTTAATTAAAATGGATTTCAGATGCAAGATGATCATAAAGGCCAAGGACAAACAGAACATTGGCTGAAGTGCACGGTGTTGAGTACGAGTGTTTACTAATTTATGGGAAATGACGGTAGGTAGAAAGATACCAAACACAGTCTACTCACCTCTGTCATAAAATATCATTTCAATAGCATACTATCCTTCCTGACAGGATTCTAACAAAAATAATTTGAGAAATTAACAGAATTTATAATGAACGTCTTTACTTAGAAATGCGTGAACATGAAAGGAATAAACTCATAGACGTGGCTGGAACTGAATTTTACTGAATGTTACTAGCAGCAGATTTTTCACCGCCTATTGTTGAGGTCTATGCAATAAAATAAGGCTGGTGGGCTGTAAGGAAAAGTGAGCAATTGTTCTCTACTGGGGAGGAAAGAGGAACATAGCTGGGAAGGCCAGTAACCAGGTTTACTCTTTATATGCAGGTGTGGCAAAAGCATGCTGTGAGTTTTATAGAATAGCACGCCTGTGTTATATCAAGTGTGAGCTGTTACTCCTGCAACTAATTGCACAAAAATCTAGATTTTATATAATTAATTTATGTTCTTATCAAGTTCTTTCGCCCTAAATATTTCATTAAAGAACTGAACGACCTGACTCTCTCTGCAGCTGCTGGATAAGAATGCTTCTCTCATGGAGCTTCAACCGTGCACACCGTGAGGAAGAATCTTCTGCAAAATGGTGGTGGCTCCATGTTGGAAATTATCACATAACTTCATAAAGACTTCATGCGCAACCGACAGGAAGAACTTAGAGTGCTAGTAACTGCTTTGTAAACATGGACGTTTTAATTACATTTGATTTCAACATTCTGTGCCTTTGATGTTAAGTGTAATTGAACCAGATACTACATTAAGTTACAGTTCAACTAAAAAATGTTTTATTCCTTAAGGAAAATTTCACCTAAAGGTAGGACTATGGTTATCTTTCTGCTTCCCTGCCTGGCAGAGTTTGTAGTATGGGATGGGAAGGTATTTCCTAAAATGTCTCATCATATTATTTCTTTCCACCTTCAAGAAACAGGTTGTTGTTTTTTTTTTTTTAGCATTTTCTGAATGCGTGAAATGAAAACATTATTTTTACTCTACCTCCTCTTCTTGACTGAAAAAACTCATGTTTACAATGAATGCTGAAAATGCACTTTAAACTCTTTGTCAAATATTTATAGGACCCCATCAACTTAACCAGGAAGTGTTCTTCACAAAGCTACTGAAAGATTTATTTCACAATAGCTTTTGTTCCTCTTTGTCAAATAAGAGAACAAGAAGGTTGATTATTCTTAGTACTGTAAACTTAAGCAATTCTATGATTCTATAATACTTTTTGAGTGTATCATCAAAGCAATATAACTTACCCAATTGTCTTCTTTATACTTAAATATAAATTATGTGCTCACTTAGCAGATAGTTTATAAAGATAACATTATATAAATAAGTTATTTGTGATATAAAAGAGTACATGGAATTCTATCTTATTTAAAATTACATGTCTTTAAACTTTATTAAAATTGCTTTGTTGGTAAATTCATTCAGACATTACGGGAATATTCTTATAAATAGAAAATATATGGATAATATTGTCCCAAATTGTATAGCATGGAGGTCCATGGTAAGAAATTCTAATAGAATTTAATTTGTGACTAGGTGTGGTAGCTCACACCTGTAATCCCAGCACTCTGGAGGCTGAGGAAGGAGGATTGTTTGGAGTTTGAGGCCAGCCTGGGCTACATAGTGAGTCCAAGGCAGCCTGAACTTCACAGTGAGACCGTGTCTCAAAAACTAATATAATTTGTAATAGCCACTACAAGAAGATTAGAATGTGTAATGGAATCTATAATAGCAAATTTACTCCCTCTTTAATAAGTGATACTGGTTTCAACTCCAGTCCTAGTCAAACTATTTTACAAATATACTAGCAAAAATATAGTAACAAAACAGTAAACAATTAAGTAGAGGTAATTAAAACTAAGAATTCACGTCAAGACCCAAAAGGTAAATATTGATCACATGAGCAATGTGAATAGATTGTACATTACATTCCATAAAGGGAAACTCCAATGACATCTACATAAAAAAAGATCAGTGGGACATTTTCAAGCATAATTTAAGACCCAGTTCTTTCTTCATAATCTAAGGTATGAAAACCAGCTCCTTAAAAGGGCATCAATAATTGAAATAAAATGATAAACTATTTGAAAGAGTGTGGAGAATCTCTGTGAGCTAGTTCTTACAGATTTTCCATAGAAATACTAATAAAAATGCTGAAATTTCAATGCAGTTACCTATCTGCATGGTGATTGCATTAGATTTTAAATGGACCATCATCTAAGGCTTCAATCTCAGACCAGGAGAGGTGTGACTATCCCCAAACTCTTGAGAACTCTCACCCTGGTCACTGTTGCTCCTCCTGCCTCCCTGTCAAGATTCTGTGCAACCACTGTAGCTTCGTGTTGTATAATTTGATTTTATATTTGATATGATAAAACCTTTTGTTATATTACTAATAGCAGGCAGGTGGAGTTTCGAATAGATGAGCAGAAAACGAAAAGCCATCTTTGTGGATAAAGATATCCTAGATGAAACATAATATTTTCAAAATACTTTTCAGAAGTCCAAATCCTTCTACCGATACTATTAAATTGTGTAGATTCTATAAATACTTACATTTCAGTATAATGAAATTATATTCTAGATGCAAAAAGAATTGTGTTGCTTATGTACAATGACGTTTGAAGATGTGGTTAGGGTAAGAATCGGAACCTTGTTTGAGCTGCCATTCTATGTCAGGATAAAGGCAACACTAGGCGAAGATCTAAACTCTTGTCAAATTTGTCATTTCAAGCTGCCAGTTTGGGAGCAGGTGCACATAAATAAGGTGCAATGTAGAAATGGCTTCCGATCAAGTTTCTGAAGGACTAATACTGTGGCCATTTAACTTTCCCATGGTTTTATTTTGGAGGCTGTCAGGAGAAATAGATTGGTTTTTGTCCCCGTAACTGAAGAGGAGCGTCTATAGTGCTAGTCACCTAAGAAGTAAAGACTTCTGCATTTGAGAACAATTTGGAGAGGAAACCCAAGTGAAATCAATAATATAACAGGTGACACAGAGAGAGAGAGAGAGAGACAGAGACAGAGAGAGAGAGCGAGAAGCAGGCAAACTGGGAGAACAATTCTGATTTATCAAATGTTTACTGTTTATTACTGTTGATCTGCAGTACTGGGCGATGCACATATTAACATAATGAATCCTCAGCAAAAAAGCCAGGATGTAGATAATATTATCACTCTACTCTTTGCTGATATGCTAGATGCAATGCAATGCAAAGGCAATCTAATAACTTGCCCCGGGTCACACAACAGAGCCAAAAAAGGACAAAATAGGCCATCTGACTCCAGATGTCCTGCTCTCAGCACCAGACCAAGCGTGCGTAATGACATTATTCCAAAATATTCCTTATTATTTTTCCCAAAAAGAGGAAAAGAAGAAAAATATTTCTACAGTCATTCTCTTTTGCTTAAACTTATTTTGCAAAAGGTATTTAGGGTTATCATTCCAAGACGTTGTTTTAAATAAAATTGTCTGAACATTAAATTACATTCTTTTCCTATACAACTAATATGTACTGAAAATTGCCTAGAGTTTATAATTATAAAGACAGATCCTTTATCTCACATAAAGTCAGCTTCTGATAAAAGACCTATAACCTTTAGATGAAAATTTACAATGATGAAAAACAGTATTAAAATGTTACCGTTGGGACACAGAAGAAAGAGAGAGTATGTTATACTTTATGATTGATTTTAATGAGGCCAAAGAATGAATCCCACATATTCTTTGTTTGTACAAAAGAGTGAAGAGATTGGGTTTAAAATTGACACCGCTCTGTTATCACCACATTAATTAGAACAATGCAGTAATATTGTTGCCTTGATAAGATATCTATTTGGAGCTTTTAAATTTCTGAGTTTAATTAATTCATCAATGAAATATTCTCTGAGTACTTGATTGCAAGATGAAGAATCTCATCCCATTTTTTTACAGGAGGAGGAGAGAGAGAAAGAGAGACAGAGAGAGACAGAAAGAAACATGGAGACTGAGATACCAAGCAAGAGAGACTCCCAAAGAGAATACAGTTTTCAGGAAGAAAGATGGAGACTGAGATACCAAGCAAGAGAGACTCCCAAAGAGAATAGTTTTCAGGAAGAAAAAAGCACTATTTAGTTAATAAATGGACATAAGAAAACTTTTAGTAGAAGATGACAATCACGACAGAAGGATGATTGTCTATGACCAATACAACTTTGAAATATCTTTCATGCACATTTCTATGGGGACAAATCGAAGTTCTTCAGATTTAAAACACAATTTTGAAAGATGTCAGAGTTCACAGAAAAACTAAAGATTCTCGGGTATGCTAATTCAATTCTATTTTATAGGAATCGCATGTCTTCGTCACAAATTTTGATTATCAGTTTTCTCAGGAAACAGTCTGCTAGGTGACGCCCTCCTAAGAGAAAAAGGTCATCCAACACTTAGAGATTTGGGGGTTAGAGTTTCTGATTCCACAAATGTTTTACCTTACATGTTTGCAGTAAATTTTCTTAATCCTAACTGAATTTAAAATAGAAATGTCTCCATTAACATAGTACTGGAAGGCAAATTTTATAAAATATATTAACAAGCTTTTTAAAAAAAGTATGCCCTACAAATTTCACTAGAGTACTATGATTATGAGTTGTACAAATTTCAAAACAATCCTGCAGAATTTTAGCAGAAAATAACATAAAATAATTTTAGAGTTAAAAAAAAAAATTAAGTTAGCCAGGTGTGATGGCACACTCTGGTATTCCCAGACCACTAAGAAGAGGAGGCAGTAGGATGATTAGTTGGAGCCCAGCCCCAGCACCACAGCAATACCTTGTTTCCACCTAGAAAATAAAAAGACAAGCTCCATATGAAGGTTCAGGATTCAGTCCCTGGTGCCTAAAAGGAATGTAAAAACTCACCCTAACTACATTATCTTTTTTTTTTTTTTTTTTTTTTTTTTAAAAANNTTTTTTTTTAAAATCGGAGTCCTGCTGTATGATTCAGACTTGAACTCTCTATGTAGCCCAGCCTGGCCTTGAAGAACTCAAGGTGACCTGTCTCCTGAACTCTCTATCACGGGCATGAGCTTTTAAAATCGGAGTCCTGCTGTATGATTCAGACTTGAACTCTCTATGTAGCCCAGCCTGGCCTTGAAGAACTCAAGGTGACCTGTCTCCAAGTACGGGGATCACGGGCATGAGCCAATATGCGCAGCTTCCTTACTATGTATTGTCATATTGTCCCAGTAGACTTCTATCCCAAAGGAAAATGATAACCATATCTGAGGAGCATGCACATCTATTGTCTGGTCCACACTTGGCAGAACTGTATAATGAGAAAATGTCTATCTACAGCCCGAAACTATTTCTTCTCCTCCTATGACAAAGTGATCCCATCAATTATTAGGAGAATACCCTATCCCTTTTGATACTATATTCTCTTCAGCATTCTAATTTCTCAGAGCAAAACTGAAGGACAATTGTCAGGGGAAGTACTCTATTAATTATTTCAGGAAAAAAACAAAAAACAAAAATATAGATACAGAGAAAGGTCACTAACACTGCGTCCCAGGGTTCGCCAGTGAGTATTTTAATGGACTCGTTCCATCTTCAGAGTCTTCCTTGATGATGGGGTGTATGCATCTTTCATGAGCTTATGTGTAATAATCGAACTAGGGCTGCTGTAATGAAAATCATCTGCACTATTTCCATGACCTAGCAAATTCTTCTAACTTTATGCTAGCATATATCTGTTGAGCTTCCAGTAATCCATTCTTTATAATGATACGGTCCTATGATAATTACTGCATAATGCCTTCTTATTATAATGTTGATCCTAATCTCACAGTAGCCTTAGAAACGCAGCCTCCTGATAAAATGGCATCTCGTATACTCTTTCGCTGTTAACTTACATCTCAGTTAATATTGTTCTCTCAATGACATATCTATTAAAAAATGTTGAGACACAATTTCTCTGTCAAAGTAGAAGAACAAAAAAGTGCTAATCTTTGACAAATCCAAACTTCAAGTGCAATTTCCTTTGTTATATTAATATTGGTATTGACGTTACAAGTAACTGTAAGGTTTTCCCTCTATGGAAATGGTACATAATGTTATTCACATTAAACTGGGTTTATTCTCTTTGAACGGCCTCAAATTATATACTTCTGTAATTTTACCAAGTGAAGGTAGTATTACTAGGAGAATTCTTTGTTATTCTCTGATTATTTTCGACAGGGGATCGATGACTGTCAAGACACAGAAAGCCCTATGATATTTGAAATATTAGCCTACACATTCACCTTTGTTATATGGGGTCCAGAAAAAGTGGGAAAGAGTCATTTGTACATGTGAGGGTAAATATTAGGAGATAGATATAAATTGCTATGCCAAAGGATTCTTTAAACAAAATAATCTTGATGATATAAAATAAAACCAATTAATTAAGCAGTAGTTTAAAATATTTTCTACTTGTTTTGTGGCTATAGTTATCTTAGTTGCAACAATAAAAGTCTTTACTCAAGTGACTTGTGCACATAAAAAGTCAAGGTTAGTACATGACATTACATTTTATTCATTTATTTACTCATATATTATCAGTCTTAATAAGGGTTTTAAATTAGGTTAAAATAAATGACAGTCATAATTACATTCATGTAACTTTGCTAGAAATAAAATAATAATACAATTTTAGTAAGAGTAGTGCAAAAATGTTCACTGTGTTCGATAGTAAATTTGACTCTTGCCTTTCTAGCAATAAGGCAAAGAAGACTGGAAGAATGAGCTGAACCATAGAGATCTTGAGGAATTTAGCAGCATAATAGTTCTTTGTGAAGCAAAGGTTTACTGAATATTCTGTTTAAACTACTTTGTTACTGGTCAAAAATAGCACAATAGAAAGTTCTGTCAACATCGTGTTTTTGTTTTTATAGCAAATGTAGCAGGATATTGTATTTCATTCATAGCTGGAGGTGCAATTTGAAAAGTCAAGTCACTAAACTATGCAGGGATTTTTCTTATAATTTTAATTCTTCACCAAGGCTGGTAATGGAGTGATTTTTTTGCCTCACTCAGAAATCCTTATTGAAGGCGCTAGGGATTTAGCTCAGTGGTTAGAGCGCTCGCCGGCTGGAGCCAGGTGTGTGCGCCAAGGGAAAAGCTCGTACAGGGAGGTGGCCCACAGCTGAGCTACTGAGATCTAAGGGAAGTACAGCGAATGCCCTGTTGCAAAGACGCCTCTCGTCCCAGTGTGAACCAGAGTGGTCAAAGCTGCTGTTCTCCCTTAAAATAATCTTAAATGGAGGGTCGGAGCCCACATGGAAGAGGCAGCCATCTTCCTTCTGTTGAATGTTTTTAAAGGGCAGTGAGAGACAAAGCATACATTTTTGTTCTGATCGTATTCTGTTAATCAAAGTCATGTTTGTTCAGTGTCCTAGCCAGTCATATGTGTGCATTTATATAGAGAGTTCTCCAAAAGATGTATACACACTTCAGCAGTTCACGCGTCTAATAAAAGTCTGGAAGCTAAGGGACACCACCTTGGGCACCTCTTATAATTGTAGAGGCTGAATGTGACTTATAATCTCATGATGTCTCCATACATTTAGTATTAAAATATGTATACAAGTTTTTCTTTTCCTTAAATGTGTGTAGATTTTTGGCATTCTCTCTCACTCTCTCTCTCTCCCTCTCTCTCTTTCTCTGTTCCTTCCTCCCTTTTTATCTCTTCCTCTCTTTCTCCTTCCCTCCCTCTCTTCCTCTCTCTTCCTCCGTCCCTCCCTCCCCCTCCTTCCTCCCTCTCTCATCATATTTTAACAAGTACTTTTAAAAATTAAAGTAAATGGGGTTAAAAAACAAAATAATTTTCTCAAAATCACACAAGAAGTGAGCAAGGATAGGAGCGTATTTCCCCTGAATCATACTACATACTCACTGTTACCACACCATGCTTTAAGGTTTGCTTCTCAATGTTAATTACAAAATAACTCACCTTTAACAAACCATTGACTATTTTTAAAGTTTGAGTTGTACCCTTAAATTTATATGGTGGTCTGCAAGACCATGGCAATTAGCTACTGAATACAGGAGATTTAAAAAAACACAAGCTATGTTATATTATGTATTACTCCCCAAAATGAATGTAACCTCTGTATGCAGCAAATATATACTAATAAAAAAGAAAACCTTCCTTTGTGTGACATTTTAAAAAATACAAATTCCTTTGAAATGTATTGTCAGCCTCAATGAAAATAAACAGAGATCAAATATATCTTTATTGTATTTCTACTAGGGAGATAGTAAATTTAAGTAGAAAAACAATCTATATAACATATACTTAATGCCATGTAAACAAGAATATTTAACTGAGAAAATATTTTCAATATTATCCTATACAACGCTGCCCAAAATGTATAACAAGACTGAAGCAATGAAGAGTATGGATTTCAAAATCACAAAAACCTGGTTAATTTTCAGATACTATTTCATTAACTGAAATAAGATTTGAGTCAATAGGGCCTTATTTACTCAGTTTCTCAAAAGCATTAAGAAAATAATCACAAATATTTTAAAGTTTCCTGAGAGGGATATATTGGACGGGTAAATTACATTATCTACAATTCTGAAGGCTTCCAAGAAACTCACATTGCAGTTACTTTCATAATATCTTCTCATCTGACCACTTTTTTCTGTAAATTGCCCAATTTTGATGAGACCTAATAGTTGTTGCCTCAGTATGCTCAGTAGCCTTTAAAATGCTTTTCCTTTCTGCATTCCTTAGCATCCTTTTTGTGTACCAAGCCCAGCGCTTACTCCTGGATTTGTTTTCCTACCAAATATCCTTATTAATAATGCAAACACAGCAAAACACTTAATAGAAGCCCAAAGCGGGGCACAAGCTGGGACTGCTTCTATTTTGACACTATCTCAGTCTAGTATACTGTATTTCCTTCTAATATTAATCACCCAGAGTTAGCACAGAAACCACAATCTAGAGTTTCAGTCTTCAGTAACATGCCCTTCTTTTGACTGCAGCTGCAAGGAGAAGCCTCAGGCCACCTCCATTTCTAATGAATTGGCTACAAATTTGAGGTTTCCCTATCCCTTGCAAGTTTGATAATTCATTCATGACTAACAAAACTCAGGGAAGCACCGCGTTTATTATATTAGTCAGACTTGTCTTCGCTATGACAAAACACCCGACACCTAGAACTTAATAGAGGAGATTAGTTTGGCTCGTGGTTTCGGAGGTTTCAGTCCATGGTCAGTTGACTCTAAGGGAAGAACACATGGCAGAAGGACTGTCTCTGCCTTCATGGTAGCAGGAAGACAGAACACAGGAAAAGCACTTCAGCAAGGAAGGGGCCAGGGACCAGAAGGACTTCCCAAAGTCATACCTTCAATGCCCAGCCAGACACACCTAGAATGGTGCTTTAGTAATTCCCTCGGCACCTCTCAAGCCAAAAGAGTTGACAATCAAACTTAACCAACCACCTAATATAATTTTGCTATAGACTATAGATGATGCAATTCATAAGCAGCCAAATAAAGACCTACTTGAGGCAAGAAGTGGGAAGACCTAGACTGTCTTCTGTGCCCTTTCCCTCTGGAATCAAGGATTGTTGTTTTCTTGGCAGATCATTGTGTTTACTAACAAGGAAACTCCACTGGGTATCAGTTCAGAATTTTAATTGAGATTTGATGATATGGGCATCACTGAGTACATCACTGGTCACATGACCAAACTCAGGCTCAAGCCTACTTCCCATCCTCAGAGCCTGTTCTGGTTTAAAGTCTGAGCTCTATAACTCATGTGTTTTGTCAGTTAAAGAACCACATTTTCAATCATTTGCTATCTAAGGGGTTCAGCACAAGTACTATCATACTAATTTCAGGTGTGATTCAAGATACTTATGGAAAACAATGACACTTTTTATCTTCTAGTGACTTCATTTATAGGAGCTAGGTACAAAGGCCAGTCGAATTCTTTATTAAATAACATTTTTTCTCAAAATCACAATTAATGCATCAAATGTAAATATTTTATGGCATAATACCTGATAATGCTAAAGAGAAATAAATAAAAATTAGATATAATTAAGTTTGGTTTGTAAATAGGGAGGGAGGAGGGTGTGAAGGGGGAAATGAGAAAAAAAAGAAGCAACAAGATATATCATGTCCAGGTACAAATCCCCTGTGATGAATGTTATCGTTATCACTGTGTACATCTAAAATGTACCATTAAAATAAAATTAAATTAAAAAAAATGTTTGGTGATGATTTCAACAACAAAAAAATGGAAATTCTGGGATTTGCAGATACATTACATGAAATGAAAATTTACTAGATGAACTCAGTTAAATTTAAAATGGCAGAAGCAAAAGTCAGCGAACTTAATAAAAGTTTAATAAAGACACTGCAATCTGAATAACAGAACAAAGTATTCAAGGGGATGAAAAGTGCCTCTGAGAAATGCAGGACATAATGAATGTACCAGGAGACTTGTAATAAGATTAACTGAGAAGAGCAAAGAGTCAAAGGACTAGAAAACATATTTAGAGAAAACAGTGACAACATATACCAAGATGATGAATAAGATATACTATATATATATATATATATGTGAAATTTTAAAGATTCCAAATAGAACAAATGCAAAGAAGTTCACATCCAGATATCATAGTAAAAATGCTGAACTACAAAGCAAAGAGGAAAGTTTGAATGGAACAAGACACAAGAAACAGCCTGTCCAGCGTAAGCAGCTCAGAGGAAATTTAGCAGTTGATTGAGCATCAGAAGCAACAAAGTCCAGAAAGCAGGGTACATACTTTATTTGTTAAATGATAATGGAGCACCAATTAATATTGTGTGTGTGTGTGTGTGTGTGTGTGTGTGTGTGTGTGTGTCTGATTTTGGGTAAGAGCTAGAGATCACATGGTGCCAGAGCCAGTGAATAAGGTAAAAATCAGGTAAACAAGGAAACATTGTAATGTTTTTGCAAGTCTACCTTTTTCTTGGATGGCATGCTGCAGAACCATTTGCCACATTTTTGATCACACCTTGTAAACAGAGACACTCATGAAAGAAGATTTCCAGATCTGCTTCAGAATGTGGTAAGATATATATGCATATTACTGTTTATAGCAGCACAATTTATAACAGCTAAATCCTGAAAGCAGCCTGTAGACTCATCAACAGATGACTGGATAAAGAAAATGTAGTATCTATATATAATTGAATACTACTTGGCTATAAAAACTGACAAATTTGAGACATTTGAAGGAAAATGGACGTACTTGTAAAATACAATGTTGAGTGAAGTAAACCAGATTCACAAGTTTAAGTACTGTATGATATCTCTCATTTGAGTAAGGTAAAGTTCAAAGAGATCAACAGAGTATGGACAGAAGGAGACAAAGGGATGGATTTCTTGCAAATGGAAAGGGATCCAAGAAACCAAGGGTTGAGGGGAAGTGGAAGGTGAAATAAGCAGAAAAAAGACATGTCATGTACAGGAACCTAATGACCACAATGAATGCAAACATTATATGCCATAGACACGAGCTAAGAGTCATAACATCGACAGGAATGAAAATGGGGAGAGGGGAACTAGAGGAGAAGCAAGAGAGGGAAGAGGGATGAGGAATGAGATAAACCTAATGACCACAATGAATGCAAACATTATATGCCATAGACATGAGCTAAGAGTCATAACATCGACAGGAGTGAAAATGGGGAGAAGGGAACTAGAGGAGAAGCAAGAGAGGGAAGAGGGATGGGGAATGAGATAAAAAAGGAAGCAAGCTCTATTATGTACATGTACCTACTCTCCAAGATGATGGTAAAATGCATGCACGGCAAGCATGTAAGAATAAAAAAAAATAAACATCTTACCATAGTGGCTAAAAGATGTTTTATAAAGCATAAAAAAACTGGGAAGAACAGTGGGAAAATTGTTTGTGGTGAACTTATTGTGTTCAGCTTGAGCAGGTACGCCCAGCTGGACTGAGTCATCATGGTTCTGGGCGTAGAAGATCCAACTGAGAATTGTTGTGGACACAACATAAAGGAGAACGGAGCAGAAGATAGTGGCCAGCTGCTTCCCAGGAGAAGCTCTGTTGGGGCTGGTTCCCCCAAGATCCAACTGAGAATTGTTGTGGACACAACATAAAGGAGAACAGAGCAGAAGATAGTGGCCAGCTGCTTTCCAGGAGAAACTCTGTTGGGGCTGGTTCTCCTGAAGGGAACTCGGCTGTTCTCATTGCATAAGGAGCTCGGGGCCTTGCTGTCTTCGGGGATGGCTGCTATTTACTTCAGGGGAACTCTGGTCCTCATCTCTGTGGTAAGCATCACATCCTGGTTCCAGTACAGATTTCCTCAGTCTTTTTGTGCAGACACAGATGTACGGGACAGTGCTGAGGGCTCCCAGCCCTTGATTGGATCTTTCGGGTCTCCAGTATGTAGACAGACATCCTGCACTCTTCCTGCATTTGGTTTGTGTGTGTGGATGCTGTAACTTGGACTTGGCCTGTATTAAATCTGCTCTCTTGCAACCATGGACCCTAAAAAAGTAACTAATACAGTGTTTGAAGAGAAGGAGAGTATTTTCAGAGGGTTTAATGGCAGTGTGCCTTTTACTGTATCATTTTTTAAAATTTAAATGTTGACCATTTATTTTAATCACACCTATCTCTTGCAACCATGGACCCTAAAAAAGTAACTAATACAGTGTTCGAAGAGGAGAGTATTTTCAGGGGGTTTAATGGCAGTGTGCCTTTTACTGTATCACTTTTTAAAATTTAAATGTTGACCATTTATTTTAATCACATCTTGTGTATATGTCAGTTCACTGTTTCAGCTTTGTGTCTTCACCTGGATGGCCTGTCATTTTTTAACTGAATACATTTATAATTTTTACAGCAGTTTTCTTTGCCCAAGAATATCCTTAGAAGCTAATCTAAACTTCACCAAATTATAGCAATGCACAGGTTGGGAGATACTTGAAATGAAACATTCACTTAGAAAATACCAGTGAAACAAGAATGCATATGTTTCGTATGTTTTAAAAATACTCAGGAACTTATATTTAGATTTTAAGCCATGTGCAATCATCAGTGTTTTCAGAAATACATTTTCTTTATCTTCTGTTTTGTTAATGAGAATGTCAACAATTTCAACCATAGGTATAAGAAAAAGAACTTAAGCAATAAAAGAGTCCATGTGAGCACTTTTTCTTTGCCTGTAGCACAGTAAAATTTATAGAAAATAAAGGGGTCTTACAATGAGACATAAGTAGTTGTGATAGGAGACATCAAAGGCAGTTTCCTGAGAGAAAGACTGAGAGCTAATCACCAAGGCTGCTTCTGCAACCACTACCAAGACATTTGAGCTTCACCCTGCGCAGCTCGTGTCATCGATGGCAAATATTTAGCCTTGTCTCACCAGGAGAGGATATCTAGGGAAAAACTATGGTGACCAAAGCAATGAAAAGGAAGGAAAATGCTTCACTGGAGTATATTTAAGTACAAGTCAGAATCTTGTTGCTGAGTAAAGCAAAGATCCATATATCAAAAGCCTGCAGGCTTCCAAGGAGTGGATTTGAAACATTTTATTTGAAAATGAGCTGCTAACAGGAATTATATGTTTATGTAATATTATAATACTTACACATTTCATTAAGCCCCTTCAGTCAATTAGGTCACATTATTTTTGTGACCTTGAATGAATAAATTAACTCCTTAGGTGGTTTCTATACTTACAAATTGTAGAATGATAACATAGATTTCACTGCTTAATAAACTAAGATAGACAAGCCCCCCACAATGTTCTAGATTTAGAGAAAAGTGCTAAATTACTAAGTACATCTATTATTTATCACTTTTAGGGCTGTTCTGTAAATATAAGCAGTTAGTAAATAAAAATAGTGTGTTCTGTAGCTCACACTTGCTGAAGAAATGTCACCACAGAGAGAAGACAAAAGAAGACCGAAGCAGGAAGCTATTCACAGCCCTGAAAGAAAGCTGATTAAAGTTAAACATTTTGTGAATTTCAATTCAATGTTAATAGAAACAGTGCTGGGTCTATAAGAGTAAAATTTTGAGTGTTTCATTTCTCCAAAGAGCTCATCTTTAACTTTTATTGTAAAACAGTACTCATAACATTAAATACCACATATAAGCATTTACAATATGCTTACTGTAATAGGTGCTTTTAGCGTACTACACTTAGTGCACATATCATGATGATAAGTAAAAGATGGGGATCTCTACATTATTTATATATAGATATCTTATTTTTATTTATTACCATATATTATACATGTCTTCTATTTTATTTCTGCACACATTGACTTATTGTGCTGTCTATAGATAATATCAAACTTTTATCTAACAAGCGATATCAATGGAAAAATATTTCTCTGAAGGCTATGAAAAGGGGGAAAGCCTGTCTGTATTTGTACATGTCTCAACCCTTTGGTTGTGCTACAGCATACTCATGAGCTGTGTTACTGAACCGGGAATTTAACTCAGATCTGCTTAACTTTAAAACACATGCCATTTCTTTTACACTGTTGTAAAAACACTATAAATTTGAACTCTACTGATGACTGAAGACAGCATAAATATATTGACTGTCTACATAAAACTCTGATGGTATTATAAAAGCTAATTAAGTCCCTTTCTTAGTGCAAAATCATCAATATAGAATGCGGTGTGAAAAACTGGCCCTATGTACTCATTTGTTCTTTCATATTCATAGACACATCAGACTTTATTTATGTATTTCTAACCGTTTACTGTCTTAATAAAATATCACTATTTTAAAACACATAAAACAGGGCTATCAAAATGAATAGATCAAAATAGGTAATTTTACTCTTTGTGGAAATATTCTGTAACTTCCAAAATAAAGTGAAAGAGCAATTACAGAGCGGGAGGAAAACCTTTTGCAGGAAGGATCAACTGATTTCATGAGTTTTTAATGTGGCCTGAATTAAACAATCTAAACAGTGAGAAGAACAACTTTTCTGTCATTTTACTTTTCTAAACTAAGAATACCGTGAACCCAAACTATAAAATGTAATCATCTGGTAAATATTCCTTTTTCTCTGAGGCGTACTCCCAGACTCACAAGTTGTTTTCCAGAATGTTGGCTCAAAATGATCAGAAGTTAAGAGGCGCTTTGGCTTTGCATATGGTGGAACTCACCTGCTACGGCAGCTTGGCAATTGCCAACAGCCACCCATAAGCAACCGGGAAGGTGGAAGGGTAGACCAAAGATATCTGCGCTCTCCTCGAAGCCTCCCGTTTTAATGTTTCCAAAATGGAATCAAAGAAAGTCCCTTGCTCAAGTAGAAGGTCTATAAAAATGAAAGTGGCATTCATAAATCAGTGATCGTGCAAATAATGATGAACTAAATGTATAATTAAAGCATTTCTAACTATGAAAAACTAACTGTAGGGAATTACCTTCTCATTTCAGAAAACAAACAAGAAATATGGCAATAAATGAAAAATAAAAAAGAATTTCCTGTGTTGTTTCATATGCTTTTTGAAAAAGAATTTCAAAAGTCAGGGGAAGACTTGATAATGGAGAGGAGAAAATGAGAAGCCGCATTTGTTCCATCTTCTAGCCTGGAGGACACTCCCTGCGCCCTAAGATAAAAGGGCGAACCAAGCACTACATGCCGGTTTTGCTCAACAATGTGACAGGTGGCATTTTGCCTCATGGCTATACCTCTAAAATCATACTGCTTTCTGATTCAGAAGAAGATGAAGTGCACACATCCCACCCCATTCTTCCCATCACTTATGATAAAGAACCTCAAACCAAATTACTGAAACAGTCGACAAAGGGCTGGAATACAGAGAAGGAAGGGAACCTGCCGGCAGCCTGGGGACTTGAGGCAGAGCAGAGCAGCAAGTTTCCTGTTTTGATTTGTTTTGATTCTCATTTTGCCTCTAATAAGTAGGCTATCAGTCTCCCATACTTTCAGCTACAATCTTGTCAATTAGCTCATTTTAGTGCTGCGTGATTTTATACAAAGGACAGCTTCTCGTTAACAAGAAGCGAGAAGACAACCATAATCTAGGGCAGCGGTGGCTGACCTACGACACGCGTGCCACAGTGGGCTGTCTGGATCACCGAAAGCTCTAAAATGTTCCCCATCACCGCTCTAGGGCATCTTATCCTAGAACAATACTTAGCAAGATAAAATCAGTGATTATAAGAAATCCTTTTTGTCTCTGATGATCATCATTTCTGCTTGTACCAAATGTGGTCTTCTGTGCAATGCAACAGTCTTTTTTTCCTACTCTCAGACCTCTACTATAACACTAAAGATCATCCGATTGATAGCTGGTGCCTACAATCAATAACGTTGTATGCTGTACTCCATCTTATTTAACTCAGCACCAGGATGTGTGATCAGGGAATATGTAAAGTTTGTTAAACTCCATTACACAGCTGGGTAGATAATGGAACAGTTCACTCCAGATGAGAGAAGCTCAAGCTTAATGAGACAAGTCTCCCTCTGAGGAAATAGTAATAATTAGGATGTTGATCAGCCTCAGGTAGCAATATTCAGTCTCAGGGGTAGAAGAAGGATATTGTGGTAGATGGCTAAACAAATCATGAAGCCACGTTGCTGATGAAGCCCCCCGAGCAGTCATTTTGCTTTATGGACTGATTCCAGCTATGGTCAACTCTCTCTGGAATACTTCAACTTCACTATTTCCTTTGAGCTATTTTCTGATAATTTTTCAAACACAGCAAAAATGCTTGGGCTCTAAACCTGGGAAAAAGGTATCATAATGCAACAATTCTTTAATTTACAGAAAAATTCCTGGGTTTTCATAACACGGATGGAAAAACTATGTATCAAATAAAACATGGATTAAAACTTCAGGGTAATCTTGGCAACTTATTTCTGGAAAATGGTAAACCCACGTGCATGACCTGATCTGTTGCTTTTTGAAAAAAATCTGTCATAATACGCACAGAATAAGGTTCGGTAGAACTTCTGCCAAAGATTTTTTACACAGTCTTTGGCCATGTGAAAAAAAAAAGTACATTGTGGAAGCCATAGAGTGCTTTGGTTCCTAGAAGGGCAACATCCTCAGATCACCAGGGCTTCCAGGTGAGAATGAGCCACACTCACTTGTGTCCCCTGAATCTGGGAATAGAATCAACTAAGCCTGGTCAGCCTTGCATCCTTTCACCTTTATGCTTTTATTCATTGGTTTTCTTTAATTCCCATTCGCCTCAACTCCGCCCTAAATTTAACTGGAGTATGACTAAATAAATACAGTCAAAATAAGCAATCATGATGAAGAGTTAAACGAGAAGCAGAGGCCATCGGGTAGATTTTCCAGGATTGGGGGAAGGAACTCCAAGAACATAAAGAAAAGCCAGTGGCTAATAAATGATATTGTGGAAAAATAAAAAGTAATTAAAGGACCAGACAGATTACAAAGACAGAAATCACTTATCAGTCACAAGGTACAAAGACAATGCTGTTTTTAGAAATAAGACAAAGCCTTCTTATTTGCCATGAGACAGAATAAGAAACAAAGAAAACCAAGTACCTTAACCGATACTTGCAGATTATGATTTATTGCAGAGTTTGGGAAAAAGGTCAACCCAGCAAAAGAGTTTTGAGGACTCAGCTTTTAGAGATGGGCATTAGAGGGAGAGATTAAAAGAAATCGTTACATCACAAAAGTGAATTAAACAAGTGGAGACTGACTGGCATTTTCGGTTGAGTTATGTTTTAGAATCTTGAAAAATAATTTCTTTCTAATAGCAAGTATATTATGTAGCAAGGCAATAGGAAGGGTTTTTTTCTTTCAGACTTGATTTAAATATTTTTATTATTTATTTTTAATGTTTATGAAACATAATATATCCATCACGGAGTCTTAGAACGTACATATTTTACATCTTGATACTTTTTATTTCCTCTCTCCTCCACCCAGACTTCTTCAATTCCCTGGTCCCCTTCCCATGTCTGCAAAGTCTCCCATGTTCCTATCATATCTCTTTTCTTTTGCTCTTTAAATTGAGAAATTTCTCAAAATGGTTATTTTGTCAACACATTTAGAAATAATGAAGCATTATAATCTACCATCTTACTCTCACTAATTTGCAAAAGAAATATCCATTTCTGATAAATGATCATACAGTATTTGAAGGAATTTTATTTCTACCCAAAGGAGAAAGTTTTACAGACTCGCTTGGAGCTGTTGAAGTCTACACTAAGCATAGACTTGTAGAATGAAAGAAAACATCACAAGTTTTATTTTTCCTTATGTCTGCTAAGCAAATGGCATGCATCCTGGTTCAAAAATAGAAAACGAATTGAGTTTTCAAAGGAAAAAAATGATAGCAAAACACGCTTTTATTTTTTCTCTAGACTTTATGTTATTTCCAATTCTAATATAAAAAAACATTAAAATACTGGGGAAACTGAACCAATCAAAGTGGAGACTCTGTCTAAGATAATCAACTGAGTCCCAGAGGATTATTCATATATTAGATTGTACTACTTTTCACACCTAATTAGAACTCTTTCCTAATAAAACCTATTAATGGCCAAACTCAGAAACTGTCAATAATGTCAAAATCAGAGGACGTGATCAGGTGTACCTGAGGGATACAGGAAACAAAATCTGCTTTTTTCACACTCGACTTTTTATTTCAGAATATGTTGGTTGAAATGATAACTACTACTTGGAGACTGAACATGCTGTTATAATGCTCAAGTCCTCATTTTCTTAAGAAACATATATATTAAAATGGCACAGAAAAAATAGGGAAATTATCACCATGAAGAACAAAAGTTAAATGGAAAAAAATGAAATTAGTATTAAGTGTATGCTTCTTGATACAAGGCAAAACAATCAGAATTTTGAAGGGTAGTAGGAGCTGTAAAACCAAATCCTTGCTTAAAAAGCAGTTTATAAGTTAATATAATAGAGAAAGGACATAAAAACTAGTGATTGTATCTAACCCTAAAGATAAAGATTAAAAAGAATTTGTGTAAAAAAGAGATAAGTAGGCCATTAATGAAAAATTACAGTAAAAGGAACAACTGATACAGGAGAAAAAGAGTGAATTGAACCACATTTCAGAAAAAAAATGTGTATACCAAGGTGGAATTTGAATTCAAATCTTGAAGAATGGATGGGTTTAAGCAATGTCTCTTATTTTATATATTAGATGTGTGAAATTTGAATTATTTTATTCAAGTAAAACATGGTCCATTGGCTGCTATCTACTATTGTTTCTATGTATAATTTTCCCACTAGAATTTTTGCTTGTGGCGACAGCCTCATACTCACTGCAAAAGGAAAGGAATCTACAGTATCAGAAGTCCGCTTATGACCTTGTGCCACGTGGCCACCCATCCTGGGCCGGGCTGGGAGAAGCACTGATTTCTTCTGCATTTCTTACCTGCTGATTGCTTCTCTCTCTTGTGGGCTTCCTTTTATTCTGTTTCTCTCCCCACTCACCTTGCCTCCTTTCTCTCCCTTTAATAAATAATAATCTCTCTGGATTTTTGGCCTCCTGGAAATAAAGATTGAAGAAAACATGTTTTTAAATATTTTCCTACATTCTTTCTGGGAAGATAAATTTTCTTTTAGTCAAGAAAATATATGAGGTGGAAGTCTAAGAATAATAAAATGCTAATTGTTATTTAATAATTAAATGCTAATTACATACTAATACTAATTATTACTTAATAACAAAATACTAATTATCATAGGATAATTTCAACAAATTTTCCTATGATATGTGAAAATGTCTGTGTTGGGGTTTCAATACCCAAAGGTGTGGGTTGGACAAACACTTCTAAGAAACAATAAAAAATCCAGTTTAATATCTAGGGACAATCTATTGTAATTTTTTAAAAGAGTCAAAGTAGAAATATATTTAGGAACACTGAACATGAAGATAGAGCACGTTAAGTAGAGTCCCTCCTTCCCTTCTCTGGCCCTCACCTTAGCAGAGCAGTCCTGTAATGGCTGGGAACTCACACACATCTCTGCAGTTATGTTACCTGAATTTCTGGGGTTAACAGAGTTTAAAAACTATCTCCTTGTCTCTGGTTTGCCTGACTGGGCGTGTGCATGTCTCTGAAACAATATATTACCAGCTGAACAAAATAGTTGCCTGTGCTTTGGAGCTAAGGCAGACTTTATAACGAATGGGTATTCATTGGGTTGATGGACCCTGCTTGACTAAATTACTCATCTTTCACAGAACGGGAGATTAGGGGGCCATTGCAATACCCCTGCTTCTTGTGAAGCCCATTTTTCCTGGGCATAAGTGAGTGATGATGATTACTTCAGGTTTCAGTTAAATTAGCTCAAAACAAACAAAAACATTTCTTATCATTGAGATGTTTGTCTCTCTTTTGAAATAGCCCAGCATTAAGATAAACGATTATCTCATAACCATTGAAAAGCTTCATTATAAACTTACAATTGCCATCTCAATGGATTTATTAAGCAAACCATATTCTTTATTGGTTAAAACTAAAATTTTGTACCTGATATTAGAAATTTCTTTACAATAAGATGAATTTCACCATCTTTTCCCAGTATTAGTTCTGCCCAGAAGCCCATTTGAAGCTCAAATTTAAATTGATTTAAAATTTTACTTGTTTTAAAAATAAATACATTTTGCGGAACTATGTAATCCAGAAGAATTTTGAGAAAAGCACACACTTACACAATTGAAATATGTACAGTAACACAAGTGAAATTGATCTCAAAGCTTTGGGCATTCTTTTACCCTTAGAGAACGTATTAGAGAAGAATGCTATTTAAAAGAATTTCTAAAAATAAATTAGATAAAAACATCATTTTTTTCTTCTTAAAATTTTTCTGTAAATACTAGAGAAGCTTCAAAAATAAGACAGAGACTCTTACAAAAACACAATACATCTGTCAGTGTAACTTAGCTATTCTTTGGTCCTGAGAACCAATATTTATATAGCAATGTGTGTTGCTATGTACAGTATATTACTAGACACTGAGAACATAAGGTGAACAAGGCAGGTCCTTACAGATGTTTCTAGTCTATTTGTAAAAATCATTCTGCAAAATACATAAATTCTGATTAGCACTTATAGTAATGAAACTGTTTTTAATAATGAAATTGCTACAAAAGAAAAGTAGAACTTGACATATGAGTGTTTAGGGAAGATTCTACTTGGCTGAAGATTTTTTTGAGATGGAATATTTAAATTCAGTGGCGCAAGACTAGTATGATAAAATTATCTAAAGGAGGGTGGGGTGCCCTTCTAGAGAAAGTAAACAGTGTGTGAGTGTGTATGACATGACCTGATATGGTGTTTGGTTTGTTTGAAGAACTAACTGAAAGCCGCCTTTGCCTAAAATCTGGCAATGAGAATATATGATCAGCAAGTGTGTGTGTCTGTGTGTGTGTAGGGGTCACTAAACACATACATACATACACACTTGTGTGCACCCTTTTGGGTAACATCTAGAGAATTTCTGTTTTAATAGGAGAATGAATGAAGAAGCATGTTGGATGGTGCCAGCCACACCCAGAATGAGGTTTCCATTGTGCTAAACCAATTTAATTACCACACACCCTTAATCCCAATATCACACAACCTAATCCAGCCTCACACACCCATGATCCAGCCACCTCCCAAAATCCCCACCTATGAGCATATGAGGTTTTGGGAAGACATCCAGATACAAGCCATAACATGTGGGAAGACTGAAAAAAAGAGAAGATTTTAAAGGGAAGGTTATAAATCTAACTTTAGACTATTTAAAGTTGTTTGTCACATAATCCTTTTGGAATGAAAGCAGTTGTTGGCATATAGCAAGTAAGGGCTCAGGAATTATGGGTGATTATATATTCAATTCCATACTCAAGAGATTTCAGGTTTAAAAACTTGAACATTTTTAGTGTAGATTCATGAAAGCCAAGGCATGGGTAAATTTATCTAGGGACAAAATGAAGACTGTGTTATTTTGCATTTGAATTATTGCCCTTTGCTCCAAAAGATTCAGCTGGTGTTGGAGCTGTGTATTAAGAGTTGGCTATTCCTCCTGCCAAGAACCCACTGATGCTGGGATACATTTAGAGTGGCTGCTGCATTCCCATCATACTTTTCTTGCCATTATTCATTATTTCCTTTTAGCATCCACCTTTTCTTCGAAAGCCTCTCTAACTCACTTCTGAGAACCGCTCTCTCCTGAACTCTTGTACTTTGTACACCTGGTCAGTCCAACACGGCATTCCCATCATACTTTTCTTGCCATTATTCATTATTTCCTTTAAGCACCACCTTTTCTTCGAAAGCCTCTCTAACTCACTTCCGAGAACCGCTCTCTCCTGAACTCTTGTACTTTGTACGCCTGGTCAGTCCAACACATGTTAGCATTCATTTTACGCTCTCATGTAGTCTTGCCTATTGTTTCATATTTCAACAATTATAAAAAAAAGAACCTCACGCAATATTACTTCTGTGGGATTATTTGCTCCTAACACAGAACTAAATCTAAAGCATATATTCCATAAATGCCAAGGACTAAAGGAAGCATAGTTCACTGATTATTATTACTTTGGTTTGGGTCAGGATTTGGACATTAAAGTAGTAGCATTTCCACTCTATGTTGTGATAGTATATTGTATTTTAATAATACCAAAGTGATCAGAATTAAAATGAACAAGGGCAAATAGATAAAAATTACATGCATATGTAGAGAAAATTACACGCATATGTAGAATAAATAGCACGTATTTACTTTCCCATGCTATTAGCATGGGAAAAGTGAAATAAATAATCTACAAAACATAATGTGATTACTTTTTACTTTACTCACAAATAGCATTTGAATACATACTCCGGATTGATGGGGATACAGAGATTGACAGAGACATTAATTCTGCCTCCTGTCATGCAGATGATAAATCAATTTTTAAAAACAATATTAGCAATTCTACAAAAGAAAATTTTCATAATCTTATTCCAGAAACCTACCCAGCTTTGAACCCTAGTCCTACTGACCCAAGGCCTTTAGGTAGGACTAATGAGTATATTGGTATTTTTTTTTCCTATGACTAATTTAACCAACACAGCAAAATTCAAAGGATTTTACAGAAGTAAAGAAGATGACTACATATTTAACTTTGAATTAAAAATGTAACATTTAATCTGGTGAGATTTTTAAAGATTCATTTCATTTTACAAATGACACATCATATTTGCATAATTTATAAAATACATTGTGGTATTTTAATTCATGTACATATCAAGTTATGATAACAACAGGATAATCAGCAGACCTGTCACCTTAAACTTTTATTTATGGAGTACAATCAAAATCCTCTTTTCCAAATTTTGAGAAATATTATCCATTATTTTTAACTATACTGGCCCTATTATGTCCTAGAACACCAGACGTTATTCTCCTATGTAACTGTAATCTCATAATCATTGAACCGTCTCTCTTTGCACTTGATCAAATGTCCCTCACCTTTCCCTAGGCTACCATCTCTGGTAGTATTATTTTACTCTCAATTTCTATGAAGCCAGCCATTTTAGATTCCAAATATGGGAGAGATCATTCAGTGCTCGTCTCTCTGTGCCTAACCTATTTAAAATATGGCCTCTATGTCCTTTACAGAGGGCCTCAGAGTGTCCCTGAAATGGATTCTCGAAACACCAGAGTTTCTCCCCTCCTGGTCTTGAAGAAGCAAACTGACATGGAAATAGGGGCACTTGCCAAGGAACAGCCACCAACTCCTAGAGTGGAGGATCTCGGTTCCACAACTACAAGAAACCGAATTTTTCCAACAACCCACACACTTAGAAGACTCCAAGGACTAGATAAGACCTGCCCCTGATCAAAGCCTTGATTCTAATCCTCTGAGACTCTCGGCAGAGAACCCGGGTGACCTTTACTGGAATCTCAAACTGTAGTATCATCAATGTGTGTTCTTTCAAAGTGCTATATTTGTTGTAATTTTTAAACATATATATGTGGAAAACTGATGCAGAAAAGAAGCAGCTTCATGATGAATTGGGTGTGGATGACACGGCTGGAAGTTATGTGCCTGTCCCCAACTTGGCAATGTCCCACCAATGCAGAGCTCAGGAGAGGGCCGTACCTTTGCCTCAGATTGCTGCTGGGTGGAATCCCACACAGAAGAGACAACGGTCCAGTACATCCTGGGGTCTTCAGAGGCAAGAGCAACAACAGAAAATGAAACACACCTGTTAAGGACAAGGCCTTAGTAACTAGAATAGTATCGTCATCCATGCAGTAAATGTTTTCAGAAAACCTTGCAATTAGGAGAAACTTATTTCATTCCTTTAAACACTTCAGACCTAATTCTGACCTGAATGATGTACACTGGAATTATTTTTGTCTTCAGGAGGAAATATGAAGATGCTAATATTTTTACATCTGTTAAATGAGAAAGTGAATTGGTGGCTTCCTAGTATCAGTCAAAAATGTTGGAATCGAATACTCCTCGTTATTCTACATCATTCTGGTTAAGAGGCATGCAATATATGTTTCACACTTGTGACATGTAGAAGTAAACTGTGAAACACCATTCTGTGGAATGTAAAATATGATAAACTTGGAATCCATTCAAAACACTTCACGGAGATAAATAATAATATATATAATCTGAAACAGAGACATGGGAATATATGCTTATTCATAAGCAGGTTAGATATTTTCAAATGTGCATTACTTTTAGATATAATTAATATAAAGTAACTTCAATTTCGATTAGATATCTCATTATATCAGAATTGAGTGCATCTGTATCAGACCCCAGACAGAGTTCTAAATTTTAGAGCCGTATCATTTATAATTTTTGGAATTAAACAATGCTACTTAATAGGAAAAATAATAGAAAAAATTTTCATAATAGAAACATTCAGTTCAGAAACTCTTGTATTGTTTGGGCATTTTACTTGGCAGAAAGTTGGTACACCACTAACGTCAGGTGGACATGAGAAACACACAGTGGTCTCTGGCAAGAGTGCTGTGATCATTTATTTTTCTCCCACTTGCTCTAACATGTCCTCTAGGCTAATGATAAATTGTTCAAAAATTTCAGTTTCTCTGTTCCTTGCTGCTTAACAACTCTTAAAAGTTCTCTTTTGGTACCACAGTTATAAAGATCTTTTCTTACACTCAAGTGTTTGCATAATCTGAATCCCAACATTTTTCCCAGTTTTCAATTTAATTAATTTTTAAATTTCATAACCAATTTTTATTTTTATTATTTTTATCAGATAAATTGAGATCCACTTCCGGGCTTAGGGTTGCTGTGGTGAAATTCCTCCATTATTTTTATTATTTTTATCAGATAAATTGAGATCCACTTCCGGGTTAGGGTTGCTGTTGTGAAATTCCTCCACTCCATCTTGGTATCCATGACTTATTCATACTTCAAAGTGCAGCCCAAGTCTAGAAAACTGAACTGTTACCATGAGCTTTTTCTTCTCCCACCCATTAAAGATACTTGCCTCTAATTAACAACCCACATGTCATTGTTCACCACTTAGTTCACTGTCTCCTCTTTAAAATTCGGAACTCTTTCTGGGGTCTGATATAGATTCACTTAATTCCGATACAATTTCTATATTGAAAACACAATTCGATCTCACATAATGGATACAGTAGGTCACATTGTGAGTAAAATGTAAGTTTTATACTTTCATTTAAACACAAATTCACCCTTGAAGAAGACTCTCAAATGAGTAGAAGCACACAACAATTTAAAAACAAACACAAACATACATGCCAAACTTCTATCAACTACTTACGTTCAACACACGTGTGTTGTGCACGCCAGTCATGCACATCTAGTGTTACAAGATGCTGTCTGATTCATATAAGCCTCTTCACCACTCCACAATAACTTCCAGTTGCAACTCCTCTGACATTACATAAATGACAGATTACAGGTCATTATCAAGTTAAGTGCCATTTTATTATAGTGTCGATGCGTTTGTTAATTATTTAACATAAGTAAAATTATGCTGCCATATTCATTAGGTTTCTATCTTTATTTTCATTTGTTACTGGCAATGTTTTCGAGTATAACACCCCTTGGCTTGGCCTTTGGATTTTACATATAGCTGGTTGATATTTCGGGCACAGCACATGTCAGAAATAGCAGAAGGTACAGTATGTGTATACCTATTTATTTAATTGCATATGATACTAAATATGTAATTTATAAAATAACTAATGTAAATATATTTCTTGTGATGCTGCAAAGTTAATACCTGCTTCAATTATCTATTGCTACATCACAAACAGTCCCTGAATTTAATAACAGAAACTGACACTGTTTTGATCTGTCTCGGGATTCTGTGGTTTGACCAGGCTCAACCTGCCGGCTATGCTGAGTCTGACCTGGGCCTTCAGTTGTTAAATTCACATGGCAGCAGGATCTGAAAGTAGCCCTGCTGGGCTGGGATACTGGAGAGCAGGATAGCTAGTGCGCTGCTCTCTCTGAATTGCCCCAAGACTTCGCGTCTCCACCTCGCATCTCCATGTGTTATTCCTGCCAAAGTAGCCGAACTCTAAGCTTCTTATGCGGAAAATCACGCTTGTCATGAAGCGCAGAAGATGGCAGCATCCAGGTGTCTTTAATCTTGGGCCTGGAAACGGCACTTTCCTCACCTGTGATGGGCCAAGAGCCACAGGACCAGCCTGACTTCGGGAGAGGGAAATTAACGATCCCCCTCGAGAGGACAATAGCCAAAAATCTGTGGCTATTTTCAGTTCACTACAGTATTTTTTACTAACAATTTTCTAGGTGAATATCATAAAACCTTGGAGCCAGAAGGTACTTAGCAGTCATTAATCTAATGGCATCAATTTATATGAAAGCATTGAAGCAAAATATGACAATAAAAATGTTAAAGCTATGACACGCTCAATGTTTTATGTCTTATGGCCCTTGGAAAGCTTCCCGGGATATAGGAGGTAATAAATATATACTTGCTGTCATAGCACTTTATTGAAAAATCAAAGTTAATATTTTAGTAATACTCTATTTTATAAAGCACCTAAGATTCTAAGTTGGAAACATACTTGAATTTTACAAAAGATCTTAAGTCCTGAAAGTGATTGTAGAAGATATCAGGAAACAATATTCCAGAACGTTCTAATTAGTTTCTCATAATTACTATGCTTTCTTAACTTGGATATGTATACACACACACACACACACAGAGAAATGGAACACACACATACTCACACACAGAAATTGAGTGATACAAGACAGAAAAAATAAATACTATATACCTGGGGCATGACATCTTCCGGTCTAATATTAATTTACTTGGACCTTAGAAAATGACTTGTCATATTCATGTTACATCAAAATGTTCTTATTTCAATAAAGCTTTACTGCATAAATAAATTCAGCTAGAATTCTACAAAAATAAATCAGGATGGGGACTTTATTTTTATTACAAAATGGTTATCTTCTAATGAAAACAACAAGGGTGATATTAATTCGTGCCCAAATTTAAAATGAAACACATTAATGAAATATTCTAATAGTTTAAGTAAGGTGCATAATGAAATGCTTCTAAACGTTCCTGAACTTTTGCTATGTCCATCGACCACAGCTTAGTTTCCCTCACTAATGTTCTGGAAGCTGGTATATTCATCAGTAGAAGCTGGTTACACAACATCAGTAGAATCTACATTTCTTAGTGAATGGAGCCTTGTGTCTCTGCCAATGGAGAACTACATGAAACTTCTTATAAACTGGATATTAAAAAACCTCATTGACATTTTACAAAAAGGTTTATGTAATCTTTTACAAGATACCCAGTCAGCATCTCATGTTTCTTTTCTGGTTTTGTCATTGTATTGTAGGAGGTTGGGATCCTCTAGATGGCAACATAATGGTCACGAGACTTTATACTGAGTCAAACTGCTGTGAAAAAAATGGGAATAAAAATACCCACGCCTCCTTGTACGTACAGCTATATAAGAACCCAGTGAATGCACAGATGTGAAAACACTTTACGAATAATAGATCATTACTCCTCTCAGTTTCAATTCATTTGTTTGTAAGATGTGGAGATTAGATTTAATTATTTCTAATGTCTCTACCAGCTGCAATAATTGAAATATTTTAAAATATTACCAACACTCATTGATTTGAGTAGAAGGATTATGTAATAAATTATGAGCAGAACACTCTCTTTTGGACATTAGAATTCTTCATTGTCAGTCCATAAGGTGTGTTCTGCTGACAAAATACTTACATATATTTATACAACTTTTCTACTATCTGTTGCTGTAGTTCACTTCTTGTATAAAATGAATTTACCAGCCACTCACCTTTAATTAAATAGAAAATCATTTTGCTGGTTCCAACTGTTTTCCTCTTGCCTTTCACATTTGCCATTTGAAAAGGATGTTTTGTTTTGTTTTGCCTATCTTCTGCTTTTTTATTAATATTTATTTACTTTTGTCCATAACTTGCTAAGTTAGAAAGACGTTCAGATTTAAAGAGAGACAAATCTGTATTTAAATTCCAACTTTGTCATTTTTCTCTGTGGTCTTGAGCGAGTTCTTCAGTTTTTCTTCACAACAATTTCCTTTCTGTGAAATGAATACATCACCTCAATGATCATATACATTTTCTGTGAAAATTAACAGGAATTTACCACGCCTAACACAGTAAGACCTTGATAAATTCAAACTACTCCTCATGATCATTAGGGCACGAGTAAGGATAGTGTAATAGAAAAAGGTGTTAATGAAGTACTAAAATGTTTAAGCGACTTTCCTTAATAGTTCAAGGGTATTGTGATCAGTTTTTTCAGATACTCAAAAATATTTAAATTCATACTGCCTGCCAAACATACCTCCAAGTAGACTACAAAGTGACGGACCACATAGGCCAACTCCCTGCCCTGATTTAGCTGCTCTTCTACCGAGGAAATTCGTAAAACCAGTGCGCACACCCACTGGTGTACCCAGACGCAGCATACACAGTGGCAGAGTGGACTTGCAAAAGGTGTGCTTCTGTGGTGAAGGGGACAAAGGAGACACTTTCTGCAGTAGCTCGGGATGGAGGCCAAAAAATGAGAACAGTGTGCAATCCAAATATCCAGCTAAGAGACTAAAGGCAGGAAAAACTTGGTCCGGTCCAGGAAAAGAAGGAAAAACATTGGGAGTAAAGCACAGTGGACCCCACCCAGCCTGGGTAACATTAGCTTGGAGAGACAGGCAGGTTCGCATTAGGTACGTTTGTAAGAGATAGAGGAGTTTAGATTTTATTCTAATTTCAACTTCCAGGTCCTTCAAAATAAAGTGGTACGGCTTTCTACGGGATTTTAAATCGTCACATTTGGTGTTCTAGGGAGAATGGATTTTAAAATACGAGTTGTGAGCGGGTGACAGCCACGTAGAGACTAAGGAATGAGCAGTTTCGAGATTGTGTAGAGAGTGCTCAGAATATGTGCTCCTAAGTATAGGCTGGGAGGCACTGACATAGTAAGAGCAGGGAAATCAGGGCTGGGCGTGTGAATTGGGGCTGAGTAACAGATGGATGGACGTGCTTTGCTGAGCAGAGATGTGCGACTGAGCACACATGTGTGCACTGGCTTGGACCGTGTAGATGCCGGAGACAAAAACTTGCAACTCTGTCACTTACTGGGCATGAATAAGTCTCTTAAATTCTCTTTTCTTTAAATTCGTGTGATATGAAACTCATAGTATGTATCTCATCATGTGCTCTAAGGAGTTAATGTTCTGAAATTTTTAGAGCAGTACTGGGCCTGTGGTAAGTCTTAGTGTTGAGAATTGAAACAACAATAAAAAGCTCCCTTTCTGAAGATATCTATTGATCACCATAGTCAAGTGTGTGTGTGGTCAAGAGAGGGGCAGCAATGAAATACAGAGAGACTTGCAACTCTGTCACTTACTGGGCATGAATAAGTCTCTTAAATTCTCTTTTCTTTAAATTCGTGTGATATGAAACTCATAGTATGTATCTCATCATGTGCTCTAAGGAGTTAATGTTCTGAAATTTTTAGAGCAGTACTGGGCCTGTGGTAAGTCTTAGTGTTGAGAATTGAAACAACAATAAAAAGCTCCCTTTCTGAAGATATCTATTGATCACCATAGTCAAGTGTGTGTGTGGTCAAGAGAGGGGCAGCAATGAAATACAGAGAAGTGACCCAGTTTGAGATGCATTTAGGGTTCGAGGTGCAATAATAGCATGTCATGGTTGTGTGGATAAACAGTGAGAAAAGATTGTGTTTTTAATCCCATTTTCAGAAGTATTGCAACATCTGAATACCTCAGTTTCCCCATGCTGGAAAGGAGAATCGCAAAGGAAACTCAAAGTTTTTTCTAGCGACTAAAATATAATATGTCATGCGCATCAGTCCTATTAAAATTAATGTTCAGTATTCTCATTTGGACATGGTAAGTTTGAAACTGGTTTTCAGCATACAAGTAAAGATGCATATGGTATTCAATAAATGGATCTAGAATTCAAATTGTATCAAAAGTCTACATATGCACTGATAAGTTCTTTGTTTTTCTTGTTTTTAATGGAATCTGGTGTTTTAAGTTTTCCCTAGTTTATGTATTTCACATCCGTGCGCCTTGATTTTCCAATCTAAAAAGAGATGGCTCATTTCATATCTGAATGTCAGTAGACACAATGATGGCTTTTCCTGACAGAAACGATTCCGTACCAATTCTTCCACCTAGCAGCATGCATCTCCTATCTCACGGCTGTACCTGGAGTTCTGGCTTGGCCAAGTTCTGAGTATCTGTGCCTGTGCCGTGGTGGAGTGGCCGTGTGCAGGCCAGTCTCTGGGCCATCAGCCTGGCTGCATGTAGGAGTCCACATTGCCACCCCGGTGACAGATGTGAGGATGAAGCAGTTTCAAGTGTTCTACCTACTTCTCTGTCAACAAAATGCTACAGAAACTTCTGATGATACTACACAGAACAGAAGAATGTCCTAGCCAAGCTCTGCAATCATTTCTGACTTTTAAAACCTTGAAATATATAATCATGGTGTTGATATAAGCCATTATCTGGGCAACAATAGAAAACTGGAACCCTAACATATAGAAACAAAATGGATCATGTAGACTCTGGTATTATCAAAATGATTTATTAATACCTACTTTTTTCTATACATATATATATTTAGAATACTCTGAATTTAAATATCATCTTCTAAATATACAATCATTCTCCTGTTAAGAATGACTTTTATTTCAAACTTCCCAACATTAACTCATTTAAATGCTTCTTTGTGTGACCAGGGCCTCTGGTACAATGTTGAATTAAATTGGTGGCAGTAGAAGAGTAGTCTCATGTTTTACTTCAATGGAAAATTTATTATGTATATGACAGTAAGTATTATATATGTTTTCTTTTTGTAGCCATTTTATCCTTTTAAAGAAGCTTCAGTGTCTTTCTACTTTTCTAAGCATTTTATTGAACAATACATCTTGAAATACTAGTTTTAAAATATGTACATATTGTTTCTCTTTCTTGTATAATTTGAAAGCTATATTGAATGTTGTATATGTGATTTATATTTGTTGCTGTAACTACTGCTATAGAATAGTAATTGTTGAGTAAATCTTGTTGAATACATAAATAACTGAAAGAATATTTGAGTGTATGAATATTTGAACTTCAAGTCTCCTATTTTTATATCCAAAGCTAATTAAATATAAAGTTGTGAAAATCATGGAAATAAAGCTGCTATTAAATATTAAGATGGATAAACTTTATTTTAAAAAGAACTTTCATTATCAAACAAATGTCTGAAGGGAAAACAGTTTCATAATTGAACTAATCAAGGTGTAGTCTTAAATTTTAAGAAAAGTATGTAAGACAAATTTTAGTACAACCACAAGATAGAACACTGTGAGATTCTAAATAGTAAATATGAAGACACTGATATGTAGCCCCTAAGCGAATGAGTTCCACAATCTTCAAACTGAAGAGTCTAAATTGTTCCACCAATTTTATCATTTTGGAAACTGTATTATGGAAGTACTGTGTAATTTAAGAAAGTTCAGCTAACTAGATCATCTGTTTCTCTAAGTATTCATATGACAGTACCCAGTCAGAGTGGGATTGTTGGGGAGGGAATCAGAGAATGGAAGATTAAAACAAGATTGCAAGTTTTATTGCTTCTTATACATCGGATCTTGTGTCATATACACACAGTGCCTCTTCTAATAAATAAGCCAAAAGTGATTTTTAAAATAATAAAATATTTAAAATAAGTTTATTATGGGATGGTAATTTTTTTTT
The DNA here is from genome assembly GCA_016801275.1 of Hystrix brachyura. NCBI lineage: Eukaryota > Metazoa > Chordata > Mammalia > Rodentia > Hystricidae > Hystrix > Hystrix brachyura. The sequence continues at coordinate 626,401 of QZML01000205.1, read as the reverse complement.
TTTACTTTTTTTTTTTTTTTTTTTTTTGGTGCTGGGTATTGAACCAAGCATTCCAACCATTGAGCTAAATCCCCATTCTAAATTTTCACTTCTAATACTGTCAAAAGCTATTGTTTGTGGTTTTTGCGATTCTTGAGAGGATTTATCAGCTACATGAAGAGTCTAATTTTTTTTTTTTTTTTTTTTTTTGGTGCTGGGTATTGAACCAAGCATTCTAACCATTGAACTAAATCCCCATTCTAAATTTTCACTTCTAATACTGTCAAAAGATATTGTTTGTGGTTTTTGCGGTTCTTGAGAGGATTTATCAGCTACATGAAGAGTCTTAAAGTGCTAGTTATGTATAAATACATTTTTAAAGCTTCTATGTACATACACACAATACACACATTTTCAGAATAGAATGCTATTTATGTAATTTAATTAAACATGGGCTGTGATTTGTTCCAATTAATACTTAGGTTCTCAATTTGATGAGTTGTTTCAATTTGAGGAGTTGTTTTTCTTTTTTTCCCCCAATATTAAATGCAGGGTCTTCACACTGATCTACATCCCCAGTCCTTTTCTTAATTTTTTTTTTTTTTTTGTAATTTTAAAACAGAGTCTGGCTAAGTCCCCAGAGAGCCCTATCAGGGCTCAAATTTAGAATCCTCCCTCAATCTTCCAGAGTGCTGGGATTAAGGGTATGTGCCACTATGTCTGGCTGCAATTTGAGATTTCTGATGGTTGTAATTGCAATTTTAGGAAGTAATGATGTGTGTATTCTCCTCACTTTCTTTGATGAATTGAATAAAATATACTGTTACAAAAATTCTTTCCTTACAGTTTGAGTTTCATAATTGTTTTCCAATTGAATATGTACTTTATCTTGTAGTTAAGAAAATAATAAAACACAATCTGTAGAAAGGTGTGTGAAATGTTATTTTTAAATGCTGCGGTTTAATAAGAGCGGATAAAAACTTGTTTACTGTGCCTGAGTATGCTTTCCTAACAAAAATATTCCTTTTCTTGTAAAAATGATTTCTCAAAAGCAATTAAATTTGGGAATATACTTACCTCCTGGTGCCCACACATATGGTTACCTTGCTCAGAAGAGATAAACAGCTGTCATACTCCCACATTATAAATGTGTTTTGCAAAATACTGAAGAGTTCTGGAGTGCATGGATAAGGAGATGAATGACTTGCAAATTACTTATATAGTCGAACTATGTAATGCTTTATGTTACTCCGGATATAGCCAAGGATGAAAGAAATTCTGACAAAAATGATAGGAAGTTCAGTATTAATGCCATTGGGTTCAAGATAAAGGCAAGAGGAGAGAGATTGGGCTCAGTTCTGAATAGTAACTACAGTCCGATGTTATTGCCAAGGAACAGAGTGGCAAAGTTGGTGGGTAGAGAATTACTAAAGAGAAACATCAAGAGTAGAGAGACTCTTATTACATTATCGTAATATCATTTTTGTTAAAGACAAGCCTGAGTGATCAGTTATCAGTGGTGGAGGGATTCTTCCTAAACTGATGCAGCAGGACTCTTCCAACAAGTGGGTTATACAAGGCCAGCAAGAACGGAGACTGAAAGTCCTAATTGAAAAGAGGGTACATAGGACCTTGACAAAAATTTGTTCCCAGAAGAGTCCTTGTTGCCCATCAGAATATGGCAGGGAGGACTCTGAATCAACAGAGAATGAGCACACCAAGAACACAAACCTTCGTATTTCTGTGAGCATACACCCTGCCTGGCCCACCAGAGTTGATGAGAATTAGTTTTGACTTCCTTTCTTTTTCTTGAGTGAGCTGAGCTGTTTTCAACATGCCACACACTCACCATAAGGAGACACGTTATCTTTGGAGCAAACTGGGCAAAGACATCTGCAAAAAGAAACTGAAAGTCCTGCTGGCTGAGAGCAAGCAGTGACCACTGCAGTGAGAGGTATTTGTCAGTTCCTGACAAGGGGTGTATTTTCTTCATCCTTTACTTGTGCTTGCTCAGTTTCTGCTTAGTTTGTTATAGAAAATGACAATATAATTGGAGATTTTTTTTTTAACTGTGGACACTCTTTTGCTGCAGGCATAGCTTTAGTTGAGTGTTCATTTTCATTTGTCACAAGATATTACCTGATATTTAAAAAATTCTTCTTTGAAAATGGTTATGTAGGTGTGTGTTATTTAATTTTCTGTGTTTGTGAATTTTCCAACTTTTCTTCTGTTATTTATTTCTAGTTTATAGTACTGTGGTTCCTGCAAAATGCTGCATCCTTCCATTTTTCTGTGGTATGTATAATAGTACAAATCACAAGGTCAGTGACTATAATAGTGAGTATTAGGAGTTGTGGGATGGGGCATGGGGAGTTGCTCAATGAGTATAAACTTTCATTTATGCTGAATGAATTGAATTCTACGTATTTGTTCTGCAACATACTGCTTATTGTTAACAATATAACACGGTTCACTTTAAAATTTCTTCAGAAGATAGGGGTTTTGTTAAGGTTTCTACCACATTGAAGGAGGTAGAGATTAGACACAAGTAAATTTTTTGAGGTGATAAATTTGTCTATAGCATTGATTAGTTGATTAAATAGATGGTATCAGTAGTGTTTGTATATATCCAAACTCGTCAAATGTCACAAATTAAAGACGAATATTTATTTACACAATCATTATACCCCAAATAAAGATACTGAAAGGGAAAAATAAATGAATGAAATATCTCAGGCTAAATAGTATCGGTGCACTATTTCTCCGGTATTAACTACTCTTCACCAACTTCTTCTGCCATTGTGATATAATTATGTTAAAATGGATCTCTTTGCTTTAAATTTAAGGTGCTGTATAATTATTTACAACAAAAAAGGTAAAAACCCTTGATGACCTTTCTTTGATATTCATGAGTTGAAAGTTTTTCATCCTTAAAAAAATGTATCTGCCAGTTCCCCTACCAAAACTGAAATCATACCAGTGTCTCTTCCTAAGAAGAGAGAAAAAAATATTGCACCAAGAACAGCTACTAAATTGTAAAAATAACTGAAATACTTAAAAGCAAGATATAACCTGAAAGTACAAGAAGCATTTTTTCTATGGAAAGTTCTATTCATTTAATTCAGCTTAAAATAGCAACAGAAAGACAACATTGTCAAAACAGTAAACCTGAATGTATTTCATAATAATTTTGAGTGTGCATCATTGTATTCTTTTTGTCTTGAATTATAAAAGCTTTGCGTATTTTGTGAGAAATATAAGGATGAGAGAATAAAACAATGGTTGCCCTTTGTTGCACACTCACTGTGTTCCAGACATGGTGCTAAGAGTTGCCTCTGCATTGTTTTAGGGAATTCTAGAAGTTAGAGAAAATGCTACCTTTGTTACTGGATGACTGGCTTAAAGATGCCCAAAGTAATGCTTCTGAAGAAGAGTCTTAACCTCATTTCAGTCTGAGCCGGGGGCTGGCAATTTAGGAAACTGAATTTTCTGTTATTGTTATTACTGTTTAGCCGGCGATCTAAGGCTAAGGACAGTGAAAGCCAAGAGTGTGCTACTCTTTATTTGTAGATTTGTTAAATTTATGGTTTTTCTCAAAATGCTAAGGAGAAATAGTATTTATAGATTCCAAATAGACTTATAGGATTAACTAAAAATTTAAATAAAATGACAGTGAACTTTAAAATGTATACTTATTTATAAACCGCATATTACATAAAGTACACAGGGCTTAGAGTTTTTCAAGCTGGATTTAAGTCCAGGCTTTCTCCCATCGAATGTGTTAGCCCGCAGTAAGTTACCTGTGCTTTCTAAATCTCATTTGTATGATCATAAAATGGATCTGACAGTGACTTATAACCTTATTTTATAATAATTGAATGATATAATCTTATAAAGTACTGAATACAGTGCTTGACACTCATAAATCCATACAATAAAAGAATAAGAAATTCTATGGATTGAGTACTAGGGAATTCTAAGTAATATATAAAGAAGTATAGTATTAGTAAATGACTATTTGCAATAAGAGGAAAGACAGTATTTTGTTTATTTTTTGAATGGTAAGGTAATTTATTTTTGTGTTTTTCTAGAATTAGTATTTTAAAATAGGAGAGCTTTCAAAATTGAGTTCTAGTTCTTTTCTCTTTCTGTGACACTTGTGAGAAATAGGAAAAACAAAAGAACATAAGACACCAGGACAATCCAACCATGACCCAGTAAATTTCATCTGCATTGATCATGCTTGCAGTAAAAACCATCACACAACTGTAGATAACATAATCGAGTCTCATGTAAGTAAAATAGCTCCAAACTAAGATTCCAGAAAACTGAATAAGACAGAGCCCTGTAGAATAAAGGTCAGATGTCATTTGCGACTCCTGCATAATTCAAGTGGATGGATATTTTTGCCTCAAATTTTCCTGTAATATTCAGAAAAGGGCATTGGTTATCTGAATCATCTTTTTCTTTCCTAAAATCTCAAAACCAAGCACACAAAATCTGTTTTCCTGGTTTGATAACTAAAGTTATGTTTTTGACCAAGAAGTCTTATATTTTTTATAGCATCATAGAATTTTTATATAATTATTTGTTAGATTACAAGTAGAGTAAAATCTAAGATCATACACAGTTCTTGGGTGCGTTTGAGAAGTTTATTACATTATATGCCTAAGTACTTACTGTATATCACAGCTTGCTTACACATTAACCACTTGATTTGAACTTGCTTATTCTGAATAAAAATAAATTGTGTACTTACATGCTAATATTTCTGTGAAGATATGCTTTCATTTTTTTGCCCAAATGTCTAGTAATACAATCTGGATATAATTATACAGTGAAGCAGACAATTACAATAGTTCCATAACAACAATGTTTTTTATTTCTCACTTTTAAAGTTCTTTATTTTTTTCTCTTTTTCTTTTTATTAGTCCTTGTCTGCAGTACACGGGGTTTACATTTATCTTGGGGAGTAGATACATGTATATAAATAACACAGCTTGTTGCTTTTTTTAAACTCTGTCCGCTTTCCATCGACCTCACTTTTTCCATCTCCATTAAATTCCCTTTCCCCATTTGCATTCTCATCATTATTATACTTAGCTCATGTTTATGACATATTATGTGTGCAAAACAATGCTTGTTAAGAATTGACATAGAATAAGGCAGTATCTCCTGGAAAGGGATGTGATTAAAAATAAAAAGAAGAAAAGAATGTTAAGGTTTCAGTGAGGAGACATCTTTTTAGTTTTAAAAACATTTCTTAATGAAAATAATACCTCTATGAGACAAATCTCAATTAATGAAGTATATAAACAATTCAGCCTTTCATAAAAGTTAATTAAACCTTAACATGACTGACAACGAAGACAATATCACAGGGACATTTGGATATAAAAGTGGTGGAAAGTGAAGTAAACATTAAAAATTGAATTTGCTATTAATTTTTCCCCAGTCTACTTCTTGCCACTTACGGTTTCTTTTCAAAATAATAGTACAAGGATATCATTTTTAAAATCTCTATTTTATTAATTTCAAATTTATTTGAAGTTCTTAATAAATTCATTTATATACAACGCAGGTCCATGTTTTTAAAATATTCTACAATACTATTTAAGATCTTGGAACTGATGCATTTGAATATAGAGGCAAAGAAAGAATATAATGCTTTTAATTTTAAGATTTTTCATGTGGCTGAAATTTTCCACGATGAAATTAAGCAACAGGCATTCCAAACTATAAAGTTTTAGTTATATATCTGAAAGTATGTTAGTGTTTTGAAAATATAAGCAGTCTTAGTAAAATTGCCTTACTGCAAATAAAAATCTATTATTTGTAATTTATGTAACACGGTTATTTTTTTAATTGCTTTATATTCCAAGTCCCTCAGAAAAACTCATTTATGTGGTTAAATTTTGGGATGTCTCAATATTATAATGTACGCAGAAATAATAAAGATGTGAAAGAATTTGCTTGGCTTAGGATTTCAATGTACACACAGTCTGGGCTTCCTTAAAAAAAAAAAAAAAAAAAAAAACCAGTGACACGTTCTGGAGATGCTTTGGAAGGTTGCAACATCTTTACCCTAAAAAGGAAGTATCAGCCCCAATATCTCTGCAGGGCAATATGCTGCAAGCACACACTGACTACAAATTCTGTTCTTTGGACACAGCGCAACAGGAAAAGTCTCGGAGCACATTGTTGTGGGTGGAACTGTGCCTCCAAAAATACAAATATTATATAGTTCCTACATTTAGTACCTTAGTGTATGAGAGTCCTTATAGTCTTTAGAGACACTATTAATCTAGCATGGGGTCACTAAGGCAGGCCAAATTCAATATAATTGCAGTCCTTATAAAAAGAGGTTAAAACGCAAACAAAAGAGACTACCACATGAAAACTGGAGAAGGGGACGTGGAGAAATCCCCAAAAATCAACCTTGCTAATACCATGATCTCAGATTTCTACTCTCGACAATTATGAAATAATAAATGTCTGTTGTACAAAAATCTGGTCTTTGTGCTTCTTTAGGGGAGTTCTTGTAAATAAATATGGAAATGCCAAATCTTGGAAAAAATTATACCCCTCACCTCGACAGCAGGTAGAGTGGTGTGTTTTAGATTACCACACTGAATAATTAAGACTTTTTATATACACTTACCTTTTAGAATCTCATCAAATGTGTCAGTTTTTACATATGCTCATAATATCACTTCCTATCTCTGAGTCCGTTAGTGTGCGTGTACGTGTCTCATCATCTCCCTCTAAATGTGCCCGTGACCATGCACCTCTGTGTGTGTGCATGTGTGTGTGTGTACTTGTGTGTATGCTTGTGTGTGCCTCACTTCTCTCTCTGCTGGAAATATAGGTAAAATTCTTCATAGCTCTACTTCCTTGTCTTGTATTTTTAGATAATTCAGTTTTTCAAGTGTATTACTATTACTTGTATGTGGTATAATGTGCCCCCACAAGGATCCACATGTGGTGATTTAATCCCCATCACAAGGTAAGAAGACAGGGACTAGATGTGGCCCTTGGGCAGTGCTCAGGATTGTGGTAGGCTACCAGGAAGGAGCTCCATGATTGGATTAGTTAGTGGCTTTATAAGGAGAAAGGTCAGAAGATGCAAACATACACACAGGCACTCCCTGCCCTCGTCATGTGCTGTCCTGTTCTACCTTGAGATTCTACCAGCAAGAATCCTTCCCCAAAGGTAGTCTCAAGGGGAATCACTGAAACCACAAGACAAACTCAGCTTATTTTCTTTGTAAACTATCCTGCCCTGACTATTTCATTATCATAATGGAAAATGAACGAATACATTTATGCTTCTTTAACGGAAAGGAAAAGTAATACTTACTTTTGACTGATATATATGAAAGTTCTGTACATATAAATTAGTAGATAAAGGTCACTAGTTTTCAAGTGAATAAGCAAATTAGAAAAAAAGTCATTCTTTATTCATTAAGAGGCAAATATTAATCATCAAAGACATGTATGACCTTAAGTTTCTGAGTGCTGCTGCATTAAAAATTACACTTTTATAAAACAGGATTGGTTTGTGTTTTGTGTATTTTTTCATAGCTTGACTTAGCTTGACTTTTAATACAAGGCTCTATATGTCTATGCTAATGTTTTCTAATCAGAATAGCACTTTAGAATTACTTGAAAGCTTGTTAGAATGCAAATTTCTCGAAGATAATTCTCAAGACCTTGGTGGCACAATTCTCAAGGATTTTGATTTAATAGAACTGGCCCGGACTCCACACATGTATTTTTAACAATTTCCCTAGACAATTTTCAAACACAGGATGAGAATTAACGCACACAGAGGCTTACCTCATTTCCCTGTGGCCCTTTCTTGTGTCACTATATGAAAAAAAAAAAAATCACTATTTTTTGGTAGTCACTGAATATTTTCTTTGTAATTATCAGGGATATACGTGTTGTGAGAAAAACCTGGGAAAACACTGGAAATTTCAAAGCTAGTAAAATATTATAAAAATGAAGTATTATTATGAGAATTCTGTTATTTTATTGGCGTGGTTTAAAATGTATGACTTAACTTCACAAACTGGACTTTTTATTGTAGTTACAGTTAAGTCAGTCCTTACTTTTAGTGCACCTTGATACGTGAGAAATTTTGGAGGTTTGTTGTGTGGTTAGAATCAAACATTTTTTGAAAAATTTTCTAATACTTAATTCTTTGTTGCAGTGCAAACTATTTGACTATAGAAGAGAGAAAGGATATGGGGGTACGACATGTCATTAAATGCAGTAGTGAACCACTTACCCACACAAACAGCAATAGCAACTTAATCTCTCCAGAGGTTGGCTTCTTAACTATGTGCAAATGAAGCATTTTCCATCAAATGTAGGACCAGGGGCTGGGGATTTAGCTCAGCGGTTAGCGTGCTTGCCTAGGAAGCACAAGACCCTGAGTCCAATCCCCGGCACCAAAAAAGAAAAAAAAAAAAGTCAAATGTAGGGCCAAAGTAAGAGTAAGTAATAGCTTTCTAATAATTGAGAACATTTAATGTGGGGAAAATTATAAGAAAATTTATAACATGTTGCCAAAAACTACATTGTAGACACATATTTATTTTTCATGTTTATCACTCATCTTTCAACTCGTCTTTCGTCACTGAAGTTCTGCTATTGCTTAAGAATTTGAGCATGAGACCTCACTAGAATTTGAATGTTGGAAGTCTGACAAATAAAATGCATCTACTTGTAGATTTGGTCTAAAAACAAAGGCATTTGGTCATAGCACAAATTGGTTCCCTAATGGGCAGATTATAGACAGGTTACATATTTCTAAGGACCATAGTGTGCAAGGATAAGCCCACATAACTGTGTGTTACCCGCAGCAGGGATTAGCAATCAGACAGACTTAGGCGGAGAAGTAGAATATTATATGAATATTGAGAACGAGGGAAAGTGAATGAGATAATGTTTGAGTTCTAAGTTTCTGCATGAATTGAGTCAGCTCTGATTACTTATCTTTTGAAAGAATGAATGGGAAACATTTCATTATAATTCAACTCTAAATGTATGACACTTTTTCCTCCAGTAGGTCCGCCCTAATGGGCAGATTATAGACAGGTTACATATTTCTAAGGACCATAGTGTGCAAGGATAAGCCCACATAACTGTGTGTTACCCGCAGCAGGGATTAGCAATCAGACAGACTTAGGCGGAGAAGTAGAATATTATATGAATATTGAGAACGAGGGAAAGTGAATGAGATAATGTTTGAGTTCTAAGTTTCTGCATGAATTGAGTCAGCTCTGATTACTTATCCTTTGAAAGATTGAATGGGAAACATTTCATTATAATTCAACTCTAAATTTATGACACTTTTTCCTCCAGTAGGTCCGCGTATTAAACATTTGTTTTAAAACTGTAAAAGAAAAACTGCCCTATTTATATCTTAATTTTCAAGTCCTCAATTTCATTATTAAGAGAAAAGCATTCTATTCTATTCAACCACCACCCATCGTCTTCAAGTAAAAAGGTAAAAAATATCGTAAGCATGGAAATGCAAAAAGTTTTAGAAATTCACAGGAAAAAGAACCAACCATACCTGTCATTTGGGTGCAAGGATTAACCAACATTAAAAGTCATAATTTATGATTTCTGTTCTTTGTTTCTTTTTTAATAGGTAACACATACTAATTAACAAAATATTTCATTTTTCTTTTTCTACGTAAAATGGAACATTTTATTTGTGTAATGTCAGGAAAAGAAGAGAGTAGACAGAGGCAAAAAGCAACTATGTATTTATAAAAGTCTTATCACACAGCAGAGAATGTTACAAAAATATTAGAGGTCAAATGGAAGCGTATCTAAAACCAAGACCACTATCAATTTTTCTGTCTTCTTTGATCTTACATAAATTGAAAATTAATGTCAGAGTTCAAACAAAATTTCTGCATACTTATTTTTTATCCTACTTGATCTTTTCCCTTTGCGGTTGCCCAACATAGGGAAATATCTGTGTAATCAAGTGTAATAAAAATCAATGTTCCCACACTACCCATTTTTGAGGGTGGAAAAGTTTTAGAAATTCATCAAAAGAGTAAATCATCAAAGAATACATAGTTAACAACTATTCATCATCACACTAATATTTAAAGTTAGAGATATTGGCACTCATATTTCCATATTCAAACATCATCACTTGATGCAAATTTTAATTTAAATTAGGGATAGTGGGCATAAAGATTTTTAAAAGTACTTTGTTATAAATATTCATTATTATTGATTAATCATCACTGTTTTGTTGTTAAATAAAATTAGCTTATATAGTACTTTTAATTCATGAAATTAATATTTTTAAAATATTTTGAAATTGTCATATCCTAGAAAATATTGTGTGAGTTTTTAAAATTAGGTAAACCCAAAATTCTTTAATTCTCTTTTTCTTAAATACCAACTTCATTCTCTAATCAAAAACAAGGCAAAGTGTATATAAGCAATTTCTTCTTGGTAAAGACCTATATTTATTTCTCTACCTTTACATACTTTCAGTAACATCGTCGAATACACTTATTATGTGACCACATATGGACAGAAAACATAATTTCTCTGTCATAGATTCAAGTGTTTTCTCTTACAGAATAAACTTCCATGATTTTCAGTGCTTCGCAGGCCTTCTACCCTCTTAGGAGAATATCATATGAGATGATATAGGCTTCTTTTGAACAAGAAGTAATAATAATATAACAATTAAATTATGTAGTTTCAAATCAATAGATTCTATTTGTTACTCTTATAGGACTTACGAATTCTGATGGATACCTCTTAACTCTCTAAACCTTTCTACTTTTTAAGGCAATAATTTTCAGATTTATTGACCAAAAGACAACTAATAATGCATATTCTAAACAAGTCCAATATGTACACATGTACACAAACCTGTTTCATGTGAGATATCACCTTATGCACACACATAAAAGAACAAAAGTACTATTTACTTGCATTATATTCTATGTCCTCTGACATATTCTTGTATTTTGTATTAATACAAGTGTAATCCAGTCTTATAGTCAATGCTTACATTTTTAAGAAATGTATTACAATAAAAGATACATTGTCTTAATTCCCCTCAGAATACTCCCTCTCATTTCTAATACAGCTTATTGTCCTTGTTTTCCAAAGCTGTTCTGGAAGTCCATTCTCGTGAATGTCTTTCTGAGGAGTGATCAAAAATTCAGCGAACCCCCTACCATTGTGTTCCCACAGAAATGTAGGCTGGTAAGAATATCACAGTGTGTCCTCATTCACTTTATTCACTGTATCTGACACCTTGCAACTGCTGGCTCTTCCCCAAAGTCAAAATGACCATGGAAGATAAAATATTTGGAATTGATTCAGGACACTGAGGCCGTGTCTATAGCACAACTAAAGACATTCACAAAAGAGAACTTACAGACCTGTTTCAGAGAGGAGCAAGATGATGGGATAAGTGTGTTTGTAGTAAAGAGAAGTGTTTGAGGGGTATTAATGGCAATGCATCTTTTACTATATGTTTTTAATTTGAACATTCACTAAATCTTTTGATCACTCTTCATATAATAAACCAAGTCCTAGATACACTTTCTGGACTTTTTTCTGTGAGGTATGCTTTGTAATGTACTTACACAGTGGTCCAACACTCCTCTGATAGAGTTGACCAGTGCCACTAACATCATCAAATAACCTTTTACATAATCTCTCTGGACTCATTTATAAATGTGTGCTTCTATAGAATGGCACAGTGACTTCACTGAACTGAGAAGCTATCTGAGCTACCAAACACATATTATACTAATGCAGTTTCAGCAAATCAAATATTTTTCATGTTGAATTCAGTATCTCCCTATTTCACGTTATTCTATGGTAAACTCTAGTAACTTTCTCTAAAAAAACATGTTTGTTTCCCTTGCACCCTCAGATCTTAGCCTTGTGATTCTTCGCCGTTTTGTTTGCTCTCCAATGTTTTCAACTTAAATTGTTTTTCTTTCTGTTTTCTCCAAGTTTCCAGGTGTTCTGTGGAAGAATAACCAGCAGCTCGGGATGCTAATACTCATGTCAGCCTCAGACATTGTCTCTTTTTCCCATTACATGTGAAAATTTCAGCATTTCTTATAGTCATTCTATATTTTGAAAAAAAATTAAGCATTCGAATCTTGAAAATGTATGGGAGATTTTCCATTTTGCTTTTGAAATCAGTTACCTCAAAACCTACCCCACAAATTTTTCCACAGAAGTTTTTTTTAATGAATCGACTACATATTTTTTAGAGATCCAACAATACATTCCTTTAGCATTCACTTTTTTTAGGTACATTTTTTTTTTGAGCTTCAGTTTCCTAGCATTTCTTATAGTCATTCTATATTTTGAAAAAAAATTAAGCATTCGAATCTTGAAAATGTATGGGAGATTTTCCATTTTGCTTTTGAAATCAGTTACCTCAAAACCTACCCCACAAATTTTTCCACAGAAGTTTTTTTTAATGAATCGACTACATATTTTTTAGAGATCCAACAATACATTCCTTTAGCATTCACTTTTTTTAGGTACTTTTTTTTTGAGCTTCAGTTTCCTTTCAATGACACATTTGGACATCTCTCTCTCTCTCTCTCTTTCTCTCTCTCTCATACACACACACACACACACACACACACACACACACACACACACAAATCTCCAAAAAACAATCCCTCCTTTGGCATTTTCCACTCAGTCAGATGTGAAGTAACTTGGTTGCCATGTTTTAGAGACTTGTAAACAGCTTCCCTCTTAATCTGAGCTACTTCTATTAGCTCTTCTTATAACTTCTGGCTTTTCCCCAAAGTCAAAATAACCATGAAAGATAAAATATTTGCGATCAGTTCGAGACATTGAGGTTGTGACAATAGCACACATAGAGACACTCACCAAAGGGGACGTACAGACCAGCTTCAGGAAGGGACAAGAATGATGGACAAGGGTGTTTGTAGTGAGGGGAGTGACTCTCACATGTTCCAATAAGTGGAGCAACTATTGAATGCCAAATCTGGTGGCAAACGAGACTTGTATTAACTTATTAAAAACATATTTTTGTCTTGAAATCATTTCAAAGAATATCAACAAATTTTTGCTTACAAACTCTCCTTTCTATTAGTATATGTTTTCAGTACCCAATGATAACATTTATCACATGTGATGTGTACATGTCCGTAACACATCTTAATTCTTTGTCTCCTTCCCTTCCCCTCCTTTCAGCTTTTCTTTCCTTTTCCATTTATCAAAGTTCTATTTCCATTTCTTTTCTTCAATTATATTTTTATTTAAATCTCTTTCTTCACTCCCCCTCCCCCATCTCTTGTTCTTATTCCTCTTTGAACAAGTTCTTCCGACTTTATAATATCTGTCCTCCAGTCTGCTCATTATTTATACTTCAACTTTCTCACACAACTGAAACAATGCTATATTTAAACTTGTTTTTCTGATGTATTTCACTTAGGATTATGGTCTTGAGGTGCATTCATTTACCTAAAAATGCCTCCAATGTATCCTTCTTTATGGCAGAGTGGTACTCCATGGTATACAAATGCCACATTTTCTTTATCCAGTCATCTGTTGATGGGCATATAGGCTGTTTCCAACATTTAACTACTATATATTGTGCTGCCGTAAGCATGGGTATGCACGTATCACTGTGGTATGACGAATTCAATAATTCAGGGAAGATACTTAGAAGGAGAATAGCTGTGTCAAATGGACCCTTTATTTATCAGTTTTTTTTGAGGAATCTCTATACTGATTTCCATTGTGGTGGTACCAAATGCACTCCCATCCACAATGGAAAAGCGTTCCTTTTCACCTGCAGCCTCACCCCTGTTTGTTACTGGTTAATTTCTCGATGATAGCCATTCTTTCTGGAGGAAGATCTTCAAATTATGCTACAAAGCTATAATGATAAAACTGCATGATATCGGCAAAAAAAAAATATCATGAATCAATGGAACAGAATAGAGGGTGCAGAAATGACTCCAAGCACACTCACCTACCTTATCTTTGACAAAGGATCCAAATATGCTGGCTGCAGGACAGATAGCCTGTTTAACAAACAGTGCTGGGAAAACTGGCTTTCCACATGCTGTATCTCTCGCCATGCACAAAACTAAAAACAAAATGGGTCAAAGACCTAAATATTAAAATAGAAACAATCTGCTAGAAGATATAATAGGCAAAACTCTTAAAAGCATGGGTGTCAGCAAAGACTTTATGAATAAAATGCCAGTTGCATAGGAAAATTACAATCAGCAAATATGATCACATCAAATTAAAATCATCTGCACAGGAAAGGAAACAACAACGGAGTAAAGAGACAGCATACAGAATGGGAAAAGATTTTGCCAGCTACTCCTCAGATAAAGGACTAAAATTTAGAATATGAAAAGAACTAAAAAATTAGACCTCCAAAATTTAAAGACCCAGTCCAAAAATGGGCTTCTGAAATTAATAGACTCTTTCAGGTGAAGTACAAATCGCAAATGAATACATGAAAAAATGTACAACATCTCTGATTATTCGAGAAATGCTGAGTAAAACAAACTATCTTTTTGAGTATGTGGTTTTATATTGTGATTACCCTTCAGGGTTAAATATACAGCCAATATGATAAATTTAATTTGTTTATTTTTTTCTAAATGTCTAGAACAGAGGTATATAATAGGTGTTTATCATGCAAACATACTGATTTGAGTATTATTTTTAATGTATCTTATTTTTACTTACATTAATGCATTAGTTCTCATTACATTTTCAGCTATTCTGGGAAGTTCAAAAATTATTTACTGATATGCTATGTTCATATAAGATCATCAGTTAATAAGTCATGCAAAATTGTAAATAATTAGCTCATATACAAGAGTTCGAATTTGGACCTTATCAAATATGTGTAATATTGACTTAATGTGTAATAATTTGAAAAATATAACAAGCTAATCCGTAGAATATAATACACTATTTTAGTATTCTATATACTGTATTTTAGTATACTATTATACTGTACTTAGTAAAATTAAAAAAATCATTGCAAAACAAAAAATTTTACCTTAATACAAACTTTATATGCATAAAACATATCAGCTCTACTAGTTATCTTAGTTCTGAAATATTATATATTCTAACTATAAAGATGTAATTTTATCACAAAAAGCAGTTTTCAGGCAGAATAAAGAAGCTATACAAAACTGGTTTTGCTGTGTTAAAGAAATAATAAATTCTCTTTTAACAATACACAATATTCCCTATGCAGTGTGAATTACTATGCCTTCATCAAATGCAGAGAATTAAACATTATTTTATCACTGACTACATTTAAACCACATCGTTTTACTTCCTTCTCTGTAATACCAGTTACGAACCACAATGAACCTCAAGACATTAAGCTTGAAACACATTTTCTGCAAGAATCTCTGTTCTTTATAACAAATTATATCAGTTAACATGAGATTCAACATAATAT
Source organism: Hystrix brachyura (assembly GCA_016801275.1). NCBI lineage: Eukaryota > Metazoa > Chordata > Mammalia > Rodentia > Hystricidae > Hystrix > Hystrix brachyura. The sequence goes on along the minus strand of QZML01000205.1, from coordinate 610,920 downwards.
TTCCACTTAAATATTTTTACATAGCATATCAAATATGAATATGTGATTCTATAAACATAACTTGAGACCCAACAGGAACGCCCGTACCTGGATCTGTCGTTTTGCACAGATGAATGACTAATCTGGAAAAAACAAACTTTACTTCGAAAACATGTACAGTCATGCAGCACACGAAGATGTTTCAGCCAACCATTTACTGCATTTGTGACGGGGATCCCATAAGGGCGCTAATAAATTTCTTTGGCTTAGAGACATCGTAGTCGAAACACTCGCTGAAACATGTCACACACGTGCTTGTGGTGAGGCTGCTGTGAATGCACCACTGTACTGCCACTCATACAGAGACACGTGTGCAACTACATACAACACTCGTGATGATAATAAACTGCTACCTGTTTATGTATTTACTACGTTATACTTCTACTGCTATTTTAGATCACATTTCTTTTACTTATAAAAAATCGTTGTAAAATACTATCTTACCTTTTGCTAGCACCAACCTCTTCCATCTCATGTTTGCCACATACCACGACTCCATCAAGAGGTCATGATGAGTGATTGACTTACAGCATTTAGGTTTGTGTAAAGACACACGAACATGTTCTCACAATAACAGAGTCACCTTTCATATGTCTTCAAAGGTATCCTTGGCACCAAATGAGACATGACTGTATTTAGAGTATCTGTTTGGATTTTCTTGAGGTAAGAGATGATGTATATGGTGAATCTTAGGGATGATGATGGTGTGGCCACACAGGTGAAGGAGCTGAGTGAGGATAACCCGTTACTCTTCTTGCTCAGTGTTAACTCTGAATACTTGAAGTGAGAAAAGACGTCTTATGAAAGCATGTCGAAGTTTCGATAGAAAGCATCATTTCTTTTTCTGATCAGGTAGTGTGGCTGTAGTTCATAAAATATATAGAACATACTGCTTTTTCCGAAGTTCTAGTTTCATAATTTCACACTGTTAGTATAAATAATTTATCCTAAGAATCTGCTATTTCTATGTGGTGTTTGGAGCACGGCAGTAAATTTTAAATTTCACGTAATTTTGCTCTTAGCAGCCTATGAAAATATGTTAATAGTGTTTCTTAGTATTGTATTATGATTTTAAATTTATATTTGAGGCCTCTTGGAGAGATGATGCTGTTATATATCTCACGATCAGATATCTTTATAAGAAAATTTCAAATAAGGTAAGATCTATAATGTGAGCAAACTGTGACCACATGAACTGTCCAGAGACCAGAAAGAAGAATTTTTATGATGACGTTTGTTTAGGAAACCACAAAAGGAAATAAGCCAGAGAAATAGTTTCCTACAACAGTGAGAGATGTGGTTATTAAGTTTTCACTAGCGTTAATTAGCCTCCATTCGGATAGAAATATGAGAAGAAGGGAAAGGACTCCAAGTATTCTTCAATAATTACCTCCTAGCATGTAGGTCAGAGAATAACTTACGAGGTCTTCAGAAATGCTTAGTCAAGGCACTGAAGTCTATCAGCACACCATGAATAAAATTCAGTGACAGTTTGTTTATCTTCCAGAGAAGGCAGAACATTCACTATAAAACTAGAATGTCGGTTGTTATACTTGCTTTTTTCTCAGACCTAGAGTTCTTGGAGAATATAAAGTAACAAGTCCTCTGAGGAAGGTTGAAAGGACTTTAGACACAGATGGTAAAGAAAGAAATATACTGGGATACATATAATATGGTTTTGAATAACACATGACATGGGATTAGTAAAAAATAAAGCTCATTATTTTAAAAATATTTCAACTATCTTAATGCATACAGAATTCATATTTAGTTCAATTCATATCTGGAACAGTGCTTACATGATGGCATGATGGCATTGCCACAATCCTCACTAGCTTGGGGCCTCCATTTGCTAACAGATGAGGGATGACAAGTGCTCTTTGTGTGCCACACAATGTTGTTGTTAACACAGAATGAGCTGAGTGCCATCATGTGACTGCATAGCACCCATTCTGTCTCCCCTCCCTGCACACAAAATATGTACTGTGTTTATCACAGTGTCCTTCACACCTAAGATACAATCTTGCTCTCTCTACTGACTGGAAAATTGTTTCCATGATTTTCTTGCTACTTGGCCTGTCACTGCCTCTGAGGTTGATGGGTACAATGTAGTAATTCCAATATAGAGGAAAAAGTAACGAATATTTTTGTTAAAAATCATTCAAAAAAATACAAATTGTGCAGAAGTTTCTACCGATTATGGGTTTTTCCTAAACTTTCTAAATAATCAAATATAATTTTCTGGTGGTAACATATCAAAACAAAAATCTTCACCTTTCTTAATCCCTTTCACCTCAATTTGACCAGATGACTAACTTCTATGACTAATAAGCACAATTTGTAAATGAGATTTTCCAAGTTTTATATTTTTTTAAGTTTTGGGGATCGAACCCAGTGTCTTCACACTTGGCTAAATGTGTAGACTTTCTAGTTTTTGTTTTTGTTTTTGTTTTTGTTTTTAATTTAGAGACAGGATTTCACTATATGTTAAGTTGCCCAGGCCAGGCTTGAACTTGCTACCCTCCTGCCTCAGCCTTTCAGAGTGATGGGAATACAGGCATGCGAATAGACAGTCAGAGGACATTTTAGCAACTCTTTTTCTTGTATGAACTGTTTCTGCAACATGTGCATCTACAATAACCATCTGGCTGCTAGACAGTTGAGACTAGAAGTAACATCTCATGGACAAAAGGAACCGCAGAAGAGACCTAGCTCATATCAACCATAGAACAAACAACCTACCATACGTTCCTATTGCCAGGTTGCCTTTTTATATGAGAAAAGCAAACTGGGATGCACTTAATATATTATGAGTCTGGGCTTGCTGTTACATGTGAATAAATTAAGTTAGTAATAAATATGTCTGTTATCATAATGGATACACATATAACCCTTATTCTTACTGATGATGACTTTATTATTTATATAAAATTTTAAGGTTATGTATTATATTCGTATTTTGATTATATAATACAAAATATATTTTGATTATATAATACAGAATATAATGCTGACAGAGCATTGAAGAAATATTTGAGGTTTTATCAATGATAGATTTAAGAATCTGAGTCCTGAATATCAATCCTTTCTACCCAACTTCAATATTTAATGAATATCCAAAAATACTATGTTAAATACGGAGGGAACTCTAAAAACAGGGTAAAAATCATTTGAATTTCCAAATGTAGTTTATGTGTCTTATTCAAATAAAATATGTAGTCATTGAAATTAAGTATCATAATTCCAGACAAAATTTACATTATATATTTGAGATATAGACCATTCAAATATTTAGAATGATTGACAACCTTTTATACTGGGGAGATTATTTTGAGCAAGTGAACTCACTTTATTGACTGAGTCCTCTCTATTCCTCTAAACAGCCAATTTCCCATCTCATTCTTTGATATCACTTTTTATTTCATTCCCTCAGTCTTCTTCTACCTATTCCCACACTCATCTTGTCTCTTGCCTCTAATTCAGCAGTTGGATATAAAAAGTAACTCAAGTATCAAGCTACATTTAAACAGGTAATGATGTCAATGTCACTCAATGATGGCATAAATACACTATCCTCACACATCACATTAATGTGTGAAATCACTAGAACCTAGTTAATATTTCAAAACAATTTAAAATTTCTTTAAATCAAAATAGACACTCAAAAATATGGTACACCCTTCAGCACTGTCTAATCAAATCCTGGATTGACCAACTCCATCACTTAAAACTACAAGAAACTTGTTCTTGAGTGTTGTTACTAGAGAATAGCCCTAGAAAATAACGGGACGGAAAGCTCTGATGCTACAGGAAAATATCTCCCAGCTCGTATTATTGCCATACACTGAGAATCAGACTTCTGGTATCAGCAGTTCTCCGAAGCTATGCTGCATTTTTCACCGCAACAACAAGCAAGATTACTGCAAAGCCTTCATCATGCTCAAAAATTGCTCTGCCACTGAGCCTCATGCCCCTCTTGCTCTAACAATTTTAGATAAAACTAAGAAGATACTTATTTTGCATACACTTACCTAGTGGGTGGCTAAAAGAAATGAACTAAATTTCTTAAAACCTAATTTTATAAAAAATAAGAGAGAATTTTAGACATAAAGTGTTAAAAGCTGCACATGAATTTGTTTGCCTTTTGTAACAATCATATGCAGTTAACAGTTAATGATGTATACATCAAAGAATAAAATTTGATTTAAACTTTTTAAAAATGGTATCGTTTTATGGAAAATCAGGTCATGCACAAAGGAGTACTTTGAAATGACAGGGGATAGAGAATAAAGAATCCTGCCTGCATGTCAGCAGTGTCTTCACAACTCTAGTGGTTTCTCAAATATGAATAAAATGGAGCGGAGGTTACAGTTAGTAAAGAAATCATAGGTAATAAAAGTAAAAATCAGGGATGAAGTAACCACATTTCAGTAAAGCTTTAACAAATGAATAAAGTGAAACAGTAGAAAAGAAAATGCTGCAACTTAGAAAGCAATTTATCTTCATGCCATTTCATTTCTGCTTTATAATAGATTTTGTGTCTCTGTTCTACCAGTGATATATTCACTATATATCCAATTCAAAGCAAAGCTAGTGAAGGAATCTCTTAAAAATATGAAACAGTTACTTTCCCTAGAATCTTTTGAGATACAGAAACCTAACATTCTGTAATTTGGACATTCCTAATGCGATATTGAGATTAAATGTGGGCAAGAATATTTTATTCTCTGCTTAATAAAATTTGCTTAACACCTTACTACCATATTTAGCTACAATATATTCAACTATTGCAGATCCTTTTTCATTGACTTCATTACCCACATTGGAGAAAGATGTACTGTGCTCTCTTTTCTGTGACTACAAATAAATTGTCCAAAACTTGAAAGCACAATGAGCCACCTAAGGCAGATCGACACCAAGCAAGTAGGCTCCCTCCTCTCGGAGTCCTCCATCAACTCAACGCAGACACACCCACCAATTCATCAATTCCCCAGCCAGGCAAGACAAAAACACTCTGAGTGGCTTATAAAATGTTTTCATAAAAGCCAAGTTTAGTAGATCACAGAAGGGGCTCAGTCCGATGATGAAGATATGCTGTCATACTTAATTCAAGGGTCTTAGTTTAATTGACAGGGCACATAGGGGCCCATTTAACATACTTGGCTAAGAAACTGGACTAGCATTGCTCTGTGGTCTCTCTTCCTGTTCAGCCGCATTAAGAAGTCTGTCTTGCTAGAATCCTGCTTATCCACCACTCCTATTTTACTCTATTGCAAAATTTTGGTTCACTTTTTATCAGTTTAACTGACCACTTCACTAGGCTCTGTTGTTACTTTCCTTGCCCACAACACTTTGCCACCTAAGAAGCCCAGAGTAGCCTTAAATAAGTATTTGGAAGATAATAAATGAATGTGAAAAAAGAACATGCTAATAATAAATAAATATGAAGAAGTTATTAAACAGATTTATGTAACCAGAACTAAGCAATTCAACTAAAATGCACACATTTTAATGAGTTTTGGCTTGAATAGAAAATAAATATTAATTATGATTATTTTAATCCTAGGAATAAGAATGTAGGAATGTAAAATAACAGAGAGATATCTTGAAGACACACTATTTTTCCATTCACTTATATTTGTAAAAAATTTTATATTTTAATTTTGAGTGTTAAAATCTCTCTAACATAATTTATGTGAATCTCCAAAAACTGTAACACCATCATTTTTAAAATCTTTTTGATTAAAAACTTGAAATTTTTACCTACTAATACCTTTTTAAATTTATGTCTTGATTTATTTAGAACCCAACAGAAATGGAAAGTGTATTGGTCATTTTCCCTTAAACTATGCTTCCTTCTATACCCAAACACTTACCTGAAGATTGAGCCATTGTTTTAATGGAAGAAGTTACATGCAGTGCCAAGTCTGTTCTCACTCTTCATTGATGAAACAATAAAGAAATTAATGGATAATTTTCAATTAATTTACTAAAGTAGCACTAACTTTCTAATAGAACTGTCATTAATTACATGCTATTTCATTACACTTGAATTTAATGACACTTATTGATATATAATCTATAATGTTTCACTAAATAGAGTTTCTAGTTTTAATGTTTAAACATGCACCTTATTTTCCAGAAGGCTTAAATTTATTTCAATGTATGTAAACACGTGTGCATGGGATTGCATTACAAGCAATAATTCATATATTGTTATCAAGAATATAAAACTTCTTTATTCCTGATTTGGTCATTGGACCAATGATACCAATATCATGGGCTTGGCTGATTTTATTTTATCTTATTTTATTTCATTCTATTCTATTCTATTCCATTCCATTTCATGGTACTGGGAATCAAAGTCACTGATGCTGTAACACAGAACTACACCCCAGCCACTCCCACTTTATTATTATGTTGGGGTCTCACTAAGTGGCCTATGTGGGGATTGAAATGTGCAATTCTCCTTCCTTGGCCTCCTTTGGTGCTGGGATGACAGGGATGTGCCCCTGCTGTCCTTCCTCTGCTCCCATCATCCACTGGGCCTGGCATGGGTAAGCTTTGGCCATAAACACAGAAATCCCACCAGGCATAAACCAATAATAATCTGCTTCCTGTCCTTAGGAGAACTAGTCACAGGAATTGTCACATTTTCCTAAGGCCTTCATATTTTTACCACAGGAATCTTGGGAAATTGTCTGTATCTTTCCTCTATCATGCACAATCTCTATTTCATTTCATCTCCTCTTTTAGTATGGAGAGAGAAAATAATTTTTAACTCGATCAGTGAGAAAGGAAAACTATTTCAAAATATATGTGAATTTGTGAAGAATTAAAGCCTTTTATTTAGCTTTTTTTAGTCTTTAATTAGTAAATATGCTAAAATTGATTGTTCTAAGAATGTTTGAGTTGTAATTTTAGCATCAACTTTCTATAAAATAAAATATATAAAAATATTATTCCATAAAACTAATTGTAAAATTTGAGGCTCACTAAGGAGATCAATATATGTTTAGCAGAACTGTAAATTTCTTCTATGTGCGGTCCTTCATTTTTGCCTTAAACATATGAATGAATAAAAGGAAGGATTAATGCATTTCAGAAAGATATTATGAGAACATAAAAAAAAAGTCTTGTTAGAAACTATACTCACACCTGCAGATGAGCAGAGTTCTCGGGCTCTCACATGAGACTGCTGGTTTTCACCTCTGTTCTCCGTATGCTTGGGATGCCCTGCTTCAATCACCCATCAGGAGGACTTGCACACCTCCTATACTCAGACAACGTTTTAACTTCGCATGGAATCCAAAAAATGAAAAAAATAATACATGCACATTTCAAAGATGAGCAAGGGAAAGGATGTTACCAAAAAGCAACAAAGTATTTATGAGCATTTCATTTAGAGAAGAAATCTTTCCACTTGTAAAGATATTGTCATGTGTAGACATCCTTCTTTCAAAATATTTTCATTGCACATTTTTTTTTTTGGCAGGTCACTTTTCTAGACTCCAAATCCACCCTATGAACTCAAATTCTAAATATCGATAGTAACTTGTATTTTACTCTACTTGGTCCCCACTAGATAAAATATTCCTGAGAATAGAAAATGAACCATCTCTTCTAACACAAGCTGAGTAGGTAGTGTGAGAGCCCTGCAGAAGCAGTTTAACAAATGATGACCAGGTATGAGACTAATTAGTTGCTGACTTGATACTAAAATCACCTCTTAACTCCTTTTACTGGCTTACTCCAAATTAGAACTTAAATATCTCTAATGTTCTTAGAAACAGTTTTCAGAAACGTCCCCATCCTTTGCCATTGAAATCCTGAATAACAGATGTGACTATTTATATAAATCATTATCCCTTTTTGAGATAATTTTCTTTTTATAATATGTTTTCGATAAAAATAAGTCAAGTATTTGCCCTGCGGCCAGGTTATTTGCCCTGTGGCTTATTTTGAGGATAACTAATTCTCAAATTTTTTTTTTCATTTCTCAAATTTTAGATCAAACAACTTCACATGTATTCTTTATTACTGTGCTATACGTGTATTTTGAAGTCAGAGTATGACAATAAATTTGAACCAAACATATTAAAATTGTATATAAAATAAAACGCATTTACTATATGATACTAAATTTAAGAATGGATACATACGTAAGAATGACATATCTTTGTGAAATTGAGTATAAAAATGAAGTGGCTCAGTAATTTTATCTTTTTAGCTTATAAGTATTTATTATAAAATTGTTGTATGTAATTAAATAAAGTTCAGTATTTATCAATATATTTGTTAAGTGACCATAAACATGTGGACTGGCATTCGTTTGGAAACTGTGCTGTGAAAGACTGAAGAACGCCAAGAATATCTTCAGCTAGCTTTCCCTCCACTAAAACTACGCAGATATTCAGTCCAAGTGTCTTTAAATATAAGCAAAGTTGTATTTTGGCATATATGAATTATGTTACCTTGTAAATAACTCATGTAGCATTAAAATATAGAAATTAAACTTTTATTTCAGTGTTTTTTTAATTTGTGGAAAGCACACTTAATTTGATAAGGACTCAATAAACCAAGAACTAGTTAATTGCTTATGCGAAAGCTTCATGGTTTCAGTTATGATACTGTTACTTTCCTTGTTTTGCAAGTTGAAAAGAAATTTAACCCATTTCCAAATGATGGAATGCACTGTGTAAAATTTATCTCTTCCTCAAGGCAAGTGAATGTATGAGAAACAATATACAAATCGTTAGAAAGTTAAGAAGAGTTTGTGTCCTAAAGTAAATTTCACTTGACCTTCCCTCCCTAGGTAATCCCACAGTCTGCACTATGTAGGCCTGGACATCTGAGGAACAGAGACGGCCCTTTCTATCCCCAGCTAAATTCACCCAGGCAACAGGACAGTCACTACCTTGTGTTCCAGATTAGCTTATCGTTCTTCTAACTGAAATGCAGATTTAATTTTGAATCTTGATCTGCCTTTTTTCTTTAATCCTAGGATTTGGGGGGTCTCAATTCTACCTCTTTCTTTGACCGTCAGCTACTACTTTTCATCTGATGAGCAATGATTCAATCGAAGCCCGACCTTCAATAATATCTCTTATCCCACCCCACTAATTTGAGGAGAAATCATCATCTATTTTCAGTCTTCTTCATGATTTGTTCACGTATTTTTAATTGTTACTTCAACAGAGGATTTTAATATTAGATATTCCATAAATTGACTTGCAGCCTCAATTCATCTTGATTTCCATTGCAATGTTTGTAAACACTAAAATGAGTTTTCAAAAAAAGTTAAAAATTAAGACTGTCTCATATGTTAAAGAACAGACAGCTTTCAAAAGGACTGTATCACCAAGCATTGTGGTGTGGCACACACCTGTAATCCCAGCACTCAGGAGGCTGAGATAGGAAGATCCCTGCAAGTTCAAGGCCAGCCTGGGCTACATAGTGAGTTAAAAGTTTACCTGCACTACAAAGTAAGAACCTATCTCAAAAAACCAAAAACAGACAAACAAATGAACAAACGAAAAAAAGAATCGCATCCAAAAAAATTATTAATAAATGCCTTCTCAAAAATGGAAAAATAAAAAAATTATTTCTTTCATGATTTACATATATTAATGTGTTTTATTCATCACCTAGATCATAGAAAGTAATTTGGATGTTTTATCTCTAACAGAGATTCTTAACTAATATCGTGCTTACTTTTGAAACTAAATACTAAACAATTCCTTTGGAAAAATATAATACAGAAGAAAACCACAAAAATTTTCAAAATTCTTATGGTAGGTGTGTTACTTTAGACTAGAAAACATGTTTATTGTTAAACATTAATTTTGTACTGCTAATAAAATGTAATAGATTGGTTAGAGGGTCTTTTCTTTGACATTATCAAAACCAAATAATGCCTGTTGGTAAACCAGCAGGTTGCTGTTAAATTCAAGCAGTAGAGGTGCTATCTAATATGATTTGTATAACATAATTTTGAAAGTTGAGACACCTTTAGTGTCTCATAAATCTACCAGTAGGCTGTAAAATTAGTCATAATGAATTCACCATATGGGAATTTGTTCCCTGGTTATCTTGCAAATTGATTTAGGAAAAAAAAGGGTATTCTGCCAAAAATGATGCCCTGTGAATTGGAATGAATCTTCTGGACATTTCAAGTCAAAAATAATTTGTTCCATTAAAATCCACCTGAAAATATTGAATATGTTAGGCTTTGTCGACATCTATCAATATGTGTATTTATGATTTCAGAGAGATTCTATTATGTGTAATACAATCTATCAGTGTAATCATATAAGTAGGCAAAATATAGATTTCAGAAAAATCTATCCTGATCCATTGCTTTCATAGACTAAAAGGACATCACCTACAAGCAATTTATAAGATTAATCCATTATTTATTCCAGGGCCTCTGATGAATTTTTATCCAGAAATATTTGTTCCTGCTGCTGATGCAGGACTGAAAATCCATCCCACAGATAGACAAATACGTGGTGGAAAAATTGTTTGTACTATGGTTTAAACGGAGAAAGTCCACCCAAACCCTCAAGTACTCGTATGTGGGCCTTGGGAAGGCGACCGAGTCACAGGGGTTTTATGGTGCACTTCTGTTAGGAAGTGGAAGCTGGTCATAGGAGGTGGTCTCTAGGAGCATGACCTGGAAGGATGTAATATATATCTCTCCTTGCTTCTCCCTTCTCTCTTACCTTTTTGCTGGTCATCTACCCTCCACCAGATCCTTCCATCACACTTTTCTGTGTTTATGTTTGCCCAGTGTGGAACAAAACAGCAAATTTCTGAAAGTATGAGTCAAAATACCTGTCCTGCTTTAATTGGCAGGTGTACGGCATTTCATCCCAGCAATGAGGAAAAAGACTAAGACTGTTTGTTTTCAACCATGGAAAATAGAGGTGGAGATAGTACTTTTATTATTCAATATTAGTGACAGAATTAGGGCATATATATCAATTAGCTAAAACAATTGAATTTTATTTTTTGTGTCATATAGTTTGTACTTGCCAAATCATTTAACTGTCTTATTTTATCTTGTGTTTGATGCAATCTCATACTGTTTTGTTCATCATGGTCCCTAAGTATGAAAAATCCAAAGCAAACATTGCCGGTAAGAGTCTGTCTTGACTTGTTGACCTCAAAGCATAATTTAAAGAGATGAAGGACTACAAAGCCATAAAATCAGGAATTGTATGCACATTCCAACATGGCCACATTCTTGAAGGACAAGAATAGAGCGATGGAGTAGAAAAGATCAACTCCATTGAAAGCAACAAGATTGATGAAAAGTAAAAAGGTCCTAAGCCAGGTGTGGAGAATCAAATAAGTCTAAATAAAGAACAGACACACAATTTTATCTCTCTTGGCTCCAACATGATCACAGCCAAAGCAAAATGTTTATGGTTTTTAAATGGCAAATTTGGGCAGAAATACGATGTTATATTTATTGTTGACTCTCAGTGGGTCATACAATTGAAAAAATCATTATTGATGATTTAATGTGAAATTGTAAGTGGTGAGTCTTCAAATGCTAATGTGGATGCTACTAAAGAACTTTTGGAAACTCTAGATAAACTGAATATGGAGGAAAATTACTTGTCAGAGCAAATGCTTAATATCAAAAACCTCCCTGTTCAGGAATCAGATGCTTGAAAGAGCATTCGTCCATAAGCAGGCTATGTCAATGACATGTTTTGAAACAGGAAAATGGACTAGCGAGGGGACAGTGCGGAAGCCACAAACTGAAACCCTTTATGACCTGCCACCGTGTCACCCTCAGAGCCTGCAAACATGCTGGTAAGCACAGCTGTTTCCAGCGTAGTGTGGGGGCCACACGATGTTGTGGAAGACCCTGCTCATTTCCCAAGATGCCCTCCTGAAATATCGCACCAGTTAAATGGGAAGTACTGTTTGGAGAATAACATACCCTTTAAGAAGATTTTGCTTCTCTACTTGTATTCTATGCCGTTTACACAACGACAAAGGCTGCACTTTTCAGACTGTTTTTACTTACTAATTCTTCATAGCTTCTCACTAATAGCATTCTCTTATCTTTTCAAGTGTCCATTTTGGTGTTTTAAATGTGCTAATAACATAGAATATTCCACTTTCTTTAGATTACTTGGCCAATTTTTTTTTTCAAATTCATTGATAGAGATTCGGCTCTACTGCATTTAAAAATTTCGAGATACTCACTTCCTGTGTCTTGATATATATCTGCCTCTTTCTTGGGCACATGGCTAAGAGGTGGTTAACATCTGATGATTTCCAGAATGTGTGTGCTCTGCTTGTTTGGGAATGAGTCCTCTTCCCTTCTGATTATTGATGAGCCTCTCCTATCACACCAGCGCTTCCAGTGTATTAACTCTCTTCCTGTATGCTGACGGCATCCTGATTTATATCCTCAATGAACATTACTTCCTGGAGTCCCTGACTCCAAGTCCGTGTTTTTTTTTTGTTTGTGGTTTGTTTTCCCAAATAAATATGTGTACTCTGATATTCCACTGACTAATACTTAAAATGTAACTATTTTCCAGTTTTTGCAACCTCTGCCCACTTCTGCTCACCAAATAGTGTCAATTATTTCCCCTATATCCATACTAATCTTGGTACACTTTTGCCTAGAATGTTTTCCTTAGGTCCACACGTCTTAGAAAATATGCAAGGTTTTTTTGGTAAGTTCTTTTGATGGCACCATTACAGTCCATACTCTGTATATTTTCAGAAGAATGAATAGGAAGCACAAAATCATACTAACTATTCTTACCTTCCACTCACTCCTGCAGCCTTCCAGTGGAGTCTTTGTCCTGTAGGCACGGGCAGAGGGACCTGCCAGTCCATAAATTGTACCAATATCTTTTGTCATTATTTTAGACTTTCCTCCTCAAAGCACATCAGCTGCTTTAACATTGTACCTACCCAATTTCTTTGCTTCCTATTTGACAAAAAAAGTGGAAGTCACAAGAACTTTGTAGACTCTAATAACTACAACCATCTTATTACTAGCACGGGCAAATGTTTTCTGAGCCTTTGACCACAGATGAAATTTTAAAGTTCTGATGAAGAAGAAAAAAAATCTCCATTTGTGAATGCAAGCAAATCTAGTCTTGCCTATTGAAAAGATGTTGCTTCAAGAATTCTCTCCTCTCTCACAAGCATATAATTTTCTCCTGATAACTTTCTCCTGTCACTTATGGCCCTGTCCAATTTTTTTTTTTTTTTTGCTTCAAAAGATATAGCAAAATTTTTCAGGTGAGTTGTTTTTATACTCTGCCTCTGATTCTTCTGTTACTATGCCCTCTTAAACCCAATTTACTTCATCGCTCTGTGAGAATTGCTCTCTTAAGGTCAACTATGACCTCTATTTTGGAAAATCCAATAGCCAATTTTCTGTTCCCATATTGTTTGAGCTGGAACCTGCATGCGGCATAGTAGAAAACTCCCTCCTCTTTGATCCATTTTTCTACTTGTTGTCAAATTATCTATCTATTCATTCTATCTCAGTCTCATTTGTGGGTTCCCCCCTTTCTTCCATCTCCTTAATGGGGTGTGTGTGTGTGTGTGTGTGTGTAACTTCTGGTACCACATGTGCACTTATTTCTAATATACTAATAAAATAAGGCATTCCCATGGGATCTATCATAATTATTTTCATAATAAATGTATCAAAAGTGAGGAAGTCATTTATGAGATGAAAACAAGTATAGGTAAGTAAAGAGAAAAATACTAAAATTTATCTTAAAAGATGAATTTCTATGACTTCTTGTCACTGCCCTAAATATGCTGAAGGTACAACATGATAATTATGAAATTATTCAAAATTGCTCCAATAACACATCAACGCCTTTCAATCAAACAGCATGATTGAAATGCAGAACTATTTTCAGTATAAACAGGACTGAATAGATAAATTAGAGCTCAAACATCTTACTTTCGCTTACAGGTTTAATTTCTTATAATAGTGACAAAATAATTGAGAGGATTAACTTATAAGAAGGAAAGATTTGTTTTACTCAGAGTTTCTGAAGTTGTAGTCTGCATTTGGCTAGGAAACAAAAAAGAAAAATAAGTGAGGTCTGATTATCTCCTTGAAGGACAAACCTCCAATAATCTAATTTCTTTGTGTTAAACTCCACATTGCAAAAGGTCCACACAAAGCATGGACAGAACCAACATCCCTATTTGGATTGCCCATGAGGAGTCCCTGGTCTTTCTTCAACAGAAACACTTCAGAAAATCCCACGAAGAGTGTGTGCACTGCAACCGTACTGCTTGACAGAAATCAGTGAGTATACTCTGTAACAGCATGGCCCGGTAGTACCATGTACTTAAAAGCAGTACCACTCCCAAGGTGCAGTGGCGATATGCTAGTTAGTTATTCCCCAGAAAGTGCCCAGAGTTTCCAGTGGTGGCCAGTTGGACTGTAGCCCTGTACAGTGCTCTGATCTGTAGCCAGTTACAGCCGGGAGAAGATTTTATAGATTAAACCATTTGGGCAGTGACACCACTGGAGTTTTAGTGCCATTGTATGGAAGGTATCCAAAGAACAGCTGACTTAGTGTACAGTCAAGAGAGTAGTTTCAACAGATGAAATTAGTTAGCCCATTTCCCAAGGTCTTCTGGATAATAGTTGTCTGGACAATATGATTCCTGTCTACATAAAATATTTCCTTGACTTGGCAAGTGTATTGGGAACACAAAAGATGTGTTTCAAAGACATGTTTCTACTACTCTAGCTTTTCTCAGGGACAAAAATATAGGACTTCCTTTTTGTGTTGCTTCAGGTCATATTATATGTTGAGTACAAGAAAGCACTCTCAGGGGGCTGTGGACTTAGCTCAGTGGTTAGAGTGCTTGCCTTGCAAGCACAAGGCCCTGAGTTCAATCCCTAGCACCAAAAANCAAAAAAAAAAAAAAAAAAAAAAAAAAAAACCAAGAAAGCACTCGAGTCAGACTCTGAATTTGAATCTGCTGCTTACCAGCCTCATGGTCTTGGATAAAATGCTTATGATCTCTGGGTATTAGTTTTTCATCCAAGAAATGGGAGTGATAACAGGACTCACTTCATAGATTTGACATTAATACTGAATTTATTCAAATAGTGTATACAGACCGAGTATGGCCTGACTGTTGACCATTATTAATGCCACCTGTGTTTCAATTAGATATAGAAAACATATTACCTTTGGGCACAAACAAGGCAAAGGCCAAAAAATATTAATTCTTTGTGCCTGCCTTGGCATGTCTTAAATAAGCAATGGTTTCTAACAACTCTGCAGTCTGATGAATACTTAATCTTGTAAGAATTTTTGAACACACTTAAGAATAATAAGGAAATAATGTCAAAGGAAGGGCATTTATTCATTTGTAGCTAGGAATCTGTGACTGAGGTATTTTCGTGCAAGCCCTGTACAAGAAATTAACCAAACTGAGATTTTCCTCCTCCAGTTCTGAAGATGAGAAACCCCCGAGGTACAAAGCACACGACACACACACTGAGGTTAGACTCCGAGTGCCTTCCTTGTGCAAATGCCGAGGACTCGCACCCCACCAGGCGGCTGAGAGTCCTCAGATGGAAGCATTCTCATCGCTGTGACTTGCTCTCTCTACATAGAGAAGCCCGAAGCTTGTGGGTCTTACATTTGAGAAATTTTCTGTTACTTTTTTAAAGAGAAAAAGAGAAAAAATGAGGGTCTTGAGTTCATTATTTTGACCACTTTACTTGTAATTCAGAGTTTCACATGAATGGTCTCATAGAGCCTAAGAAATAACTTATAAAACCTAGAGAGTGTTGAAGGAATTAGTTTGCATCTACCAGGGACTGAAAACTAAGTAAATTATATCCATTATATGTGATTTTCCTAATATTAAAAGCAAAATGAAGTTTTCCTCTGTCAAGCAGCAAACTCATTCTTGCACTGATCCCTTTCATGACCGCCAAAACCTCTGATAATCCCTGAAAATAACACAGAGCAAGATTTCTCTCCTATATAAATGTTGCATACCATGTGATTTATTTAATTTCCTAAATGAGAAATATTTTTTAGTATTTTGATACTGATGAGGCTCAAATAGTCTTATTTATATAAAGAATAAACACATCATCCACACGAGTCTTCACAGTCAGCATCCTTCTCTCCAGCATGCCAATAAATACATAAACAAAATATCTCTCTTCTGTACCAACAACTCTGCTTTCTCTATTGCCCCAACAGGCGTCCGCCTGATGACCTTTTGCGGTCCTCTCAAAGAGTATAGTTTTTGTTAGGTAACAGTTTGAGATGTTATATATTGATTTAATAAAGCAAAGTAAACAAAGTGGCCGAGTTTCTGAGTTGAGAAAAAAGGAGGAAATATTTGGCCACAAGTAGAAAAGCAGCTGGATATTATCACACCAACAGTGATGAGATGAAGTTCTAATAGGAGATGAAAAGAAGGTATTTTAATGAAACTAACATTTCTATACTGTCATTACTTGATATTTCTATTTCCTGCTTTAAAAAGTGAAGGCTGTAAAGTTTAGTACATATGTAGTCAGTATTTAATTACATAACTGCTAAGTTGAAAATAAATTTCAAGTATGCAAGTTTTGTGGATAATCCAAAACTATCTGAGAAATCAAGTATCTTCAAATCACAATAGTCTAGTTGTTTCAATTAAATATTCTTCATTTGGCACTTATATGTGCTTATCTCTTTGCTTTGTACATTTATATATTTTACTTGCATATTTTATTTAACATATTCTACATGTTTTCACATCATTTTATATTAATTTCCACATATTATTTTTGAATGCATTCTCAAGAGTCAGAAATCAATGAAGTGGGTTGTAATACAAAGTAATAGGTATTCTTCTCCTGTGGTCCAAGCTGGTATTTGGGCAAGCCTTTTCATTTCTAATAAACAACACTATTGATCTCAGAACTGAATTCAGGGAATGTTGTCAGGAATAGCTATGCTTTGTGGTCTAATAAAGAAGAGAAAGAAGGCCCTGTGAGGAAATAACTTGGAACATTCCCAGCCTTTATCTCGTAGGCTGGCCATGATCTTCTTAAGGTTACTCTGCAGAGTGGGACACTGCCTGCAGAGTGCTTTTCAACACTCCTTTCCCAGGGGACAGATGGCATAGCTTCCTGAAGTTTCTTCTTATTTACTCCTGTCTACTCCCTTTGCCATTCGCAATCATTAATATTTTGTTTAAATAAACATTTTGACCTTCACCATTGACCAGTCCCAGAACTGGCACAGAGGAGACACTATCAAACTTGACCATTTAAAAATTAGCATCTCTGAGGAAATTAAATACAATTCAATAGGAATAGGAGCCTTAGTTTTCTGACACTGAATTAGCTCTTATACCAGCAACCCCATAGAAGCATAATAGTTGCTTCATGTTCTTTGGTACAGTTAGCAGAAACCCAACATAAGATAGTGCGAGAAATAAGAGAAACACAACCCACAGCCTCAGAACGGTGCTCCTGGTCAGCAGGGGGCAATGCCACTTTGTCATGGCCACCAGGCAGCCTTTGGGGCAATACTCAAACTCAACCATCACTAGCATGTAAGTCACGGATGATCCTCAATAAGCGACTCTACAGTAATCGTTATATACAATATTTGATTGTCGCCTTTTTGTTTATCATGCTTAATTTGTTTGGTTATCATAAATAACAAAAAAGCTTATACAAAAGAAACAAACTATGGTCACTAAATAGGATTTCACTGAATAATGGTCTCAAGTAGGAGCTCGACAAAGTGTAGCTAAAATCTATGTCTGAGCAGAAGGTAGTAGCTGCACTACAGAATAATTTGGTATTACAGATTAAGGACAAGTAGCACTGTAGTTTGTTATGTCTGCCACTGCAAGAAGCAACGACCCCATAGCACTAAGTTAAACTTCTTTCTTTGTTTTTGAAACACAATCAAGTTTCTGTTCAATATAGTATGTCCGGAGACTTAGGGACTTCAGTGAAGTTAAGACTGTATATTTTCTGCATGTCCTTAAAAAGTAGCAGAACAGATCTTGCCCTGATACCTGTAAATGTAGAATAATTTGATGATATCATAAAAGAGAGGAATTCTTAGTGGTTGCCTAGTTCACTGTGTATGTTCATTCATTAGTAAAAGATTTTTTCATTTAATGCTCTTTCATTTAATTCCAAAATTTTACCTTTGGTCAGTTTCCTTCAATGGTTCTAATTTTAGAGAAGTCTTTGTTCTAGCAGACATAGAAAATTAACTGCTATTAGAAAAAAATTGCATTTTTATTAGTACATGATTGCAATATGTAATGAACATACTAATCACGGGACATTTGGTACATATACATATCACATCTTCATCCTTTTTACTCTCCCTTTTCTTCCCTGTCCTCCCGCCTCCCTAAATTCCACATCTCTTTTCATTTTCTAAAGTTTGATCTCCCTGTTTTTTTATCATCTTTCTTTTATTTCACTCTTCGTTTATGTTTTGGATTTCTCATATAAGAGAAATAATATGATATTTAGCATTTTGTGATGGATTTATCACACAACATTACAAACTCAGGGTGCAATCATTTTCCTACAAATGACTCAGATTTATCCTTATTTATGGTTGAATGATACACAATTGTGTAGGAATGCCACATTTTAAAAAATATTGTCATCTGTTATTGCTTGAAATGCTGCTGCCAAGATTTAACCATTATGAATTCTGGAGCTAGAAACCTGAGTACGCATGTTTCACTATAATATGATATCTCCAATACTTCCAGTAAGAAACTCAGAAGAAATACACATAGCTGGGCCAAATGGAATTTCTACTGTTAATTTTTACTGAATCAATATATTCATCACTATAGTGGTTATACTAGTTTATATTACCAGCAATAACTGTAGAAGATTCCTTCGATGCCACAACCTCACTAGTATGTGTTGTTTAATGAAGCTCTCCTTGATAGCTATTCTCCCTATAGTACGGTGACATTTTAATCACTTTCTCATTGCTGGGACACAATACCCAACAGATTTATGTTGATTCACATTTAAAGACACTAGATGGCTGGCTGCAAGGCAGACATGACCCAGGCAAGGGAAAGCTGCTCCTGTCGTGGTGCCCATGAAGCAGAGAGAGAAGGAAGGGGTTGAGGAGAGAGCCATATCCTTCCAGGCCACCAGATGGGGGACTGTCCTTCCAATCAGACTCCAGCTCCTAACATCACATTCAGCAATAGCACTTCTATGAGGCAGCCACCTTACAAAAGCCCTATTCCTGAGGGCATGGGGGTTTGGCGGGTCATTTTATTATCTACATTAAAATAAATGGAGTCTCTGTATTGTTTTGATTTGCGTTTCTCTAATGACCAATGGTGCTGAACACCTTTTCATGTTTCTATTAGTCATTTGCACTTTTTTGAGAAATGTTTAGTCATTTCAATTTCTCATTTTTAATTGGATCTTTGACTTTAGGCAGTCTAACTTTTTAAATTCTTTATATATTGTAAATATTAATCTTTAGTCTGAGGAGTAGCTGGTAAATGGTTTTAAGTATTCTGTAGATTGACTCTTTACTCTGGTGATTGTTTTTTCCTTCCTTCTGTTAGTTGTACGGTTGTTTGTTTGTGTTTGCTCCCAAAAGCTTTTAAATTTGATATAATCCCATTTGTTGATTGTTGGTGTTATTCCTTGCGCAAATCGGGGTTAGGTCACAAAGTCCTTTTCTATGTCTTAGACTTTAAGAGTTTTACCTATTTAATCTTCCAGCAGATTTGGTGTTTCAGAAAAACAACTAAACAAGTAGATGTTAAGCAGTATGGAAAAATACATTTATTCTATGAGATGGATAGATTACAGTACAACAACCACTGAAAATAACATAAAATTATACTTCAGCATAACCAGGAATATTTGAAATTATATTATTTGATTATACATTGCCCACAACCATTCAACTCAGTCTGACCCATTTTAATAGCTGCTTTGATAAGGCAATTATATTAATCACATCAAGTGATGCGTTCTAGTTGACTATACAAATAGGAAAGTTTGACACACACATGAGCCTGTGTATTACATATACCCCCCCAACACACTCATGAAATAGTCTGAGAGATACATTACCAGGTAAACTTAGAGTAACAAAAATTATTTTGTTACTATTTCACTAAATCCAAGTAATATTTTCAATCCAAAACGTGTTTTCTGTGTTATTATATAAAATAATAATATTGTAGCTCACCCCATCTTACACCTATGAAAAGATTTTAAACATAGGATAAAGTTTCAAATGTTTAACAGCTTGGCAGCAGCTCTGGAAACAGAGCATATGCTGAAGTCTGAGATTTGTTCCTCCAAAATGGCTCTTTAAAGGACCTTCAGTGATCCTCGTGCCACTGAAGCGTCGGCCCCTGTTTGGGTTCTTCATTCGTGCTGGTAGACTAAGCCCTTCTTATAAACAATGCTCCACTAATTTAGAAACAGATTCTCCTTCTAACATCTTAAAATATTCTATGAAAACATGAAAATCCTTAGAAAGTACTCAGGGTTCCAATTTAAATGTGCTGGTAACGCTGATTTAAGAACAACAACAACAACAAAAAAAAGCCTTTCAATTTATAGTTGATATTCTTTTTAAAATTTTGCTGATAGTTTCTTAAAATACATCTTCAAAGATAAAATACGCTTAGAATAAATTAGGGTCCAATGTGAAAATTATCCTATTATAGCTATAAAATTTATTTCAGTGTCTCAGCGAGTGTGGCAGCTTGCCGTGCTCAGTTAGTAAATAATATATACATTTTTTAGAGTTTTTAAAGCCATCCCAAATCTTCTTGAATTTTTTTCATAAATACACACGTTCGCCTTAAAAACCAAACCAAACAAACATTAAAATTAATGGAATTTTTCCTTATAAGGCACTTTTCATTTTGCCTATCCTGGGAGAGATCTGGAGCCCAGATCACAGTATCTTTAAAAAATGTCAGTGAATTTATAGACCCAGGAGGAGATAAGGTCACTACTCTATCTTATTGAAAATACTGAATCTAGACATGTGGCCTCCTTTTCAAACAAGAGAAGGACCCAGAACACCTGACCCTACATAGGTCAGATGATCTGTGTTCCTGCTTGCTGCTTGTCAGAGTGTGGTCTGTTTAGCAACACTTCCTATGAAAATATAGAACATACACCGAGCTTTCAATTTTTGTCTTCCTAAATGGTTAAAAAGACATAAGTCATGTTAATATATTGATTGATGTAGCAATATTGGCTATAATAATTTCTTCTTCCTTTTTTTTTTCCTTCTTTTTTGAGACAAGGTCTCATTATTCAGTTCGGGCTAGTCTTGAACTCATTATCGAGCCCAGGCCCTGAACTCGTGGGGATCCTCCTACCTCAGTCTCCCAAGTGCTAGCATTACAGGCATGTGCCACCACATCTGGTTCTTTCACTTTTTATTACTTTTTATTCTATAAACATAATATGTATTACAGCTTAAATTGATAATTTGATAAAGTTCAATAGCAAAATAGTTCTAAAAGTAAATGTTATTATAAATTTAAATTTAGCATCTTGAGACCTGCTTAATATTAAATGTCAACTTTACAGATGTCTAGTTTTAAAATTTAATGAATACAAAGCAAGCGTCCAAAAGAGTCGATTCTTCAAATTGAAGGTGAGTGAAGACATAGTCTGATTTTGACAGGATGCTTATAACTCACCCCTTACCAAATTTAAGCATGTCCTCTGCTTTTATTTTGGATCAAAAATCATTCATTAAAAACAAAAAGGAAAAACCCTCACATAGTTCAAGATTGTGATTGGACACTTTCTATTTCTTGAACTTTTGCTCTCTCTTTATCATGTCTAGTCCAACTTTTCAACTTCTGCAACCTGACAGTACTGACGCCAAGAGCCCCTTGAAATGTCACGGTCTTGCAGTTTGTCGCAGTGAGTAGCGGTCATGTAACTACATAGGCAGCTGCACTAAAGGGTGGAAAGCTTGGTGGTTTCTGAAATGGAGTCAGCGTCATAGTGTCTTGAGAGAACTTTTACTTTGATGAAAATTGTACTGTAATCATTCTCCCCAAGAAACTGTAAGTACAGTGTTCCTTGTGCCTATGAACAGTAAAATTCGGGAAGCTGTAATTTGGAGTTTATTTTTAGTACTTGTTTTGTTGCAGATTTTGTTAAAGAGCAGCCATGATTCCACCATCAAATGTCAGTTATCTTGTCACCACAGGTTTATTGTAACATTATGAAAGTCTTTTGTTCCAATATGTGCATCTTAATACATCCTTTACTATGGGACAGAGTTCAAGCCTCTCTAATTTTTATTTTTTAAATCTTTATTTGCTTCTCACTAAGTCTTGAGTTCCTAGAATATATTTTTTTTCTCTTGAAAAGAACTATTAAGCAAAGAAGAGGAAAGGGGGAATTAGTCTGTCATTTTTGTTTAATGACCCGGGGAATATTTCAAGTAAGAAAGAGCAGGGCTGGGACGTAGCTCAGGGGTACGCTGGCTACCTCGCAGAACCCAGACCGTGGGTGTCTTGGTCAGCTTTTCTAGAGCCAATGGTTGTAAGAGAGCAGATTTAATAGAGAATATTTATAAGTTACAGTATTCACACACAAGCCAAATGCAGGAAATGCCGAATGTCCATCTAGGCACTGGAGACCCAGAGGAGACCCGAAAGATCCAATCAAGGGCTGGGAGCCCACAGCACTGTCTCGTGTCTGTCTGTGTCTGCAGATGATGGCTGAAGAAATCTTTCCCGGATATGATGCTCGCAGCAGAGATGATGACCAGAGCTCTTCTGAAGCAACAGCAGCCATCTTCGATGACAGCAAGGCCCCGAGCTCCTTCCTCGATGAGAACAGCCGAGTTCCTTTCGGGAGAACCAGCCGCAGCAGAGCTTCTCCTGGGAAACAGCCCACCAACTAGCTTCAGCTCCCACTCTGTCTTATGTTGCATCAGCAACAACCCTCAGGTGGATCTTCTAGGCCCAGCATCACACCAACTCAGTCCAGCTGGGCGTTGTGGCTCAAGCTGACCACATTAGATGTTCCATTCTGTAGATGTGGGATGTCTTTCCTTAAAATAAAATACTATTAAAAATATAATCTTCTGATTGAGTCATCATAATTTTCATTTTTTGAAACTGAACACATGAAACTGCTCATATTCACGTGGTACCAAATGATATTTCAAAACATAAATACATTTTTTGTGTTTTTTGTTGTTGTTGTTTTTCAAATTGAAGTTAAAGTGAGAGTGTGGTAGAATTTAAAAAATATTATTTATGTAAACTTAGGTTATATTGTAATTACTTTATAAATGATACCTTTACAATTTCATAAATATATATTATATTTATAAAAAGCTGTCCAACACCACTACATATATTTTGCTATACCAAAGTATGTATGTTATATACAGTAATGAAATATGCAAAATTCAGTTATCTTCTTGGTGGATTTTAAAAAAATCTTAAAGCAATTTCTGCAAAGGAAAAATACAGATTCTTAATTTTCTTTACTACAAGCCATTGCCTTCTAAATTAGTTAATTAAAATTCAAAGGGTAGTATTAATTTTTTGGATATGTTTTCATAAAAGTCATGATTCTTCCAATTTAGAAAGGCAAGTTATAATGTGGGCTGATGGTAGCATAAAACTTGTCTTCTGCTTGATTTCTTTTAGCAACTTCGATAGCTAAACCTCTGATGAACTCTGCATGCTTTTAGAAAGGCTGCTTTGCTTTCTCTAGGATTGTAAATAATGGATTAGTAATGTATAATGTGTTCCTAAAAGCTGGTTCTGCCTTGTTTAATCCTGTGTGTCACTTCTAATGGCGCTGAAATGGGACTCAGTGTGAAGGGAATGTTGTGGAATATACGGCTGGCCAAGTTGAATGTGAATCTGTCGCAGTTGTATAATTGCTTCACTTTTAATACAAATAATCTTTTACAAATAACAAAAGAAATAGCCAGGAATAAGATAGTTTGCTTCATACTTTTATAACATTCTTATGCTTTTATGACATCCTTATGTGTAAATAGATTTTAGGAGCTTAATTTACATATAACATCAAATAATATGTACTATGTTTTTAAAAATAAAAAACAAGAAATTTTTAAGCCAAAATTGTGCTAGAATATTTGTATCTGCTTGTATAAATTCTTTCCTGGAAAATCATTGGAATTATATGATTGGAGAGGTTCTAAAATATTTCTCAGTGCAGAAATCCTGGTAACATCTTGCATTCAGCTGGGGGTAATAAATAAATTAAAATGTATTACATGCCTACCCACTTCCTAAAATCAGAATGAGATAATATATTTGGATAGATGTACAGCGTTTGATGACATTGAGAAATCATACTACAATTACTTGCAAAGCTGGTTGAGCTCACAGAACATAGTTACAGTTATAGATTATTTTTTCTGATTATCATAAGAAAAAAGTTCACTTTACGAACTGTCATCTATTCACTGGCGCAATAAAAAAGTGAATCTTACAAAATTATTCCAAGATCTCTGTCGGGATGAACTGTTCCATGGTACATTTTACATCAGTATCCATATTGCCAAATGCCTGTAAATTTCAGCGCTTTCATCAACCAGATATAATGCTTTAACTAATATTTTTCTTGCTTTTTTTGTCTACAGACTCAAGCTTCAATTTCAGCGCTTTCATCAACCAGATATAATGCTTTAACTAATACTTTTCTTGCTTTTTTTGTCTACAGACTCAAGCTTCTTTTTTTTAACTCAAGTTGATCATTTTAAAATGAAACATTTATGTTAAAGATGCCCTGTTCTCATTTTAATTTGAAATTTACTATGTAAAATCAACATATTTTTAGAAGCAAATACATTTTAAGAGTGTTTTCATCAAGTAGGTTAAATTTTAGGGATTATACTTCCCCAACATATCCCCTAGCATAACTAAGAATTTAGATACAATTTTATTCATTTGAATTGAGATTATTCAAAAATACATACTTTAGAGACTTAGGTGAGATATTCAAGTATATAAGAGCAGTCTTCCCTAAAAATTCATGCTTACTTATTTTCCTACATCTCCACAAAGTACTTTGAATGTAGGAGCGACATTAGCATCTTTAAATGATTTAGTAGCTCATGTAACAAAAAAGTAGCAAAAATAACAATCACAATCATAATACAAGTAATTTTAGTAGCTATTGGTGTGCCAGAATATTATGCTTCCTGTTTCACTTGAACATTAAATTTATTACGTAATTAGTACTCTAGGTATGTTCTACAGTAAATACATTCATTTTCAGGCAAGAATATGATGGGTAGTTAAAAAAAATGTGATTTGTTGGCAAAAAAGTTTTAACCAGCAGGGTGGGTTAATTGATCCAGGGACATTCTAAGAATAAGTGTGACTTCGCAGTCTCCTGAAAAATAACCTCAGAGCTTTTGGAATATTTTTCCCGATAAGATTGTCTTTGTATGTCTGAGATATTGGACAACGTTCTGCCAGTTCGCCAAATAACAGACTCTTGAACGGACTCCTGCTCTAAGACTGAGAATGTTCTACTCTACCTACAGTCAGTAACGCAAACGCAAAGTGCTGGCTGGTTTCTCTGGCTCCCGGTAATCGGCATGTTGCGTCATTCGTTGCTCCTGGGAGAATTCAGTCCTGCTCCAAGCGAGTGCCCTGGGCGAGTGCACCTGCGCGCTTGTGCAGAATGGTTAGTACACTGAATAGACGTTTAGTTTGAGCAATGAAATTATGATAAAGTCAGAATAACTATGACATTTAATTGTGGTTTCAACTCCTGAATCCCAATTCATTACATGTGAATCCCAATTCATTACCTGTGAATTCCAATTTCTGGGTCCGTGTAGTTTTTTTTTTTAGTTTTAATTTTTTTTTTTCTTAATTATGATACACATTTAGCAATTTCTTTGGTTGTTTTATAATTTTAACTTTTTAATAAAAATTGTGAATATTTGAGGTGAGCAGCATGGCTTGATATACACATGCAAAGTGAACTGAGTGAGACTGTGAAATAAATTTAAATATCTCTCTCCTCATATAGCTATTAATTTTTAATGAAAGCATTTGACAGCTCCTCTCCTAGCAAAATCTCCATCTTGGACTTTAGAATTCTAGTTTTATTCATTTTATATAACTGCATCATCTCCACTAACCAACATTTCCCTCTTCGACCAGTTTCTCCAGCCCTGGTAACTATCTCCTCTGTGCTTCTCTATACAGTGTTCAATTTTCAGATTCCACACTTACATGATGTCATTCAGTTGTTTTTCTGTGTTTAACTTATTTCCCTCAACATAGTAACTTTTAGATTTGTCCACCTTGTGGCAAATTGAAGGTTCTGCTTTTTGAAAGCTGAATAATATTCCACTACACACATATTTTGTATTATGTGTGTGTGTGCATTTGTGTGTAAACAACAATTTCTTTACCCATTCTTTTTCAGTTGTACAGTGTTTTTTCTACAGTGGCTATTATGAATAATTCTGTAATAAACAAGGGAGTAAAGATTTATATCTTTAATTGTATATCCAATGTCATCTTTAAAAGAGGAGTAAAACATAGCAAGGAAAAAATTTTTTTTCTGGGAACAATTTTTAACCTATTTAAGGTGCTTGGGTAAAAGGCTAATTTTTATATTCTAGTCATGTGTGGAGTTTCCATTTTAACTGCTTTCAGATCTGTTCAGTTAAATGTCTTCCAAGCAATCCTGAGGCCTTCTCCAATAGAACTTTTTGGGAACTGTGACTCATTAAAACATAAAAATCTGATTCATTTTCTGAGATTACCACGTCACTGCTTACTCACTAGTATTCCCTTAAGAAAGAACTAATGTTTAGAGTAGACTGGCTGTGTACTTGGGAATTCTTCAGATGCCCGTTTGTTACTGTTATAGGCAGAACAACATACACTCTATATACACAAGTATCCCATGTCGAAATGCATAAAACCAGTGACAACACCATAACAGGAAAATGCAGAAATAAGGTAGCACGTTGAATTAAGATTACTAATCAACTAACCTTAAAATAAAGAGAGCAACCTAGGTTATCTCTTTGAGCTTGCTATAATCGCAAGGATCCCATCATGTGGAAGGGAATGGGACAAGATAAGGTCACAGGAATGTTACTGGAGAGCACTTCCCACGGCTGTCGGCTTTGAAGATGGAGAAATGAATCTCAAGCAGAATATGGAAAGGGCAACAAAATGGTTTCACCCTCAAAATTCCAGAAATAAATAGAAATTCAGTTCTATTGAAACCTTTATTTTAGTTTTTGAGACACATTTCAGACTTCTAAAGTAGAGAAAAGTAAGTCGACAAATTCATGCTGGTTTAAAGAGAAAACTGAATATTTTATCATTTTGGAGGGGATGCTGGGGATCCAACTCAGGGCCTTGTACTTGCTAGACAAGTGTTCCACCACTAAGCTGAGTCCTCAAGCCCTTGTTTTATCTTTTTATATAGAAATCATAGAAAACTAAAAGGGCTATATCCAATAAAAATGCAGCAATACTTTATGAATTGTCTCAGATAGCTTCATGTGGTTACAGAAAGACAGTCCTTTCACTTTCACACACAACTGGAATTATCAAAGGCATCAAAGAATGAAACTGGCCATGATATCTTCTCACAGTTTTCCTGTGGAACTCAGCTGATTTAGACTTTGTTGAATTTATTGCTATTCACTGAGGGTACAGAATAAAATCAATATTATTCATACACATACATATGCATACAAAAATGCATATATATGTTTGTCTATAATTACCTACATTCATAATATGCTTTTATTATTTGCTTCGTAACATCAAGGCTCACTCACATACACACCAGTATTCAATTAAATGGAGGAAAACGTGATACACAAAATTATAATTAACAATTCATGAGGAAAATCTAGCATTTAAAAGTTTCAAGCCTTTTTCTAACTTCTTTTAGGAAAGTGTATTTTATTTCAGGATGTTACTAGGATGTCCTATCAATAAGCTTATTTTATCTTGCTAAGCAAAACTATCAGGAATTAAACTACCACTTAGTATTTATAAGTTGCACCTAAGGAATGGGCTATTTTTCAGTTGAATTTCTTTTAAGAAGTGTTTTAGATTCACAGAAATATTAAACAAATTGTTTGGTTTTAATGCATGAACACAGGTAAACAGATTCTCTTATTACTGATATCTTAGTTTAGAAAATAATATTTGTCACAATTGATCAACCAGTATCAATACCCTATTATTAAGTAAAGTCCATAGTTTACATAAAAGGTGATCTTTCGATTTACTGGTTTTCACGATTGTTGAGTCATATCTACTTTTGCACTGTCATGTGAAAAGGCAATTTGACAAGGATTGCGCGGAAATATGTGATGAATTAAGAAAAGAAAATGGAATTAAATACAGGGGATTTTACATTTGTCCATTGTGCTAAAAATGAAAAAAATACAGTGTCAAAGATCAATCTCATTAATTTTAGTCAGATT
This sequence comes from Hystrix brachyura, assembly GCA_016801275.1. Lineage (NCBI taxonomy): Eukaryota > Metazoa > Chordata > Mammalia > Rodentia > Hystricidae > Hystrix > Hystrix brachyura. Next base: position 582,364 of record QZML01000205.1, on the reverse strand, counting down.
ATTTGAAAATTTTCTAACAATAATTTGGTACAAATAAGACTGTACTCGTTTCATTTCTTCTACCAATAAATTTTTTCTAACCCTTATGCATCAATAGTTAAAGATTGGATAGTCACCTAAAATAGCTTTTAGCATTATATCTTTGTTATATTTAACTGTGTATGAAGAAATTTTTCACGGGTGGAAGAACTTTTAATTTCATAAAATTGATATATAAACCAAAAGCAAGTATTTTAAAATGTTTCTTCTTCAGTCAGTGAATTTCTCATTCAGAAATATTTTTGATTCTGTTGTGTTGTTTTTATTTTTATGAAAATATTTCTCCTTTGCCTTTGAGAATAAAATCCTTCAGAGAATTAGAACCAATAAAGTAGCTATTAGTAAGACAGATGGTAAGTGGAAGCCCTTGGTCCCTTTCAGTTTCTGTGAAGATCTTCAGGAGTATTGGTGATATAACTATCCTTAAAGGTTTTATGGAATTCAGCAGTGAATCCAACAGGTCCCAGGCTTTTCTTAGGTGGTAGGGTTTTTACTACTCTCTTGATTTCATTGCTTGTTATTGGGTTATTCAGCTATTTTGTTTTCTTGGGTTAGCTTTGGTAATTTGTATGAGTTCAGGAACCAGTCTATTTCTTCAAGATTCTACAATTTGTTGGAATACAGCTTTTCCTAGTAGTTACTAATTATCTTCTAGGTTTTGATGGTGTCTGTTCTGATTTTGCCTTTTTCATTATTAATTGCACTGATGTGAATCATTTCTTTCTCTTGGTAAGTTTGGCTAATGGTCTTGTTTATTTTCTTCAAAGAATCAGCTCTTTGATTCGTTCACTCTTTATACTGCTTTTTTTAGTCTCAATTTTATTACTTTCCATGCTAATCTGCATCAATTCCCCCTTTAGTTTTGGTTTGGGTCCAGATTATTGTTGTCAAGCATCTTAATTTTCCCCATATGGTTATTATTCAAGCCACCTCTCTTTTACCAATGTGAGCTTTGATTGCAATGACTTTCCTTCTTAGGACTGCTTTCATTGTGTCCCGGAGACTCTGCTGAGTCGTGCAGGAATTGTCATAACTTCCAGAAACTGTTTAATTTCTCCACTGATTGCTCAGGAGTGTGATTTTAATTTTCCAGGTGCTTCTAAATTTTCTGTGATTTCTTCGGTGGTGGGTTTCTATTTTCATTGCACAGAGGTCTGATAGTATCCATGTAGTGATTTCAAATTTTTTATATTTATTTAAGTAGTTTTGTGGATTAATATGTAATCTGTTTTGGAGAAAGTACTACAGAAAAGTGTGTACTCTGTTGCAGTAAGGTGAAATACTCTGTAGAAATGCATTAAATCCATATATTCAAGAGTTCAGCTCTGATATTTCTTTATTCATTTTTTGTTGAATTGATCTACCTCTTTGTGGAAGTTGGGCATTAAGATACCCCACTATGATTGTGTTAGTACTTATATGTGCAGTGATAATCGTTTTATGAAAATAGGTGCTCCAGTATTGCACCTATTTATAAGCATTATCCCTTCTTGTTGGATTGTTGTCTTAGCTAGTATGTAGTGAGTTTCTTTGTCTCTTCTAATTAGTTTTAGCTCAATGTTTACATTGTCTGAGATTAAAATCGCTATGTACCCCTGGTCGTTTTCAGAGTCTTGGTGCATGAAATATTGTTTTCCACTCTTTGACTTTTAGTCTATGAATACCTTTTCAGATTAGATGAATTTCTTGAATGAAACAGAATGTTGGATTCTGTTTTTTGTTATAATCTGCCAATCTATGTCTGTTAATTAGAGAGTTAAGTCCATCAATATTGAGAGATACTGCTCAGGGGTATTGATTACTTCCTGTCATTTTTCTCTTTTTCTGTTGGTAACTCCTTTGTTTTTCTTTTCCTGTTTGTTGTTGTTGTTGCTTACCCATTGACCTTGCTTGATATTGGCATTAAACCTGGATTTTTTAGCTTTATTGATTTGTTCATTTCTGTCTAAGATATTCTTGAATATTTTCTGGAATGCTGGTTTAGTATTCATATATCTCTTGCGGTATTCTTTTTCATGAAATGTCCTTATTTCTCCATCTATTTTGAAGGAAAGTTTTCTTGTGTATGTTCATCTGGGTTGGAAGTTGTTTACCCTTAGGGCTTGAAATTCTTCACCCCAAGCTCTTCTGCCTTTAAGATTTGTGTTGAGAAATACCACTTGGTAGGCAAATTTATTTTTAAAAATTGTTCCAAGTTTTTCAGGCTTTTAAGTACAATTGAACATAAGAGAAACAAACACTAGTTGTTGCACTTTGTAGTTCTGTGGGGGAGGGGTTATGAAGCTTGGACGAATTACCATATATAATACCCAGTCTTTCAGTAAGCAATTATTAGTTTAGTGTTTGTTTCAAATTCATATTCTTCTTTTCTGAGAATCAGCTTCATTTGGAACATTAAGTTAGCTGGTAACACACTTCTGCTACTCACTCCTATATGTCTGATTTTCAAATTTTTCTGTCAACACATATGGGCACTCCTTTTCTTCTTTTGAGTACATACATTCTTGTGAAGACAGCCATTTATTTTTCTGTAAACATTCATGGGAGTTCTGTTTTTTGTCCATTGAACTAGTAAACTTCTATAAATTATTGATAAGAAATTTAAGTTTCTTTGTCCATTAAACTGGTAAATGTCTATTAATTATGGATAAGAAATTCAATATATTCTAGTTCATAGGGAAAGGTATACATTTTTAATAATGCAGCCAAATCTAGAAAATGTGACACCACTACCAAAGATGGATGTCAGAACTGGTAGTCACAAAGTTCAGGGTAAAATACGTTCCCATGTGGCAAGATGATAAATCTCCCAAGAATCCTAAAAGGATAGCTTTCTTAGTTTGAACCCATCTCTCCTGGAGTATGAAACGGAGATTCTCCTGAGGAATAGTGAAAATGAAATGCCCTGTAAACTGCTGGAGGACCCGCTGATGACAAAATGTGGAAATTAGGAAAGACAGAAAAGAAGGGAGGGCTGAAAGAGGAAAGAGAAAAAAAGAAGACTATATTGTCTATAGCCTCTATAATGGAGTTTCCCTCAATCGAGATTTTGGGTTTTATCCCAGCTATCGTGAACTCTTACAAATATTTGAAATCTTTAGAAAGAAAAATAGGGTAGATGTAAGATTGAAGAGAATGGGACACCGACCAAGGAAAACAAATATCCCGCCTTTCTCTTGTATGGCACATCGAACCATAACTAGGTCTACTGAGTAGAATCTTTTCAATTCAAAAAGAAGCTCATGCCTCTGCAATATAGTATGAACTATGACTTTTTTTTAAAAAGTTTGCATCGAAAAAGTTTGCATCATCAACACAATGCTAAGGGCTTTGTTTGAATATTTTTGTCATTTGAGATAAATCTGTAATATTGGAGCTAATGTTTTATCCACAATACACTAACTCTTGCATAAAATAAGCAAACTCTCCAAAGTTATAAAGTTTTTCACAGCATTTGTAGAAGCAAGTTCTCAGAATTGGCTTTTTTCATGAAATTTTAGCCCTCCTATTTCCATATTAATGTACAAGGTTTCTGCAAAAATAGTTTGGCTCTTTGAACATCCTTTAAAAGAAAAACAGAATAGCTTCGTAGAGAATCTTGCTAGATAAAGAACCAAGTAAATCACTAGGCAAATATTACTTTAAGGCTTCCAAAAAGTGAACACACATTTTTTCAAAATAGGCATAACCTAAGGAGAACTAGAGAGGGAAAAGGGGGATAAAAAAGGAAGGTTAAAAGAAAAGTAAGATGAAAGGGAATAAAATGGAAACATGTAAATAAACTTGTTGCAAATAGAGAGGGGTGGGTGAATGGAAGGGAGGGGA
>QZML01000205.1:534548-575573 GCA_016801275.1 Hystrix brachyura | reverse complement strand
CTCAGTGATTAGAGTGCTTGCCTTGTAAGCACAAGGGCCTGAGTTCGAGCCCCGGCACCACAAAAAAATAAAAAGGAAGGAAAATGGAAGGAGGGAAGGAGGGAGAGAGAGAGAGAAGAGGAGGAAGGAAGGGAGAGAAAAACAGACTCCATGGGCAGTGACTGCTGCCACACTCAGGTGAAATAAATAGGGTTACTTCCATAAATAGACAGGTGGTGTGGCCACTTCCTGTACTGTATTCCCGTACCGAATTTCAGAGCTGGAATGCCCTGCTGATACAAAGGGTGGCCACCCCCCCAAAAAAATAAAGTACCGAGGATGGTTCTGAATATTAATATAAATCAAGTATCAATATCAGATTTAAACCGGACATCAATACAAATTCATTTCAATCTTATCAAATACATCTGCAATTAGTGGCAGAGAGAGTTTTTTCCTAAAGTATTCTGAATACACTATTAATAGCTACAAGGTGACTTACAAACCACATTCTCCTATTTAGAAGATTCTGAAAAGCTTTACATGAACTAAAATAATGGAACAATATGAATTATTAAGAGGTTAGAGAGAGAGAAAGAGAGATAGTGTATATGCATATATGTTCTCTCTTGAATGGGTGGATAGTAAATAAAATTGTGAGATGCAGCTTATTGTAAGACAGCAGGTACCCAGATTTTATTATTTACTGTAATGTTTCTTGCATTGCCAACACCTCATAGGTGATTTAAAATATCAGGATAAGTAAAAGTAATTACTAATCTTGTACATTACTAATAGTTTCCTACTATATTAGACAATCAAGCTTCATTCAGGTTCCCCCAGACAAAAGAAATTGTTGCAGTTTTCCTGTAGTTTTGTGGACTCCTTTGCATCCTTGAGTACAGCACACTCTGCTTAATGATGGAAGGCCAGGGACGGCATCAGTGCAGACCAGATAATCAAATTATCAAAATATGGGCAATTCTTTGTATTGATTTAGCATGAAGGAGACTGAATGATTCGGGTCCAGTAAAGATGAGGGCCAAAGTCAAGGACTCATAGAAAAGATGGATCACTGATGTCAGCTCGTGTTGATTAAAGGTAGAACCTATCAACATGTATTGAGAAGCCGATCCTGATTTTAGTGTATAAAGATAAAATAATTTGGGGGACGGACCACAAAAAACAAACAAAAATCACTGTTCTTTCTCGTTTTCATTATTTAATTTTTTCAGAATAGAGAGTACACTGTTATAAACTTAAATCTAGAGTAATTTGTGGCAATGTTGATGAAAATAAAATGTCATTATGTAATATTCATTTCAACTGAGCATAATGATTTCATTCTGATTTCAATCAGCAATTGAATCTTTTCTCTTTTCAGTTTACTTTTAAAGTCTCAGACACTTGTTGGAACAGCTTTTCCACAATGTTTCATACATTTTATGTAATGGGATATCTTCTGATCTTACAGTCAGTAATTACTGCTACCACCTGAGAGCTATTGAAATGTAAAAGTAAAATGAAGCACGCAGGTTCCCTTCCTATCTTCTGACCTATCTTGTGTGTAGTCAAGGTCATTGCACTCAGCAACACAAACTATTTGCATTTTCATCTCTGCTTATAAATGTTTCAAATATTGATCATCCTGAGAATTTTCTTTTTTCCATATAATCTAAGTTTTGTACTTTATAACCTTTGTTACAGTTACATGTTTTAAATGAGTGAGATTTAAAGTAGAGGAAAGCAAGTTGAAGGTGCAATTCTGTAAAGACTCAGGCATATGCGTACGTTTATAGCATTAAGGCTGAGCAGCACTATGTTCCTGAGTACTGAGAACAGCATGAATGAAGGAAATTATTCAGAAGATTATTGGAAATGGATTAGCGGTGCAATTAGGCAAAGTCGTGTGCTGTGTCCTTGCTTGATTACTCTGCACTTTTGACTGCCTGGATGCCAAAGACGACCCCAGCTTGGTGCAGCGCTTCATGAAGTCAGTGAGTGATTCAGTTCGCCCCTTTTTTAACATTAGTGAAGCAGCAAAGAGAAGGCTTGCTTTATAGATTTTTTTTTTCACCTGCATGCACGCACGCACACAAAATCTGTAACAAAACAAGTCAGTACAAGTAAACCTGGTTTAGCATGGTTGGCAGTTTTTGCACGGAAAATTAATGATAAAGTCATAAACTTTTAAAACACCAATGTATCTTACTCGTGTGATATCTATAGGTACCAATTTCCCAAAATGAATGCAATTATTATGTATCCAAACATATACTAATTTTCAAAATTAAGAATAATGGGATAATTGTGTTTGAAGCAAAGGAAGTATTGTGAAGGGTAATGTGCATTTTACTGTACTTCTTTTTTAATTCATTCATTAAAAATACAACAGCAATGCAGTTTAGTAAAGCTACCATTAAACCAAGCATCTGCAAATAGTTCACATCATTCTACTTCTATCTCTCCAGAAAAGAGTTCTAAAACATATGTTACCAAAGCCAAAATTGTGCTTAGATGAGGTAAAAACAATAACTTTAAAGGTAGAAAGCAAAAAGCTCAACAAAATCTAGTTTACATTATATGTGGAAAATTAACACAACTTGCAGTTTCACGATTGTTTTAATCTGTCCCAGCTGCTATAACAAAATAACACAGAGCACTGTGTCGATAATAAATAAATGATCTGTTTTTTTCACAATTTTAGAAGGTGAAGTCCACACTCAACGCATCAGTTTGTACAATGTGTCTTCCTCTTTGAGTGCTGCTCTTGAATGCCACCTTGGGCATTGCTTTTCTGGGCCATCATGTAGAATAAGCAGAAGAGCAAAAGGATCTACTCAGACACTGCTAGTCTTTGTTAGATACTAATCCTACTCACAAGGCAAGAACCATCATACACTAACTACTCATAAGGCTCCACCTATTGATACTGTTGCGTTGGGAATTATGTTTCCACATACGTTTTGGAGGTGTGACTCTTAGTCATGATATGTCAGTCTGAATGGATTAAGAAATGCTTAGCCAATTAGTAAAGCTTTAATTTGGTTGTACCTAAAATGACTGACATATCGGCCAGCGATCTGAGGCAAGAACCCCCACTCCAGATGTGGTTAGCACTAACAAATAGGCTTGTAGTCAGAATGGAATAAAGAGAGAAAGAAAGAAATGTGCCCCTTCGTGAAGGGCATAAGTCTCCACCAATGCCTTTGGGTGTCAGATATGACTCTTCTGTTTCTCAGGCTTCCAGTTCCAGGCTTTAGCATCCAATACACAGTGGGCTTCCAGGCCTTTAGCCTGGGCTGGTGTTTCATCCTTCATCCCTCTTCTTCTGTGGGTTCCATCTTCTGCTGCCCTGGCTCCCCACCAAGCAGGTGACCAGTTTGGATTCTTCCACCTCCCATCCCCCAAAGGACCACTGTGGACTCGCCTGCCTCTGATCATGTAGATTTATCTAATAAATACTCTTGCACAATTATACATACATTTTTCTTTCAATGCTTTTCCTCTAGAGCGATGGTAGCAAACCTATGGCACGAGTGCCGCAGCAGGATGTTTGCAACATTGAAAGCCCTAAAAGGTTCATTATCACTGCTCTAGAGAATCCTAATTAATAAAGAAAGCACTCAAACTTTCAAACTATACCACTGCACTGGTTAATTCTGACACCCGTATTTCTCTAGCTGTGATAATTGATATTAATATTCAAAAAAGCATGGCTACTGGTGATAATATAAATCTGGCTACTAAAGGAAGTCATTATATTAGTTACTTTTCTCACTGCTGAGATAAAATATCCAACACTCACAAGGCAAGGAGGGAAAGGTTTATTTGGCTCATGGTTTGTAGAGGTTTCAGTCCATCATAGGCTGGCTCAAAGGCAGGGGACATGGCAGAGGGGCATCACAGAGGAGAAACAGTTCACGGCAGGCAGAAGGTAGCAAAGCAAGCAAGGGATCGACATGCTTCTTTCTGTCCCCTATATTTTATCCAGGCTACCCAGCCTTAAGGCGAGTATCACTTCCACTCTTAATCCTAGTGCTTGTACTCCTAGCATCACATTCTTGATCCCAGCAGAACTATGTCAGACCAATCAGTGGACTAATTTATTAATCACACATGCTAGATCCAGCCACCTCTGAAATGCATGAGGCTTTGCAGGAACATTTAGGCACAAACCATAATGCATATCAAGCAATTCATCAAAGGTACTTGGATTTGGAGGCTTTGGGATCATCCCACTAACTGCATGCTCTTATGTATCAAATAGACAATATATATTTAATGGAAAGTGTATGAGTTATAATAATAAATTAAGTTTTGATAAACCATATGCATGTGTATTAATAAGTAAAAGCCAAGTATGAATCATTAAAATACTAGATATTGTTATTTGTATTTTGATTATGTAGTCGTTGTTTAAATTTTTACCAATCAATTATACAATAGATTCTCTTTGTCGTTCTTCATGACTGTGTTTCCCCCTCATTCACACACTGAAAATTTAGGTTCATAAATTTTCATGAAAATCACCACTATCATTTTATCCAGCCAGGTAAATGAAAACCCTGGAAACTTCCTGGGTTCTGAAATTAAGTTTAGCTGCAGAGGTTCATGGTTGTTGTTGTTGCAAAACTTGTTAAGAACTATAGAAAATTTAACTAACAACAATTGTAGTGATTTACACATGTCATTTACAAAGGATTTGTTTACCCCCCCAAATAATATTTAAAACACATAAATGGGTCACATGGGAGAGAATCAGCTACAACAGTTTTAAACCAAAGAGAAAGTCTGGCGAGGTCAATGGTCCAAAGAAAAACAACATACACAGATACGATGAAGGGAAGCCAGAAAAGGAAGTTATCCGCAGGAACCCTAAAAAGACCTCTAAGAAACCTACCAAATCACTTTCCCTGCTTAAACTTTGTCAAATATCAATTGACACAAAGATATTTATTATTAGATTTTCTCTCATGTACTATTTTAATATTGGTTAGATTTAAAAAGTCTTTTCTTTTCCTTCTTTTTTTTTCTTTTAGTGAGAGACAAGAATATAGAAAGAAAGCAAAAAACCCAAACACACCCCCTTCTTTAGGAGGGAGGTATCTGCCATCTAGAGGTGAAAGATGCCAACTACAGCGGAGAAGCTGTGGACCACAAGCTTGGGAAATAAGGCTGTTTTAGAAGTTCTATACAGACATGAACAAAATATTCTACTAGTTGCACAGCAGAATCATTCGCCACCAGTAAAGCTTTAGTAGGGCAGTAACTTCACTGACTTTACCGCATTACTTCATTTATTTTACCACGTAGCTGTTGATCAGCATTCAAGTTCCATATTTATTCATGTTATTTTTTTAATTGAAAATAATTAAAATAATGGATCACTCTACCTTCTTTTATTTATCTTGTAAGGTGTCTATTTAATGTTTTGGTCATATGTTTCATTGCAGAGCTTGAGTTTATTTTTTTCACATTCTTACAATCATTTTTATTTCGTTTGTGACTTTTCTTCCATCACACTCAAATTTAAAATCTACTACCCTTCCCAACGTCTGATAAGCAAGTCTACTTCACTATATTTGGAAATATTTTGATTCTACTTGGTGTGTTGTATATTAATTCATTCACGTCCATGTGTACTTGCACTATATTTTCTATTAGATTGGGATTATTTTAAATGCGGAAGAGTCAGATATGTTACTTTCTTGTTTGTCTGGCAAAATATATTCATGTAGTTAAATTTTGCAGAGTTTTCCCTTGTCAATCACAAATGAGAGGCCGCAAAACATAACACATGCAAGGTGGAAAAGGTCACCTCAAGTGTTGCTGGTAAAAAACTTTCTACATTTTAAATGTATTGTTCAGATTTTTATCTTTAGCACCTTTTTCCATCTGTTCTATCATGTATTGATAGATGCATTAGCAAGAGATCCATCCTCTTGTAAGAATATTAGATTTTTATTTTAGGTATCATTTTAACTTGCCTTTTAGTTTTTCGTATTTTTAAATCATGCTGCTTGGTGCACAGATTTAGATTTGAAAAAGCTTTAGTATGTGATTGGTTCTATCATCATCATAAAAAGAGCTAGTAAATGGACTTCTGTGTGGCTACCAAAACTTCTTGCCAACAGAAATTTCTACTTGTGTCAGTGTAGTTAAGTCAATTCCCTCTTGAGTACTGTGATAGCATAACTTATCATTTTATTTTTAATACCCTTGTTTTTGTCTAATCTTTAAACTTAATGTCTACCACATATAAATATGCACAACAGTCCCAAACATTCATTTGAAATGTTAACTCAATTATATTTAATGTAATTGTGATACAGATACGTTTTGCCCAACTTTATACTATTTGTTTTCTATTTTTTCTTTGATCTACTTCTTTTGTGCTTTTTTTCTCTCCTTTGTATTATGGTGTTTGAACTTACTCAACTTGTTGTTATGATTGAATCCCCCCTCATATTCATTTTTCGCTAGTTTTTAAATGGTTTCCTTAAGACTATCAAGTCATCATTCACTTATAGAAGTTTCTTCTGTTGTGACCTCTCTCTCTCTCTCTCTCTCTCTCTCTCTCTCTCTCTCTCTCTCTGTCTGTCTGTGTGTGTCTGTGTCACGGTCTCTCATCTGTCTCGCTCATCTCTCTCTGAACTTACTGCAAACTGTTTGGTTGTTTTGGTATATGCGTGTTATGATTGTTTTGAGAAGTCAATATTTCTTCAATACTCAGTCAGATCTACTCAACTACTTGCCCTTTTAGGTCTTTGTCCCACCCTCCAATGCAGTACAAAACAGGAGCATTTACATTCAGCCTCAATAATTATCTTTCTTTAAGAACACTTTTGCAATTGATAAATTGGGTTAATTTTAATTTTATTTTCAGAATAAGACTTCATTCACCATAATTTTTGAACAACATACTTAAAAGATACAGAATTTTTTGTGGGAAACAAACTTCCTTTAGTATTTCAAAGGAATTATTTCATTTTCTTCTACATCCTATTTTTAATCCACAAGAAATTTAGTTCTCGGTCCAATTGTTTCTCATGTATCCACCAATCTTCATGTATTTGTATATTTCACATGGTTATAGTACAAAAATTCTCGTTCTGGGGAATGTTGTTCGGCAGAGGAATTTTGGAGATATTTACACAGACATTTTTGGCTGTCTTAGCACTAGCCACTGAAGGACAGAACGCAGGACAGCTGCTAAACATGCCACCTTCGTGCACAGGATACTCACAGAACAGAGAGTTCCCAGCCACATGTAGCATGGTGCAAAAGTTGACAACAGAGTCATTTATTAGCTTTTTTTCCTGAAAAACACTATTATCTCTTTTTTATATTACATAATTTCTAAGGAACTGTTTTGTGTGCAATGACAATTTTACGTGAACCAATATATCATCTTGGAACCAGGATAATTCTTAAAAAAGTGTTTTCCATTAAATAATTCTCAATACAATCTCTTCCAAAAAATTATTTTAGCAATAGATCTGTATGAATTAGTAGTCCTGAATCATAAAAATTTCAAAATTACAATGGTTTTAATTTTTTCATTGTGGGAATTTAGGTTTTCTCATACTATATGTGTAAATATGCAATAGATTCAAATGTATTTATTAACCAACAATGTTTATGTATTAAAACAATATACGAATAAAATATTTTAAAACCCTAAAATATTTACTAATTTTCCTGTATTGAAAAATGTTTGTCAACTGCTGATACACATAGGTGATGTAGTTTTGTAAGTGACAAGTATTTTCCAGGTAAAATACCTATTCAAAGGTATATTTCTTCATTCAAATTAATGATATGTTTCTCATGGAAAAATATATATATTAGCATTGGGTTAGCACTTTGGATTGGAATTTGACAAAAGGAAAAGAAAAAATATTCTAGAGTAAAACTAACCCAGGAAGTGCCTATACTGTGTCAATATATAAAGAAACTGAAGTTGCAGTGAAAATAGTGTTACTGAATGTTATTTTGTGGTTAATTTTCTAAAACTTAGACTTTAAAATAGTAAATAATTGTGAATATTATTTTGTAAACCAAAGTTTCATGGGTAATTATTTTCAAAATATTATAAGATGAGTTGTTACCTGATTTTTCAATATTTTAAAAAATTGCAGTTGTTTTCACCCTGACATCAGATACCTTAAAAACAAAATAGTACCACAAAATAACAAAAGCTTCTCTTCCAAGACAAAGGAGACATTTTAAGAATAGGTGAGAAAATTCAGTCCCTTTTTTCACAACAAAATGTAATAAAAATGAGATTTCTTAAAGAGTATAGTATTTCATTTGTGTTGAAAATGTGCACAAATAATTTTAGAAGACATTGTAACTCATTTTTAAAATCGCAAATTTTTAATACTGGCTGACATCCAGAATGATAGAAACCTAACAGCAAAATTTTAGCAAATACGGCAGAATCACTTCTCTGAACTGATGAGTTTTATTGATAGTGACTATCATTATGAAGGCTAGAAACTTCGAACACTCTTAGACATATCTAACTTGTTAGTTCACATTTTTTTGCTATGCAACAATTGAACTGATATATTAACGAAAATAAACTTAGAACGATATATTCCATCTACTACATGGTGATTTTCAATAATATTAATGAATTTTTTTTGCATTTTAGTATTAAGGCACTTATTCCTTATGCATTAATAAGAATACAGAAAATATTTAGAAACAATATTCATTTTACCTTAATAAAATTTGTAGCTTTCTTTGAATATTGGCACGTATCAACATAATATCTCTTTAATGTATAAATATATCTATGTGTATGTCCATATAAACATGTTTAGCTTATTAATACATTTGATAGGAGATCACGAAGCTTAAAATTACATGTTTGTCAAAATAAGATGCAAAATCCAGGAGTATCATAGGTTTCTGCCTATTTAATTGTGAAAAAATATATTATCAGTATTTTTCAGGTTTAAAACTCCGTTTTGATATTGGTCAGAAACCAATATTAAATTATATTTATTTTCTATAATTTTTGTGCAAATATTAACTCAGGTATAATTTAAAAGGCACCAAATGTTAAAACACTGCTTTCATTTAGAAATAATATAAGCAAATATATTTGGTAAATCACATGTAAGAACAGTAGAGTCCACATATTGAAAACTAATAAAAAGACTGAAAATTAAAGAATAACATCTTTGACAGTTGATTTATTTAAAAATATTCAAGCCAAGAAATTATAAAATAATATTTAACATGCTAAAAAGTGTAGGCCTGTTAGCAGATGATTTAAAGCATTCAATTCTAAAGCAAACAAAATTATTCTTTAAAAATTAAGGCTGTGAACAAAATATTAGCAAATTGAATTCAGCAGTATATAAAATGAATTATACGTCACAACTGGGAGGAATTTATCCCAGTGTACAAGTCTGGTTCAATATTAATAAAATTCAATAAATGAAATCTATCTCACAAATAGGCTGAAAAAAATCGTATGATTTTATCAACAGAATCAGATAACCCATTTGCTAAAATGCAACATTTATTCATGGGGAAAGCTTTCCTTAAACTAGGAATAGAGGAGAACCTCTTCAACTTGATTTAGAAACATATCAAAAGTACAGATACATTCTTTTGTTGAGAAAGTAGAAACTACCTGCTAAGATCAGGAAAAAGAGAAGGATATTCTCTCTATATATACACCTTTTACATATAAACAGAAAGTTCTAGGTCATGCATTAAAACAAAAACAATCAAACAGAAAGTTCTAGGTCACACATTAAAACAAAATAAAAGGAAATAAAAAGTACACTGATTATGAAAGAAGACAAAAAACTATTTGCAGTTGATTGTCCATGTAGGCAAATCAAGAAACCCGCTCAAAAATTCTCATAGAGAGAAAACTTGATTACAGCAAGACAGCAGAATACCATGTTAATGTAGTCGATCACATTCCTATTTACAGGCAATAACCAAGTTGAATTTGAAGCTCAAAACACAATATAATTTATATTAGCACATTTTATGGTTTGTGTCTAGATGCCCCCCAAAGACTCATACCATCAGAGTCTGTGCTTTTTAGAGGTGGCTGGATTTAGAGTGTGTGATTTCTTAGTCCACTGATTGGTTTGACCCAGTTCTGCTGGGATCAAGGATGTGATACTAGGATTAAGGGTGCCCCTAAAGGCAGTTTGTCAGGATAAGACATAAGGGTGCTACCTTCTGCCCAGCATACACTGTTTCTCCTCCACGATGCCCGTCTGCCATGCCCCCTGCCTTGGAGCCAGCTGATTCTTGGCTGAAACCTCTACAAACTCTGAGCCAAATAAACCTTTCCTCCTTTAACTTTGGGTGTTGGGTTTTTGTGTCAACAATGAGAAAAGTAACTAAGACAGATTTATTGTGGTGGATTGATTATGGTCAACTTGAGCAGGAATGTCCAACTGGACTGAGTCGATGTGGTTCTGGGAATCAAAGATCAACCTGAGGATTATTGCCAACACAGCATAAAGGAGAACGGGAGGTGAATGGGGAGGCTAATTTCCCAGGAGAAGCTCTGTTGTGGCTGGTTTCCCTGAAGAAATTTGGCTATTCTTGTTCTCAGAGGAGCTCGGATCCTTGTTGTCATCAGGGATGACCACTGTTCTTGTCAGAGGAGCTCTGGTCTTCATCTCCACTTTGAGAGTCGTATCCTGGCTCCAGTATAGATTCTTTGCCTCTTAGTGCAGACACGAACATACATGGGTCAGTGTCCTGGGCTCCTAGTCCTTGATTGGATCTTTTGAGTCTCCAGTGCATAGACATTCGGTACTCTTCCTGCGTTTGGCTTATGGGTGAATGTTGTAACTACTAAATGTCCTGTATTAAATCTGCTGTCTTGCAAACCATTGACTCTAGAACCTACTGACTAATACACACATCAAAAAATGAAATATTTAGGCACAAATTAAAAATGTGCCAGATTTGTAGCAGGGAAAGTGTAAAATCTTGATGAAAGTATCTGAAGGGAAATTAAATAGATGGAGAGATGTTCAGTTTTTAATGGATAGGTGGACTTAATATTGTCAAATCTCAGTTTTCCCAACATAGTCTACAGATTAAATTTAATTCTGATCAAATGCTCAGCAAGTTATATTTTGGATGATTATAAAATAATGCTAACATTTATACAGAGGAAAAAAAAAAGACTCCAAATACCTACTTCGTTATTGAAAGAGGAAAAAAATCCATGCCAGTGACATTCCCTGACTTCAAATCTTGCTGTAAAATTGCAGTAATCCAGAGAGGTGAAAGAATAGGCAAATGAATGAAACGTACAAATTTAAATACATTCTTAGTATATGATCCAACAATTGCAAGGAGCTACAAACTTATTCTCACACAAAATCCTGCACACTGAAGTTCACAAGAGATCTACTAAGAATTGTCAAAACTCGGAAGCAACCAAGATGTCCAGTAGACAAATAGATAACTATACCGGTATGTCAAACAGTGAAATATTAATCAGCACTAAAAGTAACGGACTATCAGAATATAAAACTACTTGGAGGGAATGTAAATGCATATTGTTAAATGTTAAATGAAATAAGACAATCTTGAAAGGCTACATACTGTATGATTCCAAGTCGGAGACACTCTAGGCAAGGCAAAGTTATATAATCAGTGGTTGCTAGGCAATGGGAGAGGGAGAATAGGAGTGATGAATAGGGAGAGTACAGAGGAGTTTTAGGGCAATAGCTAGTCAGCTTGATGTATATTCTGTGTATAGTCTATCATGGTGGATATTTATTTATCGACTATAACCGATCATGAGCATTGTAGTGGCTGTTACACATTTATCTAGCAGTTTCTAGCTGCGTGGAAAGAACAGATCCTAAATCTCTGTATCTACAGACACCACCTTCGACCAGGATGATCAATGTTAATGTGAGTTTTCTAGGAGGAGGCTAAATGACTAATATCTTCTCAAAAGAAAAGAACAATGGTAAAAAATGGCATTTTAAAATTTTCATTCAGGGTTTGTTTTCTACATGTATTCTTCATTTTGCACACAGTGTGGAATCTTATTTGGTGCCTATTTTAATTTCCTTAGCATGTGTCTCAACAACTAACACAGGACAACTGTACTTTAAAACGATACCAAATGTTGAAGAATAGACATATGCCGGTTGATGTTTAAGCAGTACGTGTCTTACAGCATGAAAAAATCTTCAGCAAATAAAGACTCTAAGGCACACATCTATGCAGGGTATTTTTTGGGGTGCTTAGTTACAGTGATTTGTACATCTTTCATATATAGTAAATTCCTTATATTTGAATAATATTCTCAGAATTATTTATATGTACAAATGTGTTTGTTTAGGGTGACTATTATTAGTAATATGTTACATATGTTTACTTTATTTCTTATACTTATACTTGTCTCTTTATCAGTTTTTTTCTCAATTGAAAATATCTGAAAAAAAAAGCATAAGTGGCATGTGCTATCATGCAGTTTGAGGCAAAAGTAGTGATTTCAAAAAGGAAAAATAACTTCTCCATAATGAGATTTTTTTTCTCCTCTTTCTCCTTTATTCTCCTGACTTCTTTCCCACCATCCCTCCCTGATCATTGACCACATACTGCTCCCACCTGCCAGGATCTTTGCTCTTGCTGGTTTGTTCCATCTGCAAACAATTTGCATAAACCCAAGTACATCACAAATATTATTCTTAAGATTTACTTTCACATTCACATGCCCTCTTAGAAAAGAATTTTGCCTAATTCTGAGTTTTTAAGCAGATGTTCATTAAAGACATATGTTTACCAGATGGCTTTCTAAAACTTTTTGTTAGTAATGCCCTTATTAAAATATCTCACCAGTTACAATTTTATGCAAAAAATCACATTAATCACATAGTTAAAATAATTTCCTAAATGAAAACAATGCCATTTTTATCCATATGATACACATTACATGCCAGTTAGTTTTCAAAATTAATGCCTGTTTAAATTTACATAAAGCAAACAAATATCTGCCTTCTGAAGGCCTGAAATGCACATGTTCATGGCTTAAAAAGCAGTTGTAAGAATTTCATTTGGATATTCCAATCTAATATCGATGGAAAGAAAATCTCGTCTGTTTCATTTGGATATTCCAATCTAATATCGATGGAAAGAAAATCTTGTCTGCATCATGGATTAATAGTTTTTAGAAATTGCAAATACTTTAAAATGTGTGGAATGGTTGAAATATGGTCAAGTTCTGTGACTTAATTCATAGTGGTCTGAGATTTATGTTTCTTTCACTCTTCTTCCTTAAGTATTTATTTTTGTTTTCTTTTCCTTTGCATAGACTTTGTTATGATACTACATCCAGAGAAGATCCAAATCCTGTTTCCATAGAATTCTGCACAATCGATAGGATGTAATCCTTCACAAAGGACTTCCCATTTTGTAAGCTTGAATTTTCAGACAATAGGAAGGGGATGAGGAGAAGAGGGTTAGGAATAGGGAAAGAAGTCACTGAAAATAATCGAGATAGTGTGCGTATGTGTGTGTGTGTGTGTGTGTGTATGTGTGAGAGAGAGAGAGAGAGAGAAATCATGCATCCTTCGGGAGAAATTGGTATATTTCCCCCAAAGAATATAAATATTATGTATTACAAACATATATGCCAATAAAAATATGGAAAAAGAAATATGATTTTGTCAAAAAATCCTGAAATAAAAGTTTCTATCATTCCTCATAGGAATTTTACTTTTTTTTTTGAAAATAGGGGTGGTTGAGATTGGTGTCAGTCTCCACTAGTGATAAAAGCAGTCTCGTCTTTGAAAATTGTAGTAAAGTATAATTAAAATGTGTCATTTAATAAGCTGATGACTTAGACAATACTGAAAGTTTAGTAAAACTGAATTTTGGTTCAATTAGGATATTTGGTATCATACAAATAAATAAAAAACAAGTAGTGTGTAAATTACATAGAAATGAAAATGATGAGAAGTAAAATGAGATGGAAAAATATTCATAGTAAAGACTCATCTTATCTATTATATTAGGGATTTATTTGGGAAACCCTGGATGTGTTCTCTTAATATGCATTACAGGAATGTGCAATTTTGGCCCACAGGTTGGACCCTCCTGACTTGCCTGAGCCTTTGGAGTGAAGAAGAATTGTTTTGAGCAGTACATGAAATATATATTTATGACTGAAGGTAAGTAACACAACTTTCTTTTTTAAACATTTTTGTTATGACACAGACATGTCCAGCCCATAGGCTACTGGTCAGAAATGTGCACTTACAACTTGGTGAGAAAGAAAATAAAGATATTTTCTTCTATAGACTTCCTGTCTGTTTGCCTTTTTACTATGGGAATAGGTTTCTGTATGTCCATAGTAAATGTAAGTCAACTATTCCATATTCTGCTAGAATATATCACACAAATTCCGGTGGTAATTTAAGCACAATTCCAAAAGATATGATATGGTTAATGAATTGAGTTGGAATATTAGTCCAATAGAAAATATATTACTAGGGGTTGGGGATTTAGCTCAAGTGGTAAAGTACTTGCTTAGCAAGCATAAGGCCCTGAGTTCAATCCTCCACACCCCCCACAAAAGAAAATATATTACTTGATGTTTGTCTTTATGCTAGTCAATGCCAATATTTTATAATGTGGCATGTGCCATATTTGCTAGTCATTTATTCTCCAACTCCATTTGAGGGGAAGCAAGTTTTAAAAAGAGTTGAAGGGAGGGGAGGGGAAGAGGTGTGGGAGAAGAATCAAGATGTATTATGTACAGGTACAAATTCCCTATGAATGTGATCATTATGCATACCAAAACGATACCCATAAAATTAATTAAAATAGAGTTGAAATAGCTTAGGTGGCACAAGGTAAGAATTTGTGGATTGAGCTCAAGATCCGAGTTATGATTGTTTCATCATTGAAATCTCTACTTATTTCTTCAAACTTCTGTTAATTTTTTTCTACATTTCTCTCAGTAGTAAAAGCACCCATGTAGTACCTACATAGAAAAGTCAAAGCTACTTTTGAAAAATCTAATCAAGAACAATGTTACCTAAATTTTAGTTCCTGTATGTTTGTCAAGATTATTTTTATAGTGTCAATCATGACATTTTTAAATTTATTTTTGCCTAAATTATTGATAATGCCAATAAAAATCATTGCTACTGATCTGAGAATTAAAGAGAAAGTTTACACTAAGGAAAACAGTAATGAATAAAAATTGCCAAAGATTTAGGAGGTAAGTGAACATTTTATTTTCCCCTAATTTGTATTTTATTGCTTTTTCTATCTTTTTGTAAATAAAAATTAATATAGACATGTGTGTTAATCAGCTTACACTGTCATAAGAAAGTGTACTGGTTGGAGTGACTTAAAAAATAGAAATTTGTTTTCTTAATTCACAGTTCTGGAGGCTGGGAGTCTGGTAGATGGAGTATATCAGGTGTGATCAAAATACATGGTGAATGTTTAAAGTTATAAATGTATTGAAGTAAAAGACATGCAGCCTTTATTCCTCCTCAAAATAAACCCATTTCTAACATACTTGTCACCTTGTTTTGGCCTCTCGGAAGCAGTTCTCTCATCTGATGTGATGTAAAATGTGGGGCAAGCTGCCGATGACTGCTATTCAACAGCTTCATAAAAATATTCAGGTGTGTTCCCATCTACCTTATTCACTGTGTCTGGCACCTTCTCACTTCTGGCTCTTACCCAACATCAAAATGACTATGAAAGGTGAATGTTTTGAATTCATTTAGGACATTGAGGCAGCAGAGACTATGAAACTAAAGACACTCATGAAAAATAATACCAGATCTGCTTCAGAAAATGGCAAAACAATGAGATAAGTGTGTTTGAGCAAGGAGGAGTATTTTCAGGGGAATGAAGGTAGTATTTTTTTACTGTAATAAATGTCATTCTCAGTGTATATGAAAGCTATTAAACTTTGCGTGTCGATTTTGTATGCTGCCATATATGTACTTATCATTGGAATGCTTCTCTAAACCTAGCAAGTGAATACAACAGTTCGTTGTGTAGAGAGTTTCTTGTATCGAATTTCATTCCTCCTACGTAAGTTTTTAAAATTTACTGAAGAAATAGGATATGTTTGAAATCTACTATGTCATTCCAGTTTACAATATCAAAAAGTATTTGATTTTGATTGATTTGGTTATAAAGTTAGTAAGTAAATACAGTTAAATGTTAACTCCAATAATACACAAAATACGCAGAAAGCAAAATATTTTATGTAATTGTTAACTATATATTATTGTGAATTATATGCAATATGACATAATTATAGAAGAAATTAAATAGTATCTGCATTCACAAGCTAAGACAATAAAGCAGAGTTGTTAGACAACTTTCCCAATTCACAAAACAATTGCACAGCCAAGAGGGGTTTAATCCAAAACTGACTGACTCTGAGGCCGTGTTTCTGACCTCAGCACTGAGCACCTGCAGTGAGATGTGTTTTGAGGGAGATTAATGGCAAAGTATATTATAATGGAGCATTTGTCCAATTTAAAAAGAATGATTTTAAAGTTGTCAGACTGAGTCAATGACAACAGGGTAAGTGGTGATGTCATTAAGTGAAATGTAATGACTACTGAAGAACGCTCAATTATATAGGCATCAGAATTTTGACTCTAAAAGTATAAAATAAGAGCATGTAAATTCCACTATGCCCAGGGGGCATGGCTGTAAGATGTTAGGAAGCCAAATATCTCATTTTTCTCTCCAGAAGACCGCGCCCATAGCACACAGGTGCCTCGCTGCCTCCCCACCATTGGGGTCCTTTCCAGGACTTGTTTGATCAGCTCCCCAGTCACTGATTAGTTTCCTGGGCTGTGCTGCTATAAAATTTCTGCTTTGTCTGAACTCTAATCTAAATACTACCCATTCCCCCAAATCCTACATAAACTTTCCCATTTCTTTAGCAACAGGCTCCATTTCTATACCAGTTCCTTCTTTAAGTAAACAAGAATTTTGAAATCAGTTTAGAGTTTTGATTTCCATATTTTGGAGAATGATTTCTTTGAAAATCTTTGAAATGCCTTCTTAAATATCCAAATAAAAATACAGTGTAGCCAACTGCATGCAAATCTGATATACTGCTATAAAATATAAATGCTGAAGCCACAGAAGTCACTGTTATCAAAAGATAGTGGGTGAGTTGTGAATAAATAATAGATGACAAAGAAGGATTGAGTCCTCATTATTCTACAAATTACATGTGGGAAATAAGTCGAATCTAGAAAAGGAGATAGAGAGGAACCTCTAATTGAAAATGAAAATATTCCCTTACTTACAAAAGAAAACATTTTAGCAGAAATGGCCCCCTGGGTTTAAACTGCTGGAGTGATTGAGATGTTTACTGAATTTGGAGCACATTGGTAACTTTGTCCATTGCAATCCAAAGTGCTAGTAAGATTTACATTGACTAAAGGCAGTTATTACACTGTTTCATGTGTTGTAACAAAAAAGGAGATACAGTGTCTTACATAATGAGGTGAGTGAGTAATTTTCTCCTGTTATTTTATTTTCTTTTGAAAAAGAAGCACTCCTCTGCTTAAGATGACTTGACAGAGGAGTTTGGAGATGGCAATGATTGATGGAATTGTGGTATAGTCTTATGGCAGGAGAGAGTGAGTAGACTGGGAAATACATGACACCACATTAAGGAACAATTGGGGCTCAACTTGCTAAATTGAAAGTAACATACAAATAACATAGTTCTATACTTTCTTTCAGCTACCTTCTTCTTTAATGGAAGACAAATAGATGGTGGAGAGTGTGGAGTGTCTACTGATGGGTTTGGAACTTTCTTGATTGTAAAGTAGAATAAAGTGGAGAGAGTGCCAGACAGGTTGAGCACAATGATGATGGAAGCCAAATTCACCAAAATGGGAAATAGAGACAAGGAGTAGAGTGAAAAATGAAATAACTAATATGTTTGAAGACTTCGGGGATTTATAATGTTGAGATAATTGTGTAGAAAACACATAAAGTGATATTAAGTGTACACACCACTTGACATTAATGTTTTGATGGTCATGGGCTTTTACTACTGATAAAGTCTTGGATATGACAGCAAAATTCATGGACAAATTAATAGAAAATATCAAAGGAAAGGAACAACAAATAGAGTTAACAATTTGATTTATAATAAAAAAAATTTAAGGGCATTATTTTTCGGGTGACACTTTTGTTAAATATAATTTCATTCAATGTAAATATATATTTGCAAACAACTTCTTGTGTAATTGTTTCTTTGTTGAAAATAAAATTTAACAGGTTCAAAAGTAAATCTTAATCATCAATGTGTGAACACTTCTGAATTTTTCACAATATTTCTAAGGTTTTATTTCCTACTTAAAGTGTCAAAGTTGAATTTCCATAAAAAAAAAGCCAAAATACTTTCTGTTGATGAATAATTAGCATTTCTCACACCATGTTGGCAGGTGTTCTCCTGACACACAATTAATCTTAAAGACTTTATCCCCTTCTGCCTATTAGCATGTGGTCTATGTTGTAACCAACACTCTGTGGTCCAGATGTAGAAAGTTCATGATAAATGCTCTTCAGAAACATCTACTAAATCTCTCAAATTATCCAGGCTGTAACTTCAAGTAGGAATTGACAAAGGAATAAATAATTAATGATGTGCTTTAGCTCTCCAGCATGAAAAAATTAAAAAGTTTGGCTAATAAGCAGATAGAATATTCTGTTGCTACTTAATCACCTACAGCTTGGTAGATTTAAAAAAAAATTACAATGTTCACTATGTTGTTTTCATTGAATAAAGTAATTTCACTCATCTTTTGAAGATATAATTTTAGGGAAGAACTGTTGAATATATAGGAAACACTGGAGTGGAAAATTAATCCTTCTTTCCCCTGCTTTGATAACTAATATTTTACTATGCTAAACTAATTTTTGAATTTATAAATGCTTCATTTCAAAACATATAAGTTGTAGAAACTCAGGCATTATGATTCATAAATCAATAAAGTTTGAAAATTCACACAGGAATGTAACTATTTTTGCTGAGAATTTTAACACTGTTTCTTCTAATGACTTTTTAAATTGCTTTCAACAGTGATTTGATCATCTAATTTTGAATTTTTGACAGAACTTTAGAAAAATAATATAGCTTTTCAATAAAAAGTAATTAAGATTGTATAAAGGTCAGGTAGAATAAGGTTTCCTTTCAGCAGAGCAGAACTGGAAGACGCAGTGTTAAGTAAGCTATTGTCTTCCAAGAGCTTAAGTATACAGTTAGGTTCTTTAAGGCTTTTCTTCCATAAATCTGGAAGATAAATCCGGCAGATCTTCCATAAATCTGGGGTAACAGAGTGTAAGATCTTTTCAGTTGCAGCGCCATCTTCTTGTCCTCTGCAACGTATGTTGTTTGCTGAAACTTAGCTCTTTCGCACCCTTCAGAGTGTAGCTCAGAGGCAATCTGGGGCTTCTTTTCTCTGGAAAATGATATCCTTCTAGTGAGGGCAGAATATGTATTCAGAGTTTTTGCCAGGAAACAAGACAATGGTAAAGTTCATACTGATAATGGATTCCAATGTAGCAGAACCTAGTCAAAGGTAAACTAGACAAAGACAATATTAAATATTAAATCTTCTGTACTGTCGACCTTGGAATCAGGAAGTGAATACTGAGCAGTGAGCAGGGGTAGACGCAGTGACAGAGACAGAGCTCATAACACAAGAGTAGCTTGCTGAAACTCAGGGTCAGGTTGTATTTAGACATGTTTTGCCTGACCGACCTCATTCTCTCTTTCCTAAGGACATATTTCCCCAGCCCAGCCCTCTTATAAAAGGTGGCCTTTCTGTCTCAGTGAAGTGCTATTATCCTGCTTGGAGCATCTGCCTCCAGTGATACAATCACAGATCCTTTAATGCCTCGTTCCCAAACCTGGTCCCCCAGCCCTTAGCACACTGGTCCAGGAATTGTACTCTGGGAAATCTGGGACTGAACTGAGTTAGTGTATATGTCTCCTACTTAAACTATAACATATAAACCTTGGATTGTTTGGGAAGCTTTTATACCAAGGAAATGGAAGAACTTTCTTACAGAGAGAAGCATGAACTTAGAGTGCAGAACAGAGCAAACATAAGAGATTTTGTGCTTTGTCAAAGGTTTTCCTGGAGTCAGGACACATTTTATTGTTCAACTACCCTTATATCCAAAAGCTGGTTGGAATTATTTTATCTTGCAGCTACAACAAAAGAAGATTCTACATAAAAGAAAAATAAAATGTATAGAAGAAGACTCTAGCATGTTACAGATATACAGTAAATATTTGTTGAAATGAAAAAATAAACACCCGGAATTTCTAAGACAATTTCAAAAACCCCTGTAAAGGGATGACCTCCAATAAATTACAGAATTATGGATACATTATTAAAAAAAATTAAGTGTTTAGAATGTTTATTGCCAGTTTTATTTGATTTTCATTTAATAATAAGCAAAATTAAGGAATCTCTGATATGGAATATACATGGAATCATGCTGAGTCGTTCCCACTAGTGTAGAAAAACATCAGCAGTCTCCCTGCTAAGAGTTCACATGGCTGTGTGAGAACAACACCTTCCTCTCACAAAGACATGAAAAAAGGAAAGAAGGAGGGGTGTGTGTGTGTGTGTGTGTGTGTGTGTGTGTGTAAATAAACTAGTCATCTCAAACTTTGGCCTTGAGATTAGACATTACAGAAAAGATAGCAACACACCTTCTCTCTCTATGAGATTAAGCATGATTCCAGCAGATCTCCACTGGGCCCAGTGATTTCCTCTAATGAAATAAAAAATGTGCTACCAGATAAACTGATGCTCTGGTATGCAGCATATATGTGCACAAGAAGTAGAACAGATCTGTCACCAGATTTTGATTAAGGACCTTACAAATCAGTATACACCATTCTTCCATGAGATCTAGATTATAGAGTGAAGTGTGACCCCCTTACATTCTGGGATGAAACCTGCCACTGGATGGTGTCTGGATAGATAGACCCTTCTTTTATGGAGCAAACTAGAGCTAAATGGTATCTTTATAAGAAAAGGAAGAGACACAGGCAGTCTCTATTCTTATTCTCTCTCTTTCCTCTCTGTCCTCTTTGTCTCCATGCTCACAGTAAAAAGACCGCATGAAGGACCTTGTATAAACAGTACCTCAGTCAGAAAAGAGGCAAAGATTTCACCAGATACCAAACCTCAAACCTGAGAGCAATTTGATCCTACACTACTGACCTTCAGAATGGTGAGAATGTAAAAAAATTTTCTATCAGCCATCCAGAGTCCACAGCATTTTGTTATGACAGCTGAACAGAATAATAAGATGTACGTTCCAAGTTGTTAGTGAAGATTAAACTCAAGGTAAATTTGCAAACACTGAGAAACACGGTATAGTTTATTAACGTGGAATGAAAATATCTTATATACGTATTTTAACTTCTATTTTTGATTTGCAGATAATTATTCTGAGTGCTATGTGATATTTTGCTATATTTATACTTTATGAAATGATTAAACCAAGTTTATTAACATATCTATCATCTCATATCCTTATTGTTTTGGAGGAGAAGTAAACACTTGAAATCTATCCCTTAAGTTATTTACAAACATAAATTGTATTATAATTACCTCTAGCTCTCTCTCTCTCCATAATAAATTTCAAAAATGTATCCCGCTTGTCAAATGTAAGCTTCTTATCTTGTAACAAATAGCCCCCCTTATGATCCCTTCCTAGCCCATAATTACTATTCCACTCTCTACTTTCTTGATTTCAAGTGTTTTAGCTTCTGAATCAAGTGAAAATTCAACAGTATTTGTCTTTCTGTCTTTTTTATTTCACTTAGCATGATGTCCTCCGGGTTTAGCTACCTTGCCACAAATGATCCCATTTTGTTTTTAAAGTCTGAACAGGATTCTATTATGTATAAGAAAGTAAACTTTGGCAAACAACTGCAGTTTTTTAATTTATTCTTGCTTCCCACGTGTAAATTTCTTTCGGGGCATTAATAATCAAGTTTCTATGAAACACAACTCTACTTATGTAGCTCAATTTAACCTTTCTCTTTAGGTAAGAATTCAGCCAACTCAGTATTTTCCACGTTTTCACTTGTTATTTTGCATTTTAATCGGGACCAGGAGCAGCCCTTGAAATGTCACGGCCGTAGGCATCTGGTTGGAGATGATCAGGGGTTTAACCTCGGGGTTTTGGCAGCACCGGTGTCCACTGAGCAGTCCACGGTCCGGGGCAATCTTGGCCGGGCAGACTAAGCTAACGCTGGACACCAGTGCCCTTCTGCCACAGTTGTAAGAGTCCCGTTAGTGAGGCCCATTGTTTTCATTAGCTATATTTCCAGGTCACACTAGGCTGCAGAAATCCTCCTCTGCTGCCATCCTGGGTTCTGCGGTCCTCCCCGCGCTGCGCCCTCCGGCCACACTCCGGCTGTCTCCTGACCCCACCCACAGCGGGCTGGCGCATCTCAGCCTCCGCGAGCACAGGCATCATCCCTCGACTCCGTCGCTAACATTTGGATTTTGCTTTAGACTGTCTGGGATGGAGACCATTTCAGAGTCAAAACATTCAGCAAAGTTCTACTAAAGAATTTCTTGAAGAGGAGATCTATGCATTACGGTTTTTCGTTAAAACCTCACGCTGCTCAGATATTAACGGAGCAACACTCTACATCCTAAATTGTGCAAACTCGGCATGGATTGTTCTGATAGCTTTATTTTCATTTGAAGTCCTTGACTTTAAGTGAGAAGTAAATACCACACTACAATTAACATAAGGGAAATCATTTCTTTTAACAAATGATGACGACGCTAGTAGAAAACCGTTTTGTACTATTTTTAACATCCTTACTTTTGCAGCCTTTCCTTTACCTTCCAAGCTGCTCTGACCTCGCAAGGCCATCGCCGGTTCCGAGGACACCAGCATGGCAGACGCAGAGCTCCGAGCCGATGTTCTCTCCCTTCTCAACCAGCCTTTCAGTCTCTTCCCACGCACTTCAGCGTTATCGCATTGCTCAGAATACTATACATCATCCAAATTAAAGTACAGAGTGAGATAGCAGCATGTTAAATCGTTGTCATAAATTGGACGAAGAGGCGTTATATTATCTACCAATTTTGAAAATTAAATGAGAAATAGTTGCATAAAAAAGAATATCACTTTTTTAAAGTTATTAGTACTTGCAAGTGAAATTTTTAAAATATTTAAAAGAGTTATCTTGAGATTATGAGAACAAAAATGAGTTTTGTACTATTCATTTGTCAATAGGTATGCTTGATACCACATATTATAAAAAGCTTTTACTTATTTTTTTTAATCCCTGACAATTCTTCTAATAAATTTGGTTGAACAGCTGGGGTGTAGTCCTTGCCTGGCAAGTGAAAGGCCCTGGGGTCTATTCCTAGCTATGCAAATAAATAAATAAAAATATCCATACACACATACGTACATACAAACTAGAGGTGTAGACAGTTTAAATGTCACCATGTACTAAGAGCATTTGGAACATGGAAAAGAAGATAAAAGACATATTGGCACTTGTTTGGACTATGAACATAAAGGACAAAAATACTCAATGATTTCATTAACCAAGAGTAACCCTTTTGTTCAAAGCATTACATAAAGGTAGACGGTATAGATATGATACCGTGTTTGAATGTGTAATGTAAGATACAGTTCACTGTTCTAGAAAATAACGATTATATTACATAAAATGAGATATGGAACACTTGACTTGGAAGATGTGGCAGATACATATAATTTGAATGTCCTTTATTATTAGTACTCTCAAAGTTCAGTCACCTGGATTTAATTTTTAAAAAAATTCAACAGGCAATAAATCTTTTTGATCTTTCTATTGTCAACTTGAAGTGACTATTCTAAGTTATCACCATTGTCTTCACCAGGTTGTTGTAATACACAAGTTAAATGATAATTAATTGTACATGTCAACCTGATTGGGTCACCAAGTGCCCAGCTATTTCCATAACCATTATTTTTTTGTGTGCTTCTGTGTTTGAGGATAAGACTAACATCTACCTCAGTAGACTGAATAAAACAGATTGCCCTCCCTGAAGTGGATGAGCCTTCTCCAATCAGGTGACGTCACATACAGTACAAAATAGCTGACACTTCTAGAATAAGAAAGAAGGTTTGCCAGGAAGGTTCTGGACTGGAGCAGTGGCTTCTCCCTGCTTTTCGAGCCCACTGAATACCAACTGTTCCTGAATACTGAGTAAGCCATTCTTTAATCTGGAGCTAAACCCCTGACTATCTTCAACTTTAGGACTTTGTTCTCAGACTGGAACTCAAGTTCAACTCTCCTGAGTCTGTAATTTACCAACTTTTCAGACCCGGGGCATTCCCGGACATCAGTGAGCTACGAGACAATCTCCTTTAATAAACTGCTTAATCTTTTTCTCTCTCGTTTTCTCTCTTTGTATATATAACCTATTGGTTCTGTCTCCTTGGCGAGTACCAGCTAATAAAATGACACTACCATTTTAATTTTATTCATCTTGCTTTCCTGTACATGATGTCAGTTCATGTTATGAGAGACAATATATACATATGTATATAATGTTCATGTTGATTCATTACATTTCATTTATTTGTTCTTTTTATTTTTTTAACTTTATTAGGCCCTGATGCTAACTAGAAAAACAAATTAAAAGAAAGATAAGTATGTTATGTCCAAAGGTTATTTGGTATGGCACATTACGTCAAAATGTCATAAATATATAAATTTAAATGACCTTATATGAAGTTTAAGTGTAATTTAAAATCTGAGTACATTGAATATTTAACACAGGAAGTAAAAGGCCACTTCTCAATAGCTCAAAATGGAATGTGGTATTTACAGAAGAAAGGTAGGAAGCCTTTTATAACCTGCATCTAGATCACAAAAGCCCAGGAACATCATTATGTGATACATTATGAAGACTCTGTCAAAGTAGCGTGCTTTAGCTTTTAGAAATTTAAAATAGTTCTCATTTTGCGTGTACTTCTGACAACCGACTAGAAGGCCCAAGTGAGATCAATCACTGCACATTTCTATTCTGATTTAAAAGCCTGACTTGGGAGCAGGTCTCTGGGGCTGCACTAACCTTGTGTTCAGAGCTATGTCCAACCATGACAGTGAAATAAATTTGTTTATCGTGCTACCAATCCTCATCAGCTTCTGTTATGGATTCATAAAGAAATTCGTAAGGATCATGATGAGAACAGAGGCCATGAATTCATCCCTTTAGCCAGCATGAAAGCTGATAAATTCTGAAGGTCTCTCGCACTGACTCCTTGAGGAATTCTTTTGTGTTTTGTTTTGTTTTGTTTTTGCCTTGAGTTATTTTTCAAATTCTAATGTGATTTTTCCTTCTTAATTTACTATTTAGTTCATGTGTATCATATGTAGATATTCCTTAAAAAATTCTGTCACCTAGGAACTGAACTTTTAATATATGCAACTGGAGATGGCTGGGTGCTTGGTTAGTGGCCAGGATAAAAGGTACACATACATTGCTATGAAAACTTTACCTAGAATCTCAGTTTTATCTCAGTCAAAATTTAAGACTTTACGCCTACTGGGGCAGATTACTGCCTCTTACATATAGTCCTATTATATAAAAAAAAAAAAAAAAAAAAAAAAAAAAAAAAAAAAAGACATTCTAGAATAAGAAAGGAGACAAATTTAAAATCTCCGCATAAATTACATTAAGTATGATTAAGTTCCCAAAAAATCGAGATGTAAAATATCTAAAAATATACTTTATATTCCTTCTGGTCGTATCTTGAGCTTAATAACTTTTGCTGTACTATTTCCTGAACTTCTACGCAATTACTTTTTTCACTTGTCATCTTTTTGATGAATTTAATCTCCCTTCCTATCAATCACCAAGTCAAAGTTATTTTTCTTTATGTTAAAATTCTTTCGGCCAGAATACATTTTTAGAATCAATTCAAAACATTGGTCTCACGATGAGCTAAAAGCAATTGTCCCAGACTTTCCAAAGCCTAAGCATGATAGACAAATGTTTTCAGAGATATTTAGAGTAATTTTTATAAGAATGAACATCCAGGGGTACAATCTAGCTACAATGTAGGTTGTGGATTGCAACAAGATCTATCGCAAGGGTGTTTTTTTTGTTTTGTTTTGTTTTGTTTTGTTTTGTTAATGTTAGCTGGAAACTCAAATTCCATTTACTTAGCAAGATAAAGGAAATTAGGGTGACCTTCACAGTGGCCTTAACAACTGGAGATGTTATAAAAACTAGAGGGAAATAGAACTAGATAGAATAAAGATAATACCTTTTGAAGACTATTGCCTGTTTTAATAATAAAAAAATTATTCCCATCCTGGAAGAAAAAAAAATGATTGTATCAATTATAGTTTTCAGGAGTAGTTTCTTTGATACTTTATACAGAGCAGGAACAGATTCTAAAGGACATAAGACTTTGATGTTCTTACTTTTATAAAGGAGGTTAGTCATAAATAAGAACAATATGGGGCTGGGGATTTAGCTCAGCGGTTAGAGTGTTTGCCTTGTAAGTATAAGGCTCCGAGTTTGATCTCCAGCTCAAAAAAGAAAAAAGAAAAGAACAATTTGAAAACTGGAAATAATATAGAAAATATAGCAGTGACAGATATCTGATTTGTTTCTGTTAATGCCTCAAAGTAAAGTGAGAATCAGACCCAGAATAAACTATCTCACCATTGAAGACCTTAGTCTAGAGCCACCTTTCAAGGACAATTGTAGACATTTTAAGCTGAAAGGATAATTCTGAAATAATTTTCTCTGTTGAGAAACTGAACTAAAGAAATAGTAAATGTTCAAAAGAAGTGCTTTGAAGAATGAAAACTTAGTGTCTCATTTTATAAATATATTTTTATTGCACGTAAAAATAATAGCGAATGTTTTTGGTATTGGAGATTAAATCCACAGACTTCACACTAAACTACATCCTCAGCCTGTTTTTAGTGTTTAGACAAAGTTTCGCTAAGTCACCAAATTGCCTAGGCTGGGCTGAAAATTGTGATTCTCCTGCCTCAGCCCCCATAGACTGCTAGGATTTGAGACATGTGTCACTAAATCCAGCTATGAAATTTTTAATTAATAAAATTTTTGTCAATCATAAATCCCATTATCTTACAATTTTTGCTTTCATCATTAGTCAATGACTTGTGGTTTTGTGCAATAATTATAAGAAACTCTCATATCTTAGTCAATTAGGATCCACACAAATAGGAAGAAAAAACATTCTTGTAACACAAAACTCGAGAAATTAGTAGAGGGGATCACTGTACACATTGAGCTGCCAGTTTAAATGCTGTTGTGGGAAATTCTTCCAGGACATCCCTGAAGTTTCGCTTGTATCTCACTTCTCCTTCCTGATTTAGATATCCACCTGTCAGCATTTCTGTATGTAAATCAAGGCTGAAGTGCAAATTTCAACAAGGTATTTAATGTATTGTGAGGCAAAAATTGATTTTATTGGAAAACTTTGGTCCCTTAAAATATGAACTTTCAAACAAATTAATATGAGCTTGAAAAAAAATCCTGTAAACTCAACACTTAGGAATGGCTAAACTAATAGTTGAAAGTTTTGTTGAAAAAGCATGTCACAGTATTAGCAAGTCTCAGAACTGTCCTTCTTTCCGAGTTGAGCAACTTAATGGAGGATTTATAAACATGTTCAGGACTCAAATTCATGATTGATCAGATTTCTCAAACTTGCTGCTGCCGACAGAAAAGTTTGCTTTATTCCATTCTAGCCAATATGCATAACTTCAATATTTTTATTTTCCTATTGATTGTATTCAGTGCTTACAATCTGTTAGGCATTTTCTACATAAATCTGGTTGAAAAGTAAACAAGGAATGCCCTATGCCTGTGTAAAGGATTACTTTTTAACATTCCATTATGATGTGTTCTTGTGGAAGTATTTCAAATCTTTACCTCAGAGTTTCAAAAGTCAGTATGATTTAATTGTACATGTGATTTGTAATTAATGCCAGCCACTTTATAACTCAAATAATATTGTGTAATTTAATGGTTCCTGAAATATCACAACATGGTATAGTAGAATTTCTACTTGCATTTCTCAAAGCTATCATTTTTCATCGATAATTTTGATTGATCTGAAAGTTACTACAAGTTTTAATCTTACAGCAGTGAAGGAATACAATTTTAGTGTTGATGGGGCCTATGTGTCTGGCATTGCTGAAACCTGGTTCATAGTGTACATTATTGTAGAAAACACAGACAGTGTCCATAATATTGGAGTTTCAGACGAGAGAAATACTTGAAATCTCATTGCAAAACCACTGTCTGTCACGGCTGTACAGTATGCAGATAAAAGAAATTTTTAAGTACAGAACAACTCCTCTTCAAAGATTCAGATATATTTCCAGAAAAGTAGCAGTGAGTAACACTCTATAGTTACTCCTACAGTCTATATGGTGGAGCTAGGGACAAGATTACTATGTGCCAAGCTCTATGTATATACCATCACTTTAAATAAACTCATCATTCCAATTTACGGATAAGAAAAGAAAGAGGCAAAAATACAAAATATTTTGCAAATCCGAAATAACTGAATTTTTAATACAAAAGGAATTTTTACTGTTGTGTTATAACAAGGAATTTAATTTTTAAAATATATGTATGCAAAGCAAGTTAAATTCTCAAGCAAACACCTTTGAAAACAAATCTCAGTGGAAATGTGGAAACAGCCACACACAGCAAAACAGTTCACCTGGAACCATCTAAACAACCATACAAGGATATAAGTTAGACAACTGTCATAGTTATATCTGTATTTCTTGATATTATTCAACATTTACCTTGTGGTAACAAAGTGTGACTATGCATGTGTGTGTATGTGTGAAAGAAAGAGAGAGACAGAGAAAGAGACAGACAGAATCAGAGGAAAAAAAAGGAGGAGAGAAAATAAAACACACTGAACTAAAACCAAGAAAAATTAATAACTATACATACCTGTAAACAGTCTTTGAAGACAGGCGCATCGTGCTGTACATGATTAGATATTTTGCTCCAGGCTTGAAAATAAGCCTCAGTGTTAGATTCACAGAAGCCGGCAAATTCTTAGTATATGTGCTGCCGAAGTGAGCACAGCTGGTAAATTCTTCTGGAGTTCGGTACTGCAGAAAATTGAAAATTGTACCATCACTTAATTGCATGCTCAGGAAGCCACTTGACTGGTCTGTAAATTTATGAAATATTGTACCACTAAACTGGGTGAGTATGTGTGTATGTGATGGCAGGAAGAAAAGAAGGGTTAATTCACTCAGAGATATAATTTGTGGCGAACGGGGCTGGGGATTTAGCTCAGTGGTTACAGTGCTTGCTTTGCAAGCACAAGGTCCCGTGTTCGATCCCCAGCACCAAAAATAATAATAATAATAATAATTTGTGGTGAATAAATTATAACAAGCACCAGTAAATAAGGAAATGGAGGCTGAATAGGGATAGAGGGGAAGTGGTATCATGGTTTTTCCATCTTAAATGTAATTAATTAGCCAGGCCTCTCCTCTAGAGGCAGAAAACTCTCAGAGGGGTTAGAAAACTATTCAGAGAGCTTTTGCCTCTGAATTTCAAAATGAGCAAAAATTAGTACAAGTGTAATAAATGCCACTTTTCTATGTCAAAAATCCAGTAGGATACACATACTTTCACAAAGAGAGAATAAGATGAATAAAACTTCTGTGTTTTTTTTTTCCCCTGGTAGAATATCTATGCTGTATCCTGCTTATTCATTCTCATCCTCACATCCTCTCTGTCTTCAGTATTTAGACTCTAAAGGCTCATACAGACTATTTTTTACTTCCTTATTTTCTTCGTGAACGTTATTTGATGTGTTCTTATTAATTAGCACTGTGTTATAGATTAAGTAGAATTACTTATGCAAACACTTTCTTTTTCTTGATGTAAACAGCTAGTCTAGATGCCCTTGGATCAAGAAGATCATGGTAGATCTGATAAATGAGCAAATGCCCTTAGAGATACATCATCAAAGAAGATACACAGAAGAAAAATAAGCATTATCAAAAAACCATATGCCATGAAGAAAATGTATATCAAAATGTGAACGAGATATCATGACATATCTATTAAAATGGCCGATATGAAGCCCAATGACAATATCAGACACCAGCAAGAGTGTGGAGCAACTCAGACTCCCGTTCATTACCGGTATAAGTGCAAAGCCGCGTAGCCAGTTTGAAATGCAGTTTGGCCGTTTCTTGCAAAACTAAACATACCTTTACCATAAATTGCAGCAAATGCGCTCTTTAGCATTCAACCAAAGGACATGAAACCAAAGTTTCTGTCCAAAAGTGTTTACTGCAATTTGAATGTTTTTTGCAATTTTATTCATTGTTATCAAAACTTTAACCAAGATGTCCTTCAGTAGGTGAATGGCACAGTCAGACAAGAGAATGCTGTACATCACTAAAGAGAAATGAACTATCAAGTCAAGAAAAAATATGGAAGCTTCTAAAATATGTATTGCTAAGTGAGAAAAGTGCAATCCGAAAAGACTACGTGATGCTTGAGTTCAAGTGCAAGACATTATGAAAACAGATAAAGAGAGAGGCTAAAGTGACCAAAGGTTTCCAGGAGTCAAGAGAAAAGAAGGGGATAAATAGTGGAAAACAGAGAAATTTTAGGGCAGTGAAAGTACACTCCATGATATTATAATCAGGGATAAATGTCATTTATGCATTTGTCTGATAAAATGTGCAACACCAAGAATGAAGTGTAATATAAATTTCAGACTTTGAATGATTAGGTACTTTAGATCTAATTTTATCAATTATAGCAGATGTCTTACTTAAACTGAAGATGATAGGGACAGGACAATAATGACAGAAGTTACATGGGAAATCTTCCCATTTCCCTCTCAATTTTGCTGCAAATCCAAAACTGCTCTAAAAAAATAAATCGTAGTAAAATGTGTTTTTCATCTCTCTAATAACACTTTTTACATTCCTGGAGCAGATTAACCATTAGGTTAATTTTTTTGAATTACAAATATATAATAAAACATTTTTCAAAGCCAACACAATATTACTAAAATATGTTTCATTACGATAGTTCTTTTTAAAAACATTTTCAGATTGTTTCAGTTAAAGTATTGTACATTATTTCCACTAGTTTGTGTCAGGGTATTTTGAGTCCTGTTCAGGTAGTATATATGTATGTGTCATCTTCCTTATGTCAGCCATTGGTCCTCAAACTCTACTTTTGAAAACCTTGTTGGTAAAGACACTCTGTTTTATGTGCTCTGAGAAGCACATAAGTTGTATCCTAAACCAACACCAGCCCCCTATCTGTCACATACCGCCTTGAGTGATGGTTTTATATGGGTTGTTCTAGTGTCACGGACATTGCACAACACCAGGGCCGATTGAAGATCAGTGCTTCCAACAACTTGAAATTTCTAAATACAAGTTTACTTTTGGAAAGCTAATTTAACATTTTTCAGATTTTAAAAAATACAGCGAAGGGGCTTATAGTAAACATGAATTTGAATGTAAAGAGAGACCCTATGCTAAAACTCTGGAAGGAGACTCCTTCCTTAAATTCTGTTTCCGGCTGTTAGACCACTTTACAAAGGCAGGAGCCAAGCCCACCCAAAATTTGGTTTGAATGTGGGGACCGATCATGTCACACATACCAAGAATGCATACAAAAGTTTGTTACTTTCATAAATGTGGCCTGTGGGAAGAATAGGGCATACTTCCAAGCAGGTCCGCAACAGCTAAGGAGAGTGAAGGAAGGCAACCGGCATGGGGGCTCACTGTTGTCAGGGGGCGGCCTGCTCTTTCCATGTGCAGACAGGAGCCTTGTGGTTTGCAAACTCCTGTGTCTGCTCAGCTTACCCGGCTGTGGGGCACCGGGGAAAGGGGCCGGCTGAAGCTTAATAGCTGTCCGTAGCCAAAGATCAAAAACAGAGGTGCACTGTCACAAACATCACCCACACAGTCGCCAACAAGTTCTTCTAATAAATAAACCTCTCATTTTTCCCCTCCTTCGACTTTTACCATTTCTGATAAGGTTTTTCAAAATTACCACATTCTGTCTGAATCTCTGTGGCAGATTTTTAACTCATCCCATTACTCTAGTCTCGATTTCAGATTCTATTATTCAGTTTCTCAAATACATCACCAAGTACAATTTCCCACATTTCATTACATCTTTAAAAATCTTTCTGTGCTCAAATAAAAGAAGTATCTTCAGTACTACATGTAAGTTGTGCAATATATTCTTCCATTTATCTGTTCACCATCCACTCATCTCTCCTCAAATTCATAGCACTCTGATACGACGCTCACGTGTTATCGTTATGTCATGTCAGTCACCCTTTCTGTTAGGTTCCCAGAAAAGCCGTAACAAACCGCCAGATGGCAGAATCTTTCAGACTCAAGGCCATGAAGGTCTCTATCATCACTGGCAGTTCCAGGTCCATGGAAATAATTTTCTGAAATGTCATCAAATACACAACATAGAATTCAATTAAAATGTCAAGTAATTCAAAATGTATCTTTCAGTCTTTTTGAGATTTAGAAACTAGATTTTCTGACAAGGATTGGGAAGCAACATATTTCACACATGTTAAGTTCCTCCTGCTTGCATTCAGTAGGTGTTTTCACTATACATTTTGAGGATTCAACTCAAGAACACAAAAGATATTGCTATTTTTCAATAAAATTGGACTAAAAGTTGAGTTTTTATAAATCCTTATGTATGTACAAAATATCATATTCTAAAACTGTAATAAACACCAACGTTATAAAAATGTAGAGGATTGTCAACACAAATTTTTGAACCGTGAATATTGCACAGAATTGTATATGTAGTTTGTATTTTTCAAACATTTTAATTTTAAATTCAGCTGTATATATACTATTTGGTTTCAAGGAAAATGTTACCATTTTTCATAAATTATTTTCTGTACGTTAAAATGGAAAGACCAAACTATCCAGTTTATGCGGACTCCTTATTTTCGGTCTTCACTTACTCATTTGGTAACATTTAATGTACTTCTGGCTTATTTAACAATGATAATTAACATCGTAATACTTGGCAGACACTTAATACCTGGAGAAAAAAATTTGCATGTTTATTGAAATATAATTTTGCTCCCTGAGTTGTACCTAGACATTCTGCCAAATTGACAGACTGCCTGGAATAGGGAGTAGAAATGAAAACTCTCTGCCTTAATTTTTAGTAATCAGTGTATGCTCTAATGGAGACAAGATCAGTCGCTAATTTGAACTGAAAACTAAAATGATTGTAGAACACTTTAATTTACACATTATTAATAATAAAACTCTGTTAGACAACACAATCCATCTAAACAATCTTCCGATAGCTATTTTCTTTATTTATATTCAATAATTGTATACAATAGCAAATGAACTTTGAATGTAGTATGTACTATGTTCTTCACATGTGTAATGATACACTGTATCACACGTTTGCTAAGTCAATTTAAGTCTTCATATTTATATGTCTACACATATGGACTGTGTTTGTGTGTGTGTATCTCTGCTAAGCTAATTTTTAGAGTTCTAAAATATTAGAAAATATATAGGACATGTATCTTGCTAAAAATTATAAATTAGCTGTATGTATAGATTTTAATTTTTAAAAACCTGGAGAAATAATATTATAACTAAAATACATTAATTTTGACTTCATTTTTATCTGAACAGACAATTAATATGCTTCACGAGTGAGTAGCTTCCTCAAACTGATTTTGAACACTGTCCACATCATAACTGTCCAGATAGAGAACAAGTGTAAGATCATGACACAGTCTGTTTTGTAACACAGTGATATTTCTTTCATTTCTCACCATCCATTGTAGCGCAGGATATCTCGTTTGAGAGGAAACAAGAAATAAATTACAATTTGAAATTTTGACAAAATGGACATCAGCTTTGATATCACTGGAGATCATCACTCCTTCCTCTTTCCCTTCAAATAGCACCTATGTCCACAATGGGCCAGTCGAGTGACAGCTTCAGTTCTCCCCAGAGGGAAGTGTAAATCTTTGAAAATGCTGTTTTCCACCAAAAATGATGTTGTTGCCAAGAAAATGCTCAGATGTTTATGATAAAGTCTCATGCATCGGTGGCAAAAAAATATATATATATAAATATATATATCTCCCTTTGGGGTGGATAAAGAAGGACTCCAATCCCCTAAATCTGAAAATATCATTGATTGATCGGTTGGTTAGCAGTTAATGATTCAGCTGAGAAAAAGTTTTCACTTCGTTTCATGTTGTGGATGATCTTCTAGTGGTCACACAGACCAACACAGATGACAGTAAATGCAAACATCTGTCACGATACAGTTTACATGGATAAAGAGAAAACGTTCAACTATAAACTCCAAGTTGTTTTTACTTGTTTTGTGGAATCCAAGTACACCTGTAATATATTCTACATATGTACTTTAAAAGGTCTTGGTCCCAGCGAGCCAGATTTGCATGTATTAAAATGATCTCTCATATATATATATAGAGAGAGAGAGAGTACACATTTATAACTCTTATAAATACTAATCTCATATATACTGTTTTTGTTTCTGCCTGTAATTGTTAAGAGTCCTCCTTTCCTGCCGCTTTTCCTTTCAGAGTCAGTAACGTTTGAAAACAGAGGACTGCGGCTGTGGATCGATGCCCAGAGAATGGGAGCAACCCTCAAGGGAAAAAAATGACATTTTTCACTCGCCTCTGACAAATTCGAGAGATCTCAATATCCTCATTCTGAAGCCATTTCAGTTCATTTCCCTATTTTAGCTGTTGTAGAGACATAAGGCCAAACTAACAATAATTCTCAATGTACCAAATGGCAACTAGAATAGATGCTTTCTGAACAAGCCTCTAATGCTGCAGATAAAAGTCATAGTGCTTGATGCAGTTTGCTCCTGATGTGGCCGTATAAGAAGGAAAAGATGAAAGAGGAAAAGAAAAGAGGAGGGATAACTGTATTCAAGCAGTCTTTCCTGCCTCAGACTGCAGTTTGTTTCCTTTGCAATATGTTTATTTTAAACAGCCAGGGCCAGATGAAAAGGTGTTCTGAACAGCAGTCCAACGAAAGGCGTGCTCCGAAACCCCACAGAGAGCAGCTGTTTCTTTTGTTTACTGGCACAAGTGACGGGCTGTCTGACAGATGAAACGCCATGTGGGGAGTAGGATGACCTTCCTCGCTTTTCCCTGATCTTGGTGAGGACAGGAGACTGTCTTCGTAGTGAGGCCTGAGCAGCTTTCCAGGGAGGCGGATTCGGAAGACTCGCAGCTCCACAGAACGCAGCACATCTGACGCCGCGAGAAGGCTCTCAATGCCCGCTACGGACAAGACTTTGCTGATGTGCAAGGAATCTGCTTCATCTCACTGCGCTAAGACCCCGAATTCAGTAACTAAAATGGTCTTCAGACCCGGAGATGACCCTTGAGAAAACGTATCACCACTTCCAGTCATCAAGACAGGCATCATGTGAAGTTAGCAACGCTATTAAAACTATATTATATATGCTAAAGTTCCTGAAAATGTGGAAACACTCTATTAATGTTCTCAAATAAAAGAAAATATTTTTTTTCCCAAAAAAATCTTAAGTACATTTTTTTTTGTCAGTACATTTACATTTTGAACACAATGGAGCAACAAATGTTTATTGATGGAAGCAATGTGCATAGTGTTCCATTTTTGTCTTCTTGAGAGAAGTTATAGTGTCATATGAAAATGGTCTGGAAATGTGTTGGATATTTTTACTTACAAAAATCAACTAAATTGCATGAGATAACCTTACAATATTATTTAAAAATATCTCTTGGGCTGGGGATTTAGCTCAGTGATTAGAGTGCTTGCCTTGCAAGCACAAGGGCCTGAGAAAACAGGGGAACCCTGCTCAAGGGGGGAAAAAAAAAAAAAAAAAAAAATCTCTTAACCTCATCGAGTTTTAGAAAATAACAGATATTTCTAACAAGTAAAAGGCTTTCTACAGCAAAGTATATTAGAATTTTTTTACTTTTTCATATTAGCAAACCCCTGTTATCAAATAACTCTCGATTGTATTCTGTGATGCACATATTAAAACCTCTCTGTCTCCAACTGCAGAACTGTGATTGGCTGACATCCAGATGCAGAGCTCTGACACAGATTGCCGAGTTCCTAAGGAAGCAGGCTTCCCACCGGCTGCTCCAAATCAGCGACTGAACACGGCAGGGAAATTGAGAAAGGATATTCCTGAGAGAGCCGCAGTTCTCCTGAGCCAGTCTACCTTGTGGGGTCTGCAAACTCTTGGTGACCTTTTCTTAGCATATCAGATTCTTCTACAAAACCATCTTTCCTCCCTTTCAGTCTCTTTTGCTCCAGGTCAGATCTGCATGGTGAAGCAAAGGATTTAGGCGAGACTTGGAGGGGTTGGGTAGGATTTAGAATGGAGAATGCAAAGAATAGATATGAGGGACACATTCTATAATTTTGCATCGTATTTCTGTGTCAAACAGGAAAATATAAATAATCAGAGTTAAGTGAAAGTCGTAAGCAGAAGTTTCTCCATGGACATGAGAGTTAATGTAAGTTTAATATTACAAAAATATTAAGTAGTATGTTTTCTAACTGCAGGACACATAATCTTAGACTTTCTGCTCCTATATCACAATTTTAGTTTTTTTTTTCAATCTTTGTGAAGTATTTTAAACTAGTATAAATTGGATTACAACATTTATCTTTCAGGTACTTGCATTCTACAGCTTATTTCTTCTGTCAGAAGTGAAAGTTGCAGTACTACTCTGATTATCTGCGATTATGTAGAAATGTGAAGAGTAAATACAGCCCAAGATCAATGAATAATATAACAAAGTTATCAAGGACTATTTTATGTTTTAGGAGGTGCAAAAATATGGAATCACATTTGCTTTCAATTAAACACTACATGCTTCCTTCTAAAAGCAAAAATAATCTCATAGCATACTGAAGTCACTCACCCCAGTAGAGAAATGATTGTCCTGTCACTTTCCAAATCCATATTCAGTGACTTGACATTGGTGAATGGGAAAGATCAACATACGATGTTTTACACTGTGGGGAAGGTAGATGTTATAAAACTATTTTTTGCTTTTTTGGGGGGAGGTGGCTTGTTTTCTTGCTTTATGAGGAACAGATGGTTAAACATTTACCAATGTAACATTAACCATTTAATATTAATATTTACTGTTTAAACATTCACCAGTTTATGTTTATCTGCAAGGCAGGATTGACTTCACATATTTAAATAGATACATTCAGATCCAACTGGAGAATTTTACAATTATTTTATTTGAACCGCACTTACTATGGCCCAATATAGTCTTTAATGTGCACGCTCAGCACTAGTCCTCATGAGGCTCGACCCTGCAACAACTCTTGCCTGTCTCTTCCATGAGGCCCAAAATCTCCTAACGGACTGAATTCTCTCTTCCACAGGGATGGCGCCACACGACAGGCAGACAGGAAGGCACACCCTCCTCGGGAACCCTTTGCTAATGAGGCATCACTAGGAGCACAGGAAGATGTGGAAAATTATACTTCCTCAATCACTTCATGAAGCTTTTCCTGACCTGCCAAATTTAGTAAGACACAGCAGTGACATACGGCTATTTCATATTTCCTTTTTGTCCAGCCAGAATTACTGCAATTGCTAATTGAATTCAAAATTCCTGAATGCAGCTGTAAGTCCCCTCACAGCTTGTCTCAGAATGATTATCACTTGGGCTTCTCGCTTAGGTCCTTTCAGTCGCTTAGTTGAGCTGGTCTCTCACACTCCATTTGGCATCTTCTTCCTAACACTATAGCTTTAAATACTCCTAAGTGTTCCTGCCTTGGAAAACCTTCCCTAGATCCCTAGATCAGTCAGCTCTCCTTGCTACACACTCTCACATTAACCACTACTTTCCTCCTGTAGCATCTACCTCAGATATATTTAGTTAGTTGTGGGATTATTTATTGGTAACTAATTGATGTCAGATTTTTTTCAAATAATAATTAGTAGTTCTTGACAATGGCTTTTTTCACAAAATATTTGAAAAATGTGTATCTGGAGCAAATATATGATCTAAAATTATTAAAACATTATTTATTACTATTAGGAGCCAACACAACATATTTTTTTCTGGGAAGAAATAAATGAATTCGTGATGTGCTAATTAACTATTTTGTGACAGGCAAATAGGAAAGGGATTGCATGAAGGAGATACAGGAAAACTTTAACCTTTAGACACAGGAGCATTTAAGAAAGAAAGGGACAAATTCATTCTGTGACATTATATCAATGTGGTACATTAAATGGAATAACATTACTTTTAATTTCAATTCATTTAATGGATTTGAATTTAAAAACTAGGAGATGAAAACATTTTATGCTGTGCTGTCTAGCCAAAGAAAAATTAATATCAACAGTTGACAGCAATCTTAAAACTATTGTAAGTAGAGGTTCATGTTACAAAAGAGTCTTTAAAACTACATCAGCATTAAAAGTCGTGCTTATTTTGTAATCTAACCAAAATGTTCTATTGTATCCAATTAGAACAGCACTGGATACTCTCTCAATCCTGAATTTCTTTGTGACTGAACTCAGGGAGGAAAAAAAAATGAACTGTTGTGTTTTGTCTTTAAAACCTTCTAAGATAGAAGTGGAAAGAAGTTCAAATAATTCCTCAAATTATCTCTTTTGTTGTTTCAAAAATATCTTAAGATACATGCTAATTTGTTTCACTTACACTAATTTCTTTTTGTTTGTTGAAAAAGTTTTGTCATTCTATTTGTCTGTTTCTTCTTTGTAAGAGATTCTTTCTTGGTTATGACTTGTAATCCCAGTAACAGTTTGGCCATTCTTTTAAGATCACGATACACAGTATATGAACAAATAAACTACATTTGCACGCTGCACAGATTTCAAAATCACCTCCTTAAAACAAATCGAAACCCATGGAAGTTTCTAGTTCTTGGACTTCTACTGAGTTGAGATTAAAAAATAAATTTTTCTGACAAAAAATATCTACATTTACAAGTGAGATGGGTGAACAGAGTAGGCAAGTAGTCACATTTATCCAGAATAAAGGTAAAAGGCTGCAGGAGGGCTGAAGAAACCGTACACGTAAAACAAGGATTGTAGAACCTACTCCCATCAGCCCACCATCTTCCAGGTATTAACACCTTGTTCACGACTGGCGTCCAAAGGTGATTAAGGGTCCCCCAAGTGTTACAGGAAAAACCATTACACAGAGGCCCATATCAGTAGTGCTGTGAGCAACCAGATACTGTGAAAGTGAAAAATGACAGCGTTTCCAACACACTGGCAAACTTGTGTCTAAGAAAAATGTAAAACGTCATTATTTTACTAAATATCAACATGTTGATAAATTATTCATATGTGGGGAAAAAAAAGCACAGCAAGCGAAACTTTCGGAATAGTATTTACAAACTCTCAGTCGCCAAGAAAGTACCGTATTGTTACCCAAATAAACATTTTAATAGGAAAGGAAAGGCGAACTGAAGAAAAGAGCGTCAGTTTCCGCACCCTTTCATTTCGAGCCTGAAAAACCTCATCCGATCGCGGGGTCCTCGTTCTAGAACGCGCGGGTGGCTCCCGGAGAGGACGGCGCGTCCTCCGTCACGGTCAGCTGGGCCTGCAGCGGGCGCGGCGTCCCCCCTCCCGGCGCGCGTCCCCTTCTCACCCGCAGACGCAGCAGGTGGGCGGCTCCGGGACCGGCGCTGGGGCTCCTGACCATCCCGGGGGGCCTCGGGACCTGCCGGGTCCCCGCCTCCTGCGGCCGACCTGCCTCCCAGCTGCCCCAGCAGGGAGGGACCGAGGACAGCAGCCACGACGGCCCCTCGCAGCTCCACTGGACCCCCTTCCCACCGCGGCTCAGCTTTGCTGGTGCCCGGTGCTGGGACCGGCAGACTGGTAGCTTCCAGGACCTCACCGAGGGCCTCTTCTGAGACCTCATCAGAGTCCGCACATGTGATTGGAACAAGACAGGTGGTTTCCCTGGGTGAACAGACTGACCCGATAGGAGCGGGAGGTAAGCTGGGAATTTTCACAGCCTCCTGCAGGCAAGGGCAAGACTGTAATCAAAATAATGCACTTGTTTTATCCTCCAGTCCCTGCATTTGCTTGGGCGAGTGTCAGTCTTTTTTTTCCTGTATTATTTTGGTTCTAATAACAAAGCACAGAACCAATTACCTTCCACTGTCAACCTCTTTACTTCAGGTGCTACAACTTTTGCCCTGACCGCAGGTGGCATGTTGGGAACCTGGTCACTGGACGCATCACACTGCCTAATGATAACTTTTCGTTTTGTTTTGATTTCTGTTCTTTTTGTTTGTTTGTTTGTTTTTGTTTTTTGTTTTGTTTGTAGACGAAAGAATAATAAGCAGAGATAAGTCACAGCAACTAGAGACAAAGATATCCATCCCTATCTGAACATTTCCAATCACTTGGAAGGACAAAAGTACACGTTCACAATGAATATCTATTGTAAAAATCTGAGACTGAAAATATCGATTGTACCTGACAAAATGAGCCTTCCACAGTAGAAACCTTGTAAACTTTCTCATAATCGCCTTGAAATATCTC
The DNA here is from genome assembly GCA_016801275.1 of Hystrix brachyura. NCBI lineage: Eukaryota > Metazoa > Chordata > Mammalia > Rodentia > Hystricidae > Hystrix > Hystrix brachyura. The sequence goes on along the minus strand of QZML01000205.1, from coordinate 534,900 downwards.
CAAGAATGACTTCGATTCAAAAAGCGGAATATAGTAGATGATTATAAGTGAGAAATCAAGCCACGTGTGGTGGTACATGCCTGCCTGACCTACATCCTGAGTTTAAGGCAAGCCTGGACTACATATGGATGCCTTGTCTAAAAGATATAAATAAATTGCTGGGTATGGTGGTGCACACCTGTAATCCCAGCTGGAGACTGAGCCAGGAGTATTGCTGCAAGCTGGAAGCCAACCTAGGCTACATAGTAAGTTTAAGGCAGGCCCAAACTGAATATCAAAACCATGTCTCAGAACACAAAACAAAACAACACAATACACACACACACACACACAAAAAAAAAAAAAAAAAAAA
>QZML01000205.1:502864-534179 GCA_016801275.1 Hystrix brachyura | reverse complement strand
AAAGAGAGGGGGAGGGAGGGAAAGAAAGAAAGAAAGAAAGAAAGAAAGAAAGAAAGAAAGAAAGAAAGAAAGAAAGAAAGAAAGAAAGAAAGAAAGAAAGAAAGAAAGAAAGAAAGAAAGAAAGAAAGAAAGAAAGAAAGAAAGAAAGAAAGAAGAAAGAAAGAAAGAAAGAAAGGAAGGAAGGAAGGAAGGAAGGAAGAAAAGAAAAAAGAAAGAAAAAGGTCAGGGACAGGCATTGAAATTTTTGCTTAGAATAGGTCAATACTAACGAGGCTCAATTACCACGCAATCTGCTGGTCTTGTACAGGATATGAAGATCCAAAACTTTTCTTCCACCAAAAGTGATTGATTAAAGTTTCAGTCCTGCTACATAATCTGATTAAAATATTACTTGTAGTAAATTTTGACAGCAAAAGCCTCAAACTGTTTTGCTGTCTTACAGCATTCAGGAATATCATGTATCATTAGGGATTTTATTGGGTGCAAATACTCTTGCAATAGTTTTTCCTTTTGTAACCCACTTGGAACTCACTCCAAGTGGAGAGCAAACATAGTATATATGAAGACTGCACCTTTGACCCAGGGTATTTCTTTTATGTTTCTGCTTCCCGCGCATCCCCTCTGCTGGACACGGGCGCTGTCCAAGGTGCTAAAATCTAATTGCGTCCGATACAAATGGAGCAATCTTAAAATTATGCATGCATTCCTGAGTATGTTGTTATTCTTATTAGATGAAAAAGGATTATGAGGCTTCATAAGGAAGCATTCTTCCTTCTAATATCTTTTCCGATTCCCGGGACTTGGTCCACTTTAAATGTGTTTAACCTCTTGTTGCTGTTTGTCCACTATCTGGTCCGTGTAGTGCTCAAATTCACAGAATCCCCGGATCAGATCTGAGTGGGATTTAATATTAAACAGAAGCCATGACTAACATATTTAAATATTCCTTTCATATTGTTCACTGACAAATAATTTCTGATAAAATTATTTTCCTGTAGTCCACATCAATTTTTAAATTACAACAAAATATTAACAAGTTTAATTATTTGTCTTGTTATTCTGTGTACATGTGCATGTTTTTGATTCTTAATGAAAATGTTATTGGGTAAAAGTATTTTTGCAAAGGAAATAATCTTTTAATATGAATAAATTCAGTGAATAAAAACATTTATTAATGAATAAAATAATTACAGGTTAAGATATTACTTGCAATGTTGAGTTTAATGGTCAAGTTTACCTCAACTCACTATTCTATAGAACATTATAATTTATGTTCTATCATATCCTTAAACCCATTAAGTTTTCCCCCACTACACATTTCTTCATTCTTATTGACAAGGTTGAATTAAAAAGCAAATGCCACCTTGAAGTTTTTAAAAATTAATATTTAAAAGCAGTTTTGGGTTAAATGGAAATTATGCTGAAAGTACATAAAATGCCCACATATTTCCTCCCTTCCCAACTGACAGTTTTCCCTGATTTTGACATTTTCCTTTAGTGTCCTTCATTTGTTACAATAGATAACTGATATGAATGAGTTATTAGTAAAATCCGTAGTGCACTTCAGGGCTCAATCTTTGTATGGTACAGTATGGTGTACTATAGAGCTTAATCTTTTTTTACATTATTTTATTGGTCTTGACAAATAAATAAATGAGTCATGAATCCAACATTAGGCCCTGTGATTTTCTTCTTTGTTTCTGTTAATGTGCAGAAAATTCAAATGAGAAGAAATAATTGTACACAGTAAGTCTCATTTGACTTCATGAAGCTTAAGTGGCTTTTATCCCACTGTCAAAAAAGTCACTCCGGGTCATATTGTCATGAAAAGAAAAAAATCTCTTGATAATAAAACAAAACTAAAAATTACATTATAAATACGCAACAATACAACAATCAGCATATTTAGTATGCATTAATTTTATTGATAGTGTCTTATAGAAACTTAACATTCGATAACATAAAGGTGAATTTTAAACAAAATTTTAAAAGACTAAAATATGTATGGGTTGTTTAACTTTTATGAGTCAATGTTTGCTAATTCAAAAAGCCACAAGGGAGCTTCCCATATGTCATTCTTATCAGGATGGAAAACCTGAAGAAGTAAAAAATAAACTTGCAGAATTTCACAGAAATGTATAAATTAAAACAAAATTCAGTGCGTATTTGTCTGTAAGAAAAGCCACAAAGGAAAGAAATTAATTAAAAAACCCAAAATGAAAGTATCTATTACCTCCTTTGTTTCAGAAAACAATATGTTTCAATCATTTGTCCAAAAAAAAAAATTGTGAGTTCTGTATTAATAACTTAGCACAGATTACTTTGCTTATTTAGTAGTACTGGACATTAGAAAAAATAAAATGAATTCAATTAAAATTTAAATCTAAACAATTTTATGGGAAATTTATGATCCCTATAGAAAAAAAAGCAGTCACCAAAAGTTAGAGAAAAGTATGAAAACATGTAATCTACCTTATAAAAGTATGTACATAAATGTACATGCATATTAAATATATGTGGTAAATGGGTATACATGGCTTATGTACTTTTTTTAAAGTGTAAGAGGAAGAATTTGTGGGCTATTTGCTTTTTGTTTTTTTGGTACTGAGGCCGACTCAGGGCCCTGCTAAATACTCAGGCTGCTGTATTCTTAAATTATATAATTATATAATTATATAATTTTGATAAGTTTAGGGAAACCCAGGTGTCAACATTTGAAACATCCCACTTTGGGAATTAACCTTTTATAAGTAATTTCAGAGGCATGAACAGCTCCATGTAAATAATTGTTTTCAAATACCAATGATATTTGAGAGGTAGGGAGATGAGTACATTTCCATTTACTGTGGTTAAAGGAGGGTTAAAAGAGTGGAGAGGGAGAGGGTGAGGGAGAAGGTGAGGGAGAGGTTTGACCTATGAACCTATAAGTTTTATTGTTCCCTCACTGAAAATGAATTGTGATATCCACTTGGCTTCAATTTTTTAAAATTGTGTCTTTTGTAAAATAAAAAGATTTGAACTAGAACCACAAGTCAGAAACCAGCTGACAGCAGACAGAACCTAAAAATAGATAATTTTGGCTTGGCTCAAAGAGCAATTTTATGTATATTTTTAACATTAAAGAAACAAAAACATGCTGGTTTTTTATCTGCTGGACTTCTAGCCTCTGGTCTTGCACAGCAAGACCTAGTGAATTTTACTTATTGATACCACCACTTGGCTTTGTGCAGACATTTGAATTTGCATTATGATTGTGCACTGTGAAAAGGATAAGATGTGATTAAATATGTATGAATATGTATGCATTGATTTATGATTCTACTACTAATTAATTTCGTGAATTTTGTTTTATATGATTTAGTGAAATCTGGGTCAAACCATATCACTCTTAAAATCTGTTTTCTATTGTTCCTCCAGTTAATCATGTGAAAAAGTCTGTTCAAATTCAATCTTGTAAGAAATTTGAAAAGGAGTTAAGAAAATTGTTTTTCTCCAAAGAGATGTACAGTGGATCTTGGAAGGAGATGATTCTAATGGTCTCTGGATCACTGTGTCTGATGCCTGTCTGGTGTATTAAGGAGGCCTGTCTGTAGGAGAATAGAACAATGGGGTATGGAGAGAGAGAGAAAGAGAGAGAGAGAGAGAGAGAGAGAAAGAATGTAAAACTATTCTCAATCTGAATATTTTTATATCATTATGCCTGATGTAACAGCAGACTTTCCAGTTAATGTGGCAATGAATTTCCTTGCCTTTAGCTTTTCTCCTTGTGTACACTTCTGGTTTTAACAGCTAAAAAGCTTAGCCTTGATAGACATGATATTTCTAGGTGGGGCCAGAATTGTTACATTTTAGCTAGGTGTGGTGGCCCAAATCTGTAATTCCAGTACTCAGGAGGCTGAGGCAGGAGGATCACCACAAGTTCGAAGCCAGCTTGGGCTACATAGTGAAATCCTGTCCCAAAACAACAACAAAAACAGAATTTTTGTGTTTTTGTGACCCTTTTCAAAATGTAAAGCACTAGATAACTACCAACTCTGTCTCTCCATAAGCCTGTCCCTGACTCAATCCAAATAAGGACTTCCAGATAAATTTGAAGGATGCAGTCTACAGAGTTTCAAGGGCATCTGAAAACACTGGACTGTAAAAAACAAATAACTCAGATTAGAAATATATATACATATATATATACATGTATGTATTTATCAGTATCAAGACATAGTAGTACTATTTATTAGGTATTTATTGGATTTTTGTCATTATTATTATTCTAGAAAGTATTCAAAAGTAAGGGATAAAATCTTGGAAAATACTATTTGTTGTCTCCTAAGCAAAGAAAACATACTTTGGTATGTTAGACATAAATATTGAGCCAAAACCCAACTCAGCTTTTTCTTGCGGTCGAGCAATAACCAGGTTTGAGAAGTTTCCAGTTTTCCCCCACAGTGTAACCTTGATTTTCATGTAAATAATCTGCCACACACACGCTCCTTTACATCTGGCTGTGTGTTCACATCCCAGTGATGACACAGTGGCACACAGAGACACAGGGAGAGCTGGAGACCCTGACACTCCATCAACAGTTCATATACCTTGAAAGCAAGGTGACAAGTTCCTGCTTCCTTGGTGAGCCTGGAGATTAATCAGGTCTACCTCGCTACCTGCCTGCGTTCCTGGCTAAATGCTAAGAGAGATTTTTTGTTATGTTAGAGGAGAAGGCCTTCAGAAATGTACCTGGCTGTTGACCTCAGTAAGAAATCTGGGGTACACTGTGGAGTGACAGGTGGTACTCAGAGCTACAGAAACTTGTGGTGGACTGATACAGCCAACTTGAGCAGAAACGCCCAGCTGGACTGAGTTGGTGTGATTCTAGGCATAGAGGATCCACCTGAGGATTGTTGCCAACACGGTGTAAAAGGGAGCAGGAGCAGAGGATAGCAGGAAGCTGTTTCCCAGGAGAAGCTCTGTTGCAGCGTTTCCCTAAATGAGCTCAGCTTTTCACATTGCAGGAGTTTCTTGGGGCCTTGCTGTCGCTGAAGATGGCAGCTATTTGCTTCAGGGGAGCTCTGGTCTTCATCTCAACTGTGAGTGTCGGACCCTGGCTCCAGTAGAGATTTCTTGAGCCTTTTAGTGCAGACATGGTCATACATGGGACAGCACCCTGGCTCCAGTAGAGATTTCTTGAGCCTTTTAGTGCAGACACGGTCATACATGGGACACCGCTGTGGGGTCCCAGCCCTTGATTGGATCTTCCAGGTCTCCAGGGCATAGATAGATGTTCTGCACTCTTCCTGCATTTGGCTTGTGTGAGTAAATGTTGTAACTTGTAAATGTCCTGCATTAAATCTGCTCTCCTACAAACCATTGACTCTAGAAAAGTAACTAATACAAAATTGGAGGCAAGTATTTATTCAATAACTTAATGAATATAAATATATATATCTATATATACACACACATATGATGTGCCAGTTCTTGGTTCATAATGGTTTCTCCATAAATGGTAGCAATTAGAGCTGTTAATATTATTGCCACTATTAATGCTACTAGTAGTACTACTGCTGCTATTACACTCTAACCTGAGCTAGCCTGAGATTGTACTTTACAGCAGTAACAAAGTTCAGTCTTTGAGGTGAACAGATGATTTAGTCTTACATTCCACAGTAAAGGACAACAGTGCAGAGTCCTGTGATGTGTAGCATCATTAACTCCATGATACATTTTGAAATTCTTGCTATAAGACAAAATAAGTCCCTAGTTTTGATGAAATTGTCCTGAAATATGTTTTCCAAATGCCCATGAATCTATGTGCCTCTGTTGTTGACAATGTAAACAGAAAAAGTGAGTTTATCCTACCTGGTGTTACTTTAATTCAACTTAAATTTGCTCACGCCCTGACATTTTAAATGCAAGCTCTTTTTTAGGCTTTGTGCATACAGATAAAAATTTGTTTGACTCTGTCATGAGCAATTTTCATGTGGGAATTTTAGATGCTCCTAGACATTTTTATTTATTTCTTAAATAAAGGTGAAGGCAAAGGTCATGAAGTGTATAGGTTGTGCCATAGGCAAAGTGATCTGCCCTTCACTACCACTGCACTTCACATAATTTCCGTTTGGCCCCAGCAGCTCAATGTCACGTAGAGATGAGTTTATACTTGGTGAAATGTGCAAAACTTAGCAGACGGTAAACTTTATCGTTCCTTTACATGATGTGCTGGAGGTAGATATATCTTTTAACCTAGTGCCATGTAATCCTTACTAAATCAGTCAGGTTTGGGCACATGTTTTTATATGAAATTACTATTGTTACTTCAGTTTTCTCGTAAAATTTGCAGAATTTTTCAACAAGTGCCACATATTACTATCCTAGGCTTTGATTTGAACAGAAACAATAAGTCCTTACAGAGAAGACAAGAATCAAAGAAATGAAGATCCCGCTGAGTTTTAACCTGTGGCTAAGAAGAGGGAAGAAAGGGCTATCTAAGAGGTATGTTTTTGTTGTTGTTGTTGTTTTGTTGTTTTTGTTTTTTTTTAACTGCACTAAGACAGAAGTACGATTAAAATGTTTACTTATTTTAAATAAATCTTAAAAACAGTTCTATTATGTATGCATATATACGTGTGTGAATATATGTGTGACACCCCTGAGTACATACTTGCCTGCTTGCAATTAACTTTAGGCAGACAGCTTTAGAATAGCACAAAGCACACTCATTGATAAAATCTAATACACCTCATTTTGAAAGTGGTAGGAGCCCTGAAAATATGTTAAGGAGAGAGGGGTGCATGGTTGTATGAGAATGACCGTGTGTGTGCACTGATATACAATAAATACAAAGATGGTGACAAATATTCTCTCCATAAATAGATGAGCTTAGTTGCAGAATACGAGATTAGATCGTAAGAACTTTTTAAAGTGAACATGATATTAACTTCTTTTTTTTAAAGCAAAGTGCTTCATATTTATTTAATGATAGTGCTGAAATCATTGATTCTGAGATTGTAATTTTCATGCAGTCACTGACCTTTAGCTAAAATCCTTAAACTTTTCTCTCTGTGACCCCAAAAGTCATTTGTTGAGCTAAAAATAATTTGCCAGTGTATGCTCTGAGAGTGTCTTTTTGCCTTTGGCTCTAGTAATTGTATTAAGTACTTTTTCTTCTAATGATCCAATCTTTAAGCATTTGTTGAAAAATGTCTATGGGTCAAACACAGTGCTATGGTTTGTCCAGCAAAGATCTATATATGGACAGTGCTCATGTGACATCGTGGTGGGTCTCACAAAGGTTGTTATGAAAGCCAGAGTCTGATTTCCTGTTGGAGACTTGACCTCTCACTGCCCTCACCCTTCCCTTAGTGGCATCCACCAGGATATGGCACAGCCAAGGAGCTCTCACTACCACTTAGCCCATGCAAGTGCCATGTCTTTGAAGACTCCAAAGTATGAGCTAAACAACCCTCTTTGTCTCATAAGTAACTTGTCTCAGATATTTATTGTAGCAGAAGATAACTGATTCATATAGAGAAGAGTTTACAGGACAAATGAGTTTTATGTTTACTAGACTGATGTTGCGTTATTTTGTTGAACTTTTAGTAAATGCTATTTAGTGGTGCCAGCAAGGTATGATTGAGTGGAGAAGGATCTTGCTCTTGTGTAGTTGATATCAAACCATCCAAAGCATTTTCTGTAAATAAATATAGTATCTGATGTGCAAAAAGGCCTGCAGACAGCCCGCTCCTCTGCTGTTCCCCTTGAGGCCCACTCCAACAGCAACAGGAGCCACCACAGATGCTACTGGGTGTCCCATAGAGAAAAGTCTTTTTGTGCTTTATCTTATTTTACAACAGGAAACATACCTCTATAAAGACCACTGATTATGAATATAATAAATTTATTTCCTTACCTAGAAGAATGATCCAAAAATAAAAGTTCATGCTGAGCAAATTTAGAAATCTTTGAAAATAAATAAACTCACACAATTGCATACCTAGTATCCATGCAGGTGAAGGGTTCTTAAAATACAATTAAAACATCATATGTCATAAGTGATATTTCCAAATGGTTTCACATCCTCTCCGTTTGCCCCCTAGCACCCATCTGGGCAGATTCTGTTTATCCTTCATTCTCAGAGCACTGCTTTTCTTGTTGACATAATAATATATTTCAGGAATAACTTGATTTTGGAATATTGCTTTTCTTAAATTCCCTCACTTGAGAAGGCTAGGGATTACTTCATTATTCATATGAGTATAAATTAATAAACACATAATAAAATACTTAAATTTTTTCTAAGTCCCTTTTCTTGAAGCAGTAAAGAAATCTGCTTCCTCCACCCTCCTCTATTTTACTTACAATCTCCTTGACCTTCCATGAGCTCCCTCTCTGCTGTAAACTCCTCCCCTGTACCGCACACGGCTTCCTGCCTGGGCGCTCTGCATGCCCTCCCTCTCTTGGAAGAGTCTCTGCTGCCCCTCTGCCCAGGCCAGGCCAGCCCCTCCCCAGTGAGATCTCTGCCCGCCCTACGCAGACACTGTCTATCCTCCCACACACCATGGAGGCTGCCTTCTTGTTCGGGAACACAACAAAAAAGCTGAAATGTTGAAAAGAAAGCACGCACAACAACATATAAAACAACCAGTGGGAAAAAATAAAACTAAAATAGAGAATCTACTCACCTGGGAAACAAGTGATTTAAAACAGCTAGAAAGAAAATATCTGACAATATAACCAAAGGAGAAAATTTTTCACTGTGAGGGAGGAAAAAAAAATGCCTCTTTTTGAAGTGGATAGAAATTTTTTTATAAGCTTCATGTCTCTATTTATTTTATACTACAAATTTATTTAGATATCATTAAAAACTAACATACACACACTTGTGCTTGTTTGTGCACATGTGTGGGAGTTTGTGTGTGTATGTATATTTTAAATAAATAAATGTGCAAAAGAAAGACTGGAAAATTTAGAAAAACAGTGTTGTGGAGCAAATAAAGCTGATCATTTTATGTGGACAAAGGGATATTAGAGAGTCTTAAAGTACATACTCAAATATGTAAGAATACATACAAGGTGTGATAAAAAATACGATGAATATTTTGGGATGTTTTTATCACAATAAAAGACACATTCCCATTAGTCCCTCTCCAAATATCCTCTCCTCACTTTAAACAGAGTTTTTCTTGCTACTCTCTGAAGAAGTACAAAAAGTTATTTTACATGAGTGTCTTTAGTTTTGCTGTTGTGGCTGCCTTCATGTCATGTGTAGATTCAAAACATTTACCTTTTATGGTTATTTTGACATCAGGACGATCCAGAGATCCCATGGTACCAGATCCATGAACGAGGTGGATAAGGCCACACCATAATGTTTTCACATACTTGCCTTTTTGTTAGGTGGCCTGCAACAGTAGCATTCACTGTATATTTTATCACACCTTATATGATTACATATCTCATATCACACCTCTTAAATACCATCATATACATACATCACCTAGATACATAAATTTTGAGTGGATGATAACAATATTTATTGTTTAATAATTGCTGAGAAATTAAGTAACCGTGGAAAAGCTCCACCAAAATCCCATCTCCTTAAGTGTCTTTAAATGTCTTCACTCTGTTAGTGAGTCCAAATGCTTCTATTTTACAAGGATACCATTCATATTGGATCAGAGCCTACTTTAATGACTTTACCTAAAGCTGATTAAATGATAATATCCTTACTTCTACAGTAGGTCATTCCAAGGAAGTGGAAGTTAGAACTTCTACAACGTTTTTGAGGAAAGCAATTGAACTTTTAATATATACCAAACATTCTTGTATTTCCCCAAAACCACAAATGCTACCATGCTTATACATCAGAGAAGACCCATGATCAATACCCACTCCACCCCAGCAAAAGGAAAAGTAGTATCATTTTCTCCACATTGTATGTATGTGAAGAAAAGGAACTCAAGCTTGTGATAGTTATATTCTACGTATGCCAAAAGACCTTTGCATATCACTTAAGAACAGAAATTGCTTAGTATGTACACGTGAAAAAGATGTCAGTCAGGATGGAAATACTTAGAAAATGTTGAATGGTCCTTCAGCGTACACATAATAAAATTATCCATTTTGTTATATTTCTCACTTTATTATGAGAAATCACTGTAATTTAAGAGGTGATATTAATAAGACTATATTTAAAATGGTAGACTATGACATGATATAACAAATACAAATAAGTACATAACACTATTAACAAACATCTTTCACATTAGCTTTCCATTCTTCTTCTTCCTCTCCTGGATGATTCTTTTATGCTACTAAGATTTACTCTCAGTACTCAGCACAAGTATCCCATTAAATGGCCTCCAAATGGAAAGAAGGAGAAAACCATGAAATAAAGCCTAGGGGAGAATGTTAGGATAAGGTCGTCTCAATGTAATTGCCAGTTTTTCACAAAATAATTACTATGGACAGAATGCTTGTGTTTATCCAAATCTGTATCTTGAAATCTTACCCTCCAAGGTGTTGGCGGCAGAGAAGGATCTCTGGGGGATAATTAGATCAAGTGGGGTGAGTAGCCATGAGTGGGATTAGTGTCTTGAGTAGGACTGAAGAGGCCAGAGTCCTCCACTGTGTCCCTACTCAGCATCGAAGCACAATCTGGGAAGTAAAAAGGGGTCCTTACCAGACAGAAAGCCTGTCAATCGTTTGATCACAGACCACTCAGAGTTCAGAACTGACTTCCGTTGATAAGTCACTCAATTTATGGTATTTGTTTCAACAGCCCACAAGGACTAAGAGAATGGTAAAGGGAGAAAAGACAGCATTATACTGGAGAGTATTCAACAGTATATGTATGTATTTTTTTCCTCTTGGCATGGTTAATTCAATTTGTTTTAATATTGTTACAAAGAAGGAAAATCCATGACATACTCAGGAACTAGGGAATGATATATCATTTTAGTGTCCACAAGTACTATTTTTAGATGGTATATTAGTATTCTGTTGTTTCTGTAAAAGTATCATAAATGGGGAAGAGGGGGGAAAACCAAGATGTATCATGTACAGGTACAAAATAACCATGTTGATTATGATCATTATGTATACAATGTACCAATATATGTTCTTGGTAAAAATAAAAAAAATAACATGATATAATTACCTTATATTTCTAATGCAGGAAGTCTGACACGTGTGCTGTTTCCTTAAAATCAATGTGTCAGCATAGCTTTGTTCTTTTCTGGGGGCCCTAGGGAAAAATAAACGTCCTTACACTTCCAGCTCCCAGAGGCTGCCCACATGTCTTGGCACTTGTACTCCTTTATTTGTCTGCAAAGCCAGAAAGAGAATCTCTCTAGCAGCATGACATCTGTGCTCCTGATTTCTCTGTATCTCTCAATACCCTTGGGGAGCCCCCGAAATTAAAGGGCCTGTGTGTTTAGATTGGTCCCATCTCTCTACTTCTACATTCTTAACTCAGTCAGATTTGAAAAGTCTCATTTATCATCTATGCTATTTTTTCAGGCCCCGGGGAATGAGAAGTAATTATATTTGTCACACTTAAATTTCTATTTTGGGGAGTTTTATTTATACCTTCCATTAGGTAAAATTGTTCAGTCTTTAACATGTGTGCATATGTGTGCTATACTTACATAGACTTACTTAGAATTAAACATACTACCAATTCTTATAGAATTCTCTTCAGTGCTTCACACAATTATAGATTACATATATATTACATACGCATATGTAAAGAAATATGTCCTTGTTATGCCTCTGTTCAATAATAATGTTTTACATATTTACATATAAAATTTAGCAATTAGGTCTTTCAAATGAGTGTATGTTATAGTATATTATTCCATTTAGTGTGTACAGTATTTACGTGAGGATGTCAGTTGAAAATAGCAAGAAAATAAACATGTGTAAGGCACATGCTCTGTGTAAACCATATACCGTTATTTAAATTTTAAACAGAATTTGCATGAGCCAGTTCTCTCTACATCCTCGAGAGGAATATAGCAAGTCTCAGCAAAGTGAGGAGATAGAGATTTGTTTCTGCAGTCTCCAGCTAAAACATGGAAACAAACCCAAACAAACAGGAATGAAAAATATACATTCCCAGCATAGTGTTATAGGCAAAATCCTGTGGAACTTCGTAATTCTACTTCTTAAATCAAATGTTCTTTGCCATTTTCATGTAATTTTTCGCACTGAAGATTCCAGCAAGATTCCAAAATAGGTATTTTCATGAAGGGACCTAAAATACGATTCAGTAAATATCTTACGTGACTGGATTTTTTCAGTCTCACAGCAGATTTGTTTGCTGATCCCCAACTTGCTGAGGTGGCAGAGTGATTGCGCAGTGGCTGTTGAATTGATGCATGGAGCTAAAAATTTCCTTGTGGTACCCATTTAACCGACGTAAGAGATCAGCGTAAGACTCTTACAACAGTCTCTGCGGTCAGCGACATGATGATTTGTTTTTATCTTCTTGCTGACGTATATCTCAGTTATTGCTCCTCAGATTGTATTTTTCTTGGTAGAACCAGGTATTTTTAAATTTCTACCTCACAAGAGGTTCTGTGGAAATTTCCTCCCCTTCTGATCATTTGCAGGACTACTTATGATTAATGTCCAGAACATTTTGAATGGGAAAGAAAAGACGGACATAGGAATACCAGTAGAGGGAGGAGGACAAAGCACAGTGTTCTACATGTCCATGAATTAGTAAGAAGAGAGATGATGAAAAGATGAGAAAAGAAAAGCAATTGCCAGACTCATCTTTAGAAACAGCCTGCAGGGTCGACTTTGTGGAAGCAGACACGGATTCCCAGGGCTGGAGTTACCGGGAGGTCTGCCTGCCTTGGGAATAACCCCTGGCAGTCACCATTTTTACACGATGGCTTGGTCCCAGTGAGGCCAATCAGAGCTGTTTCAGAGATGAAATGCTAAATCTTTGGTCCTTGGCAGCCTCCTTTTTGGAAGGATGGAAGATGGAGAAGTGGGAAGTCACCATACCGCAGCTGCTGAGGTTCAGCGGCCATACGACAATGTCAGACAACAGGGTCTGCCTGAGTTCTGAGTTATGAAGTGTTCTTTAAGAATTAGCTCAGGGAGCTTTGTTCATCAGCTAAAGAAATCCTAAATACCTCAATCCACTTTGGAGGCTTCTTGGAACAAAAAAATTGTGAATTAAAACTTACTAGGCTTAGTGTACAGGTACCCTCAGTGTACTTTTTCTTTTAAAATGGTGAAAAAAAATGTAAGAAAACAACCAGAGAAACAAGCTGTGCCACAAGAGTTAGAAGGTAGAGTGTATAAAAGAAAAGTCATGAGCTTATGAAGGCAAAGAGTGTGTATCAGTGTGCGCAGTCATCCACAGGACAAATGGTGTGGAATAAGTGGCTGCTGGTCTAATTTTCCTAATACAGAAAATGGAAAAGTAATATCAACTTATTATGGTCATTATTGGAATTACGTGAGATCATATATCAAATTGACTATTGCAGTAAAAACACTCTGTAACTATGCAACTGTTAATTGTTATTTTACAATGAAAAATTATTTTTACAGAGATTATATGAATATCCAAGGTTTCATGTAATTCCACTCCTATAGAAACGATACAATGTTATAACTCTCTCAGAACTTCACAAATTTAAACAATTTTTCCGATACTGAGAAAAGTTTCCCTCAGTGACTATCTCTACCTGTCATGTCATATTCTCACAGTATGACAAGCGTTAGGACACACTGTTCACAAGTTAACTTCATAAAGTAAGAAGATAGCAAATACTTAGTGAATACCAATTACAGTGAATTAGAAGTGGAGACACTGTATAGGACTGCCTGTAGGTCCTGGAAGACGTTACATTGCTTGCATATTTTTAAAGCAAAATATTTCAAATGTGTTTATTTAAAGCTTAGCCGGTTCTGGTAGCATGATCCAAACGAACATCTGTTTCCCTTCCCAGGAAGCTTCTGACTCACAGCTTAAATTAACTCTGAAGAAGCATTTTCTTTTTTGTTTTCCTCACTTGACTGAAATTTTCTTCCCACTCGAAGTCATTGTGCAGTGATGTACAGGCTCAGCTTGTTCTACAGATAGCACAACACAGGGCCGAAACATACGGAAGTGAAATAAACGGTGTGTGAAGATCGCGTGTTGTCCTTAGGCAGCGCGTTGGTAGCAATTCCATGTGCCCTACTGGGTCTTAACAGGCATCCTCTCACGGGTGGAAAGCTAACATGCTCCGACAGGAGCTGCAGAAGCTGTGCTGGGTGATGAAATCTCAGTCTTTCTCTTAGGAAAATTTCTGTAATGCCTTTTATCACAACTCTGTTACTTCTCATTACAAATCTCTCTACTTTTCTATGGACAGGTATTGACAATTAACAGTGCTTTTAGAACACATTCTCTTGTCAAACCTTTTTGCCTTTCTATTGTAAGTGACAGGATCGTATGCTCATTAAGAGTAAGCTAACACACAGAAAACATATTTCTGGAAACACTGACCATTTTAAGTGCCTTTTAAGTCTAAACTGACATGCTTGTTTTATTTATAATCAAGATAATGAATTTTTATTGCTCTGTTGGATGTAAAGTGTTTTGAGTACCTCGAACATGTTATGTGCTTACCTTCTGGTGGCCATTGTTTCTGAGACATCAGCTGGAAATATTATTGGGTTCTCTTGTACACATGGAGATTTTTGTCCCTTACTGTTTTAAAAATTTTATTTTCTCTTTGAACATTTAAAAAATATATCAGGGGTGTAAGTTTCTTGGTGTTTCTCTCCCTTGTTGCATATTGAATTTCTTAATGCATATTTTGAAGTTTTCCATCAAATTTTTGACTCTTCAGCCATTCATTCTTAAAATATTTTTTCTTTTCCTGTTTCTTTCTCCTCTCCTTATGTGCATGGTAGTTTCACCAAGTGCATGATTATACATGCAAGACGATTCCACATTGTCCTGATTGTCTACTTTCTATCACTCTATCTTCAAATTCATCAATTCTTTCTTCTACTGCTGCAAATCTATTATTGGACCCCACTCAAGGAAATTGTCATTTAAGTTATTTTACATTTCAACTATGGAAATTTTATTTTATTTTTGTAGCTCGTACCTCCCTACATGCATTCTCTATTTGACGAGACACCATCTTGCTTTTGCTTTTTAAAACATGATGTCCTTGACTTTGGAGAACAAATTTAATAATGGCCCCACAAGCCTTGCCTATTAAGTCTGCTCTCTGGTCTCTTTCACAGACAGTTCTTTGCCACCCTTGTTTGCTGCTTCTAGTTACATTTTCTTGCCTTTTTGAATGCCTCATAATACTTTCTGGAAAATTGGAAATTTGAGACGATGTATTGCAGCAACCGAAAATCGATCTACATTTAGATCATATTTGTTATTGTTCACTGGCTTGTTTGTTCTATGACATCGATGTACTAATTTTCTCAAGTCTATTTCTCTTAAAATGTGAGGTCTATGATGCTGTCCCTCAGAAGATGCCAGAGCAACTTGCACAAGGTCATTGGGGAGGGCGGAGTCTGCACCTGGGTGCTCTCCTTGATCTTTCTGTTCAGCTTTCTGTTTTTATCAGTATTATACCCAACTTTTAGATGCTAACAGAATTCTTGCTTTTATGTTTCAGACAAAGTTTCAGGGCATAAATTAGTCCATAATGCAATTTCACTAAATTCAGGCCTGTTTCCTGAGGTCCTCTGATAGATGTCCTCACACCTGCAAGGTGCTTTTCAATTGTAGCTTCCTCTTTCTGGTAAACTAGTGAGCCTAACGCTTACCTTCTGTTCTCCTGGTGGTAGAAACCTGTTTGTCACCAAAACGGATATTTTATGAGCTTCTTTAGGCTTGAACTTCTGATGTTGTTTTGCAGGGTCATTTCTTGTGGGAAGAGCTCAAAGTTCTTAATTCTTATGACACGTTTCTTCTTTTGGCAAATTCTCTGAGCTGTTTCTCTGGAGCTTTGGTCAGGGACAATCATTTCCTTTTGTGAGTAAACCCTTCCCTTTATGAAGAGGGATGGTGGTGCCTGTGTGTAATCCCAGCATCTAGAGTCTGAAGCAGGAGAATCACCATGAGTTTGAGGTAAGAATAGGCTACTACATAGTGAGTTCAAGGCAAGCCTGGACTACACAGAGAGGCACTGTCTAAAAAAAAAGAAAGAGAGAAAGAGAAAGAGCAGCTTTTTAAAACTTTGACTATCGAGAAATAAGGTGCTTTTCAATTGTAGCTTCCTCTTTCTGGTAAACTAGTGAGCCTAACGCTTACCTTCTGTTCTCCTGGTGGTAGAAACCTGTTTGTCACCAAAACGGATATTTTATGAGCTTCTTTAGGCTTGAACTTCTGATGTTGTTTTGCAGGGTCATTTCTTGTGGGAAGAGCTCAAAGTTCTTAATTCTTATGACACGTTTCTTCTTTTGGCAAATTCTCTGAGCTGTTTCTCTGGAGCTTTGGTCAGGGACAATCATCTCCTTTTGTGAGTAAACCCTTCCCTTTATGAGCAGGGATGGTGGTGCCTGTGTGTAATCCCAGCATCTAGAGTCTGAAGCAGGAGAATCACCATGAGTTTGAGGTAAGAATAGGCTACTACATAGTGAGTTCAAGGCAAGCCTGGACTACACAGAGAGGCACTGTCTAAAAAAAAAGAAAGAGAGAAAGAGAAAGAGCAGCTTTTTAAAACTTTGACTATCGAGAAATACATTCTTTTCACATTCTCGGCAAATATTCTGATGAAACTACCAAATTAATTTCCCCATTATGGCCTTCATTAATCTACTTGAATTAATAATAAAAACATTAACAGAAGGTCCTAATCAATAAGAGGTATGTGTTGAACACTATTAGTTATTCAAAATAGACACTGAATTATTCATCTACAGTCTCAGGCTTTAAACTCACTTGACAATGCAATGATAAAGTTGTGTCTTAATTTATGCTGTTTTAATCATGCAAATAATCTCATTTAATACATGAGGTCAGCTGGTTTCATTTTTATTTTGGGGGTCAGAGTTATAAAATGGCCTGTCTCTTCTTCCTGACCCCAAACACAGGACTGAATCTGAGGAGATATCAAGAGCATATTATGTTAGATTGCAAAAGAAAGTTTTCCTTTGATTTTGAGTTAAGCAAAGGATTATTCTCTCAGCCTAGTTAAATCACATGAGCTATTTAAAGTCAAACAATTTTCTCTCTCTGACGGCAAAAAGACAAAGCAGAGGTTTTCCATACATGATCGGGTTTTGATGTGCTGTTCCTAGGTCTGGAGATTGAAAGGGCAGGTAGAAAGGATCTGAAACATGCTGGTAGTGGGTGAAAGCAACCTTGATTGACAGCCAGCAAGCAAAATAGACTGTCTCCTACAGCTTCAAGGAACTAGATTCTGCCAATAATCTTAATAAGCTTGCAAGAGGACTCATCCCCTCAGCTCCAGATAAAGACTAGCTTGCCCAACATTTTGAACCCAACACTTTGCGTTTGGTCTTGTGGGATCCTAAACAGAGAACCCAGGCAAGCTTACTTATAATTCTGACTCACAAACTTGAGATAATAAATAGGTGTTGTCTTAAATTGCTTGGCTTATGTTAATGTGTTTGGTACCAATGGAAAAACAGTAGGGTTTCTTTTAGGTATTAATATATATCCACAAATATTTTCAAAGACACAAAAGCACAAGCAAATAACAATGCAAAATCATCTGAAAATGTTTTCCTTAATATTTGACACAAAAATAAAATCATTGTCCTAATTATCTTCTTGGCTCTCTAATATCTTAATTTTATTAGAAAAGGATTACTGAGCAGCAAGAGATAGTATTTTGGATTGACAAGTTAATAAATTTAATTATTCATATATATCTTCAATTTAATGAAATAAGTCAATGCTTGTGCAATGTCTGTGAAAGGAACTAAACTAGATCTCAGTGAGATGTTAAATCATTTTCACAAAAAAATTGCTATGATGGGATAGGTAAGTCTTTTTCTAAAAGATTACTTCTTACCTTTGCTTATGGAAGCTTGTTAGTTCTTCAAAATTGGACTTTCTTGATAAAGCCTCATTAATATTTCCCCATGGGAAAGGGAACAAGGGAGGGGGAAAGGAACAGAGGGACAAGAGAAATAAGAAATGGAAGGAAAAAATGGAAACAAATCTTTTGTAAATAGGGAGGGAGGAGGGAGTGAGGGGAGGGGAATGGGAAAAAAAGAAGCAACAAGATACATCATGTATATCATGTACAAGTACAAATCCCCAATGATGAATGTTATCAATATGTACATCGAAAATGTACCATTAAAATAAAATTTAAAAAAAACATTAAAAAAAAATTAAAAAAAAAGAATAACATCTAAATTCTTGAAAACAGCAAATGTAAGATGAACTTTTCCAGATTTAGGTTTCCAATCTCCTCTTTCTGATTTTCCTCATACAACCTATGTCGCAGGCAGACTAAACTGTTTTCTATTCTTAAACAATATCATTTTACCCATATCCAAGTACTTACATATACTTCTCACTGTACTCACACATTCTTCACCTGTTTGTGTACTAATTCTGTAGATCTCAGCTTCCCCAGAACTCCTACAAGTTAGCCTTCCAGATCCCCAAAGTCTGAGTAAGAAATTGCCACATCTGATGTATTTAGGACATAGTTTTTCCTTTTAAAAACTACCCATTTTGTGCAATAAAGTTATAATTATGCCTAACTGACTCTATTTTCAAAAAGATTTTAAGTCTCATGAGATTTTAAATTCGGTCTATTTTCCTGTTGTCTAGTGCTTAGAGATGATAACATTTGTTTATTTTAAAATTTTAGTTTATTAGTACATGTGTGCAGTACACGATGTTTATCTCCCTGGTGGGAAGTTGGTACATGCACGTAACACATTGTAAGTCATTTTTTCATCCCCTCATCCTTCCACACACTGCCCATCCCTTTGGCAGCTATTAGATGTTTGTGGAATAAATGAGCTGAGTGTGGATGAATAACTCACAGTTATCCAAGTGAAAACCAAGAAGGAGAGCTTTCAAGGCACAGGGACACAACACTCAAGACTGTGGAGGTAAGAAACACGTGTTGTATATTGCGCTCTCAAAGAGAAAGACAGAAAACAATACAAACAGAAAAAGTGCATATAGCAAATAAATTTCAATGAAAAAGATATAGTCTTGTATGACTGTTATAAATTTCCTTCGAATATGAAATAATTCAAAAATGAAATGAATCATGAAAATGGATTTACATACCAGAAAATGATGACTGACTCCTAAATGTTTGAGATTATAACAGTTAGCTACCTGATACAGGCTTTTTTAAAAAATTATGCTTTTCAAGTCCTTTATCAAAAGCTCATTTATAATGCTTATTGTCTTGTGATTCTCAAATTTTAGACTTACATTTTTTAAAAATGTATTTTATATGAATGCTTGCATTAAATGTGTTTAGTAAAAGCTTTATTATATAGGACACTAGACAGGAATACAAAATTAGACAGAATATCTATCCTATACCTCAGTTTCCTAATTCATTTTAATCAGTGTTGGGGATTGAATCTGGGGACCTAACCCTTCCAGGTAAGAGTTCTGCTTTGGTGCAACATTTATAGTCTTTTGCCAGTTTCTTAAACAATTGTATCATGCTAGTTTTCTCAACCCTTCCAATAAAATAAAAATTCTAATTAAATAATTCCCTTAGTACTAAAGTTTGAACAAAGAGGTAAATTCTCCCAAATCCAAGGTTTCTCATGGAAATAAATTTTTCTTATGGTACATCAAGCTCAAAAAGAACAATTTAAAAATACATAATTGGATGAGCAGAAGATTCGATGAGGACTTGCACAGGTTTTATGTTCACTGCTGACAACAGATGAAAAGAGATTTTAGAGAAAAATCTTGCACATTTGAAATTAACAGGTGATCCATACCCAGAATTTTGTATTTAACAACAGAAAATCAGTACTATAAGTCAACGTGTCTGTTTCTTAAACTTCTGGTGTGACCAGAGAATAAATTAAAATGCTCGTGATATAAATAACACAACATGGTGTAAATGGAATGTACTGATTCGTAAATACATTAATTTTGATTTCTTTAGAACTTTGGAGAGTATAAAGCAAACCTTCTTTACTTGTGTAATAAAATGTTCTCGTTCTAGAAAAGCAGACTTAATTAATTCGGCATACTGGCACCATGGGGTTGTTTTGACATTTAGCAGTTCATTCTGCTCCCTAGAAATATTATTTTATTTGGAGACAAGAGAAGAATATGTTAAAAATTCCAAGATTGTGGTTTTGGACCTTTCTCTTTCCAAGAAAGACACACTTTAAGAGGTAATTCTCCATGGAGAAATTTTCCAAAACTTTATCTTTGCTCACTCATATAGAGTAGTTGGTTGTAAACCATATTTGTAAATAGTCCTGAAAGAGTTTTACAAATTTTTGGTACTACTAAGACATGTGAGAATTTGACATCATTTTCTCCAAAAGTGTTCACATAATTTGAGTCTCATCAAGATTATTCTTTTATCTATCAACAGTCTAGTATCTATATTTCTAATTAAAATTTTTTTCAGGACAAAGTGAAAATTGGTGCAAGGTCTATGCAGTGACCTATTTAATACCTATTTCAACTTCAGTACATTTGAGAAATACTAAAATGGCCTTGTGAAGGCAATGGTAAAAGAAAATGTATTTTGCTTGTTCATTTAAAAAAGAAACTGGGCCTAAAGTAGGACAGGAATGCCTTTCTTTCTTGGATAAGCTCAGCAATGGTGTCACATTGATGATTGGTCTCTTGTCTGTCAGACAGTAAAACACGTCTTTTACAGAGAAGACTAGGCTAGCCAAAAGTGTTCACATAATTTGAGTCTCATCAAGATTATTCTTTTATCTATCAACAGTCTAGTATCTATATTTCTAATTAAAATTTTTTTCAGGACAAAGTAAAAATTGGTGCAAGGTCTATGCAGTGACCTATTTAATACCTATTTCAACTTTAGTACATTTGAGAAATACTAAAATGGCCTTGTGAAGGCAATGGTAAAAGAAAATGTATTTTGCTTGTTCATTTAAAAAAGAAACTGGGCCTAAAGTAGGACAGGAATGCCTTTCTTTCTTGGATAAGCTCAGCAATGGTGTCACATTGATGATTGGTCTCTTGTCCAAACACGTCTTTTACAGAGAAGACTAGGCTAGTTACATAGTCTTCTCAGTTACCTGTTGCTAAGTAGAGCTATAAATATTTACCTATAAAAAGATGACTTAAATACTGCCCTATAGGGCTGGGAAAAAAATTGGTGCAAGGTCTATGCAGTGACCTATTTAATACCTATTTCAACTTTAGTACATTTGAGAAATACTAAAATGGCCTTGTGAAGGCAATGGTAAAAGAAAATGTATTTTGCTTGTTCATTTAAAAAAGAAACTGGGCCTAAAGTAGGACAGGAATGCCTTTCTTTCTTGGATAAGCTCAGCAATGGTGTCACATTGATGATTGGTCTCTTGTCTGTCAGACAGTAAAACACGTCTTTTACAGAGAAGACTAGGCTAGTTACATAGTCTTCTCAGTTACCTGTTGCTAAGTAGAGCTATAAATATTTACCTATAAAAAGATGACTTAAATACTGCCCTATAGGGCTGGGAATTTAGATAAGTGGTTAGAGTGTTTGCCTTACAAGCACAAGGCCCTGAGTTCAATCCCCAGCACCAAAAATAATAATAATAATAATAGATAATAAATAATAAATAATAAATAAATACTGCCCTATATGTCACAAAAAAAAAATAACAGGGTTGTTGGGCTAGGCAGAATACGTTACACTATTTCATTAATTTTATACATTTAATGCATTTAGTACCCTCAAATGGTTTGAGAAATGATACAACCTTTGAAAAATGGGGAAGACACACAGGCTTTATATATAGAGAGAAGCTCACTATGTACATTTTCTTAAAGTAGATATTCCTAAAGATGCTTAGAAGCCTACTCAATATACTGTACTGTTTTAAAACAATGTAGAATAAAGTGTATAAATGTAGTGGTTAGAGTGTTTGCCTTACAAGCACAAGGCCTTGAGTTCAATCCCCAGCACCAAAATAATAATAATAATAATAATAATAATAAATTAATAAAAAATAAATACTGCCCTATATGTCACAAAAAAAATAACAGGGTTGTTGGGCTAGGCAGAATACGTTACACTATTTCATTAATTTTATACATTTAATGCATTTAGTACCCTCAAATGGTTTGAGAAATGATACAACCTTTGAAAAATGGGGAAGACACACAGGCTTTATATATAGAGAGAAGCTCACTATGTACATTTTCTTAAAGTAGATATTCCTAAAGATGCTTAGAAGCCTACTCAATATACTGTACTGTTTTAAAACAATGTAGAATAAAGTGTATAAATGTGTTTGGAAGGATGAGAGAAATGGTTTGTCTTAGATTCTCACTGTTAAAAATGTATTTGTGAGTGGAAAATGTACTCTTCACATTTAAATATTTAAAGAAAATTTAAATATTTAAAAGATAGATTTATTTACTTGCTCTGCAAAAATGTAAAAAGAAAATAGATATCTGTATGTGTTGTAGCATTATTTCTTTTGTGTGTATTCACTGTTTTTTCTTTTTCTAAGATTTTTGGGGAGGTTACTTTGAATGCAACTCTTAGTAATAACTTACAAATTTTTTCCAGTGATTACATCAGATATGTACACTAAGTAGTAAACTTACTGAAGCTTAGTACTTAAAAGCAACGTATATTCAATATGTATCATTTGCATATCTTTCTTTGCTAATTATTGTGTTTGTAAAATTAGATAAAATTTTGGATAAAATATTTTATTGTTTTTTAATCACTATGAGTTATTAGATTCCCGGGATAGATTTATTTCCTTTATTAAGTTTTGGGGGTTTTATTCTGACTTTTATTATATTATCAACTTTTCAATGCTTTTAGCCCTTTTTAACCTTTCAGTGCTACAGTATACATTTTAAAGTTTCATGAAAATTCATTTCTTTTGACTCAAACCTCAGAGATTAGGGTGGGGGACTATAAACCCAAAGTAGGTCCTATTTAGCAGGCATTACCCACACACTTTTCCAAAGTTGTTATGTCTGTGGCTGTTCCCACCAACATTTATGAGAGTTCGAGATCTTCACAACCATACTTAGAATTGTTACTCTTTTAAAAATATTTTACTATCCCACCCACTGGATTTTTCCTCCATCTTTTGGATTTATATAAAATATCACACTGTGGCCTTTGGCATTAAGCTCCCTGAGTAGAAGTCAAGGGTCTGGTCCAAATGACACGAAACTTTCAAATCTGAGGATGAATGATCTCAGTGCCATGGACCATTTTATACCGAGTCACTTAGAGAAGGCATTAATTGGTCCTCTCCCTCTCTTTCTGGCTGACTGAGAAATGGCAGTAGTCTATTGAAATCATATTATTTTGTACTGCACCTTAGATTTGTATCTACCAAACAAAAATTAACTCAGAGTCCTTGCCTCAGAGTACTTTCTTCAGAGTTTCTTCAGAAATATTGACAAAAGCTGTGCTTATTTAATTGATTCATAGACATGAACACCAGCAGACATATTTATAACAGGCAGAAATTCCTCCACTGTTAACGACACTAAGACAATGTGTCTATCCTAGAAATATAAAGTTGAACTGATAACATACTGACCTGACTATCTAATTTTTAACACTTCAGGAAATTTTTGTATTTCCAGTTATCTTTAATCTGTCTTGTGACCTAATACTACGTATTATACATGTAAAATAATCAATAATATTCTTTGGAATGCTTTAGTAAATGGAGCTTCAGAGCTTCCATATCCCATAAACTTTTCTGTAGGACCTTCCTGGCACTGTCTAATATATAGTCTCTTCTCAGTTTAAGAGCTTTTAAGAAACCTATAAAGTTTTTTTACTAAATTGCATTGCATTATTTATTTATATACTTATTTATTTAGCTCAACTTACAAGACACCTTATCCATTGTTATGACATTCTTCAAAGAATTGTTTCAAATTATTTATTTCATGGTAAAACAACTGAAGCATTTGGCTTAGATTCAAGAAATCATCATGTTTTACTCTTCACTCCCTCACTCAAAAGTCTCTGGCCCCAGAGAAAGATGGATCGGCTTAGTGGAGATAGCTCCTACCGGGAGACTTATAGGAGACTACTGCATATTTTTTGTCCACTGTATCCAGAATAAATGGTGTAAGAATCAAGACATGGGAGTTAAGTGAACCTTCTCACTATTGTGCCACATAAACCACTCAAAAATTTTGTTCCCCATCTCACAATAGCTCTTCTGGTTTTTAGGGAATGGGTCCCTAAAATGGACTGTAAAATGGACTCACTGATGTCAAAACTAGACTTTCATGTGGCCATTTGTCATGTTTTATTCTACTGAAGAAACAGACAAATAGGCAAATTATTTTAATGGCTGAAGTGATGAATTTAATTACCAAGATCTAATTATATTTTTCCTGGACTTCATGCCTTATGTATTTGTTTTCTTTGCAATAATTTTAATCTGTATCATTACTTGAACAAGAGCACCACCATATGTTTGCTTGTTTTCTGAGTCCTGTGAATAACTGTAACGAATCAATGAACCCTGTCAGCTGACAGAACAAGAAAATATATGTGTATGTGTACACATAGTGTGTATACTAAGCCAAGTATATAGACATATCTTTAAATAGTTCTGTGTTTGTATCTATTATGTTAAACCTAGGTGCATACTGTTCCCCAATGTTAATTCATTGCCATGTAGTTCACTAAAGATTCACAACTTTGCATATTTATAACATTTCCCTTCACCAAGAGAAACTCATGTCACCCACCACTCGTATACATCATTCATTGTTCAATTGCAGTGGATATATATGTTCCCTCAGAATTGTTAATCTGCACACTTCGGGGAAACTACTAGAGTCAGCTAGAGTATCCGATGCATGTACCCATCCTCTTTCTTCTAATTACACATTCACTTTTTCCCCACAATAGTTACTTTTCCACTTTCACATGCCAAAGCCACAAGGGAATCTTTTTTGGATACTCACTGTGCTAATGTGCAGGGGTTCCTGCAAGTAATGATCATTAAAATGTGAATCAATCACTGCGGTCCCCAGGACATATAAATATGCTACATTGTAGATGTACATAGTGATAACATTCATCATAGGGGATTTGCACCTGTACGTGGTACCTGTACATGGTATATCTTGTTACTTCTTTTTTCCCATTCCCTTCCCCTCCCTTCCATGAATTCACATCAATTCACACTAAATAATTCACTCCTGTGAGAAATAATATAATCAGGACTAAATAATATAATCACACTAAATAATCAGGACTGTTTATTCTTACATAAATAAAGAATCATTGTCCGGTAATAATTTAGCTTTTCTATTGAAGTTTTCCTAATAGTTCCAGTGTCTTCTCCTTTAAGTAATAAACTATCAATTGTAATTCCCCAAATATACCATCTCTCTAGGTTTTCGCATGGTAGTTTATGCTATGACTCATACTCCTGATTCGTTTTCCAATTTGTCCAACTTTTTTTTAGAATAAGAGCAATGACTTCTAAACTCACCGTGTCGGAGCTGAAACTTGAACTGTGTACTTCTTTTTTTCAAATAAAAATCAGTTTTTTATTTGAAAAACCATTCATTCCTTATAAATATAACACTGAAGGATTAAGTATCAGTCATTGCTGCTATGATGTAGAAGCCTTAATATGCTGTGGCAGATTCGATTACAGTGACTTTTTTACTGAATACAACAGATTTATTGGTTTGAATTTTTGGCCATCCTAGACATATTAAATAACAATACATTCTACTTTAGAAATGCTAAGGCAGTAGAATTTAGGCGATGTCACAACCACAAATATAACAACTATATGAGAAAATGAACATTAATGACTCAATTTAGTCATTCCACTATCCATATATGTTTCAAAACATCATATTGTCCACTACATAAAATATAAAATTCCTCATTTTAAAAGGTAAAATTGAGTTGGGGATGTAGCTGAATGATAGATCACTTGCTCAGCACGTGTAAGGTCCTGGATTAGATTCCCATCGCCGCCAGAATTAAAAATAAAAAGAAGAATAAGACATTTTACTCTTCTTAAGCAAGAGTGCATTTGATTTTTGCATGTACACAGCTTTTTCCGCTGCTGGTCTGGTGACATTATCACAACTGAGTTAGGTCTGATGTCTTTATTTTCTTAGCAGAATATGTAATGCACTCAGTCATCACGCTTCTTCCGTGGCTTCCTTGAGGCTGTGCCTTGGAGACAGAGGTGGTAAACAAACCTTCCCACCTTTAAGATCACACCTCTTCAAAGACAGTGAATTTTTATCTTTTCTGGCAACAGATTCACTGCAAGTGACAGGTCTCTTCTTCCCTTCTTATTATTTATGTCATTTTAAAATCCTAGGAAATGCTACTTCTAAAGACTAATGTTACTTCAGTGACTAGGCTATTCATGTTCTTGATGTGGAAACTGCTTGAAAAGCACACAGACTCAGCCTTGTCTAGTATTCTAGGACGTCTCTTAATTTGGGGTGATTCAAAAAGCCTTTAGTAAGTGCACTTATGTCCTGTGTTTTGCTTCAGCTCCAGGCAATCCAGACATGAGCCGCAGCGTGTGAGTTCTGAGATCGCATCACTGTGATCCCGTCACTAGGTTCAGCAGGAAACCTGGGCAGGGATGAGGCACCTTCACTGCACACGAGAAAGCATCTATTTTACTTGAAGAGAATAATTTTGATTACTAAATTGTCCAGAGAAAAAACTGATTTCAAAAACTATTCAAAATACTTAACCTTTGTGGGTTACAGTTAGTTGTAAAATTCCATAAGAAATTTAAGGTTGAAGCCTTGCTATTTCTTCATTTGATTTTTAGAATACCTAAAATGAATTGAAAAGGTAAGAGGTATAAAGAACCGATACTGAATTTTAATAAAAAATTTTTGGTATGTCAAAAAATACACCAAAAGGCCTAAGAGTAGGATAAAAGAAAGTACTGGAAATTAGAAAACATCATCAAGTATGTGTACTCTTTTTTTTTTTTTAATTTTAGTTTAGTGGTACATTTTAGAGGTACATAGTAATAACATTCATCATAGGGGATTTGTACACATGATATATCTTGCTGCTTCTTTTTTTCCCATTCCTTTCCCCCCCCTTCCATGAAGTCACATCAGTTCACACTAAATGACCCACATCCTCCTAAATAAGCTGACAAGCTAGGCATTGTTCACATCGTCTCATTTTCTTTCAGCTAATTTGAAATGTACTTCATGCGAGTGTAATGATAAATGAATATGATTATTCCTTCAGAATATTCTCCTATGGAATTATATTTGAGTGTCAGGCAGTAAACATCAAACACTAGTCTTCCTATTTCTGCTTATCATCTATTCTTATATCTTTCTTCTCCAGTATGTACTTCTAAATTGTGACAACAGATATTTCAAAGTCCGCAATCTGCATGATCATCCCTGATCATTCCTCTGTGTTCCAAATCTATATCTTTGGATCCGACTGGGGTCTCTCTACTAAAATTCATAATCTCTAAATATTTACCTCTTTGTGTCTTTAACAGATGAAGAAAGATTTTACTTTTTTTTCAGCATAATAAAGCTTAAACATTGGAGGTTATCAAATTTATTATCTTAGTTTTAAATTTTCAGGCAGTTTTTCTAAACTCAGTAATAAGAAAAATAGTATGTGAATTAGTGCAAAATATTTGTTTTAAATAGTGTGTATAAAATGGCTTCATAAACTGAGATACATTAGAAAAGTAAAAAATATAACTGAAGATGTAAGGAGCAGAACATATGCTAAAAGTTCTCCAAAGACTCCCAGTTTCCATCTTCTAAAATGAGTAATTAATTATTTCATAATTGACTATAACCATAACTTACATAATTTGTCAGTCAAAAACATCTTAAATATGGAATACAAATTCTGTTTCATGTTTGCTATTTTGTTTGTTTGTTTTGAGGCTGAGAACTGAACCCCGAACCTGTTGCGTGGTAGGCAAGAGTTTACCACTGAGCTGCCCTCTGAGGTCTAGGTATGATTATTGTCCTTCCCCTCTACTCTTAAACTTATTTAAAATACAGCATGTATGAGTAGAAAACTGAAATTCAGGAATATTATTGGGTTGCTTTTTTTATTTATGTCCTTAGTATTCTGGGTCAAGTCTGTTTAAATTGCTGACAAATATTTACAACTCTTAGCCGTGAATATGACTTTAGCTGAGGAAATTTTAAACTGGTTCATTTAAGTTAATTGCACTTTGATTAATGATTGGTTGGTTTTTTTTTTGACAAATGTCGAAAATATAAAAAGCCAAGTTGAGTTTAAAATACAGACATAGGAAATCAATGAAAAAGAATAAGACATGTTATGCATGACATAGCAGCGCTTCTAATAGTGTGTTACAAGAGACATTGACTATATTTATGTGCATGTAGTAGTGACTTTTGGACAAAAAGATGGATATAAATGGTTATGTAATTACTGTATTAACAATGAGAAATAGATTTATGAGTCTCTAGAATTTATAACTGCTCCATTTCAAAAAGTTGCTTAGATAAAGCTGGACCTGAGTTGGAGAAAGGCTAGAGTATGCAAACATTTTTATGGTGCCCTGTATATATAATAAACAACAGCAACAACAACAACAACATCAACGAAAAACACTTCTATAAATATGCAAACATTTTTATGGTGCCCTGTATATATAATAAACAACAACAACAACAACATCAACGAAAAACACTTCTATAAGTACACCGTGTTTACTTCTTTGCAAATACTTATCACATAGAATGCAACAATTGTACTAATTACCTTTCTACTCCAACTGAGATAATATTAAAGGACTCAATCAAAATTGAGTGAGGGACACACTTTCCCACTTCTGTGCTTAGCACTGAAATTTACATAGTGGTCAAAGAACTTCTGTTTCTTTACTGGCACTCTTGTGTTCTTGCAAGAGGAGGCCACCATGGGTGTATTTATGCATCAGGGGTTTTCATGGCTTAAACTAGAATCATTTTGGAGATATTATGGAGAGAGTGTGAGAATGAGGTCACACAAGAGGTCAGAACAGTGATGCTTGTATCATTCGCCTGATGTGAAAATATAAAATACTTGGCCAAATGAATTTTTCACACTTGCTTCACTATAGCCAGTCAAGGGGGAAAATGGAATTCTTTTTTTTTAAAATAGAATTCTTTATTTTTTTACATCTTTCTGTACAAAATTTCCCATTTCTTGGTAATCCCAGTGTTTGCTAAATAATAAGTTACTCTGAAAATTATATTAGGATAAGAGAGAATGGTGAAAGAATATTTATATACTTCTTGTAACAGGTATTTTCAACAGTTTTAGTTCTTTAAAAAAAAAAACAGACCATTTACCTACTCTGGTCATGATCAGCAAATAAAATAGAAAATGAGTGATCACTGCAAGGAAGATTTGCTTTGCAGAATGAAGAGAGTTCTATCCATGAATTTTCAAAGTGAGCCCTTAAAGACAAAGAATGAAAATATCCACATTGCTTCACTATAGCCAGTCAAGGGGGAAAATGGAATTCTTTTTCTTAAAATAGAATTCTTTATTTTTTTACATCTTTCTGTACAAAATTTCCCATTTCTTGGTAATCCCAGTGTTTGCTAAATAATAAGTTACTCTGAAAATTATATTAGGATAAGAGAGAATGGTGAAAGAATATTTATATACTTCTTGTAACAGGTATTTTCAACAGTTTTAGTTCTTTAAAAAAAAAAACAGACCATTTACCTACTCTGGTCATGATCAGCAAATAAAATAGAAAATGAGTGATCACTGCAAGGAAGATTTGCTTTGCAGAATGAAGAGAGTTCTCTCCATGAATTTTCAAAATGAGCCCTTAAAGACAAAGAATGAAAATATCCACACACATGCACACTCACAGAAACGTAGAAGTGCGTCCACATTGCTATTAGTAACAAAGACATTTGACCTTTACACCAATATAATCCTGTGGAATTACTTATACTCAAGGTCATTTCAAGTAAGCAAAAATAGGTGAATATAATACATCTTGATAAACTAATGGGACATAGCGCAAATATCTGACGGCATCTCCCTTACTTTTTTTTTGCCAGAATGTGAAGAGACAGGAGCAATGTGATGTTCCGT
Organism: Hystrix brachyura; assembly: GCA_016801275.1. Taxonomy (NCBI): domain Eukaryota; kingdom Metazoa; phylum Chordata; class Mammalia; order Rodentia; family Hystricidae; genus Hystrix; species Hystrix brachyura. Next base: position 503,925 of record QZML01000205.1, on the reverse strand, counting down.
AGTTTAAGGTGGGAAGCAGCTACAGCTCTTGCTGGCCTTAACTCCATCTCTTTTAAAATGAGAAACACAGTGATGTGTTAATCCAGACTTCTTTAGGAATGTATTCTGTTACAGACAGACAAGTGATGTCAGCATGATGAGCGACCTACAGTTAGGAGAGAACCTCTTTAGTACCCAAGAACGAATACTGCCGAACCCATTTGTGCTCCATCCCAAATTGAGAGTCACCAGTGCTGTCTTCAGTTACAGCCAGGACTTGGCCTCCTAGAAGAACCTAGCTTCATATTGTCTGTGTTCTCTGGGTACAAATTCGTAGTGACACTGGTCACAGCATAACAAAGAAACTACGGTCAGTTTTAAAAAATACAACTGACACTCTACTTTGTAATTTAATTGAGCTGACAATGCACTTGGAAAGAATTGTTCATAAATATTTAAAAGGACTCAGGGCAGTGATTAAGATTGTATTACATTAATGCGACTGATTTAGTTTGGGTTTTTTTCCCGAATTAAAAAAAATTCATTTACTGAACAGAATAGTTTTTCCCTTTGCCAGCTTTTTCCTTTTTGCAGCCTCACAGGTTTCATTTAGCGTCTCCTGTCTACCCAGGCATTTGTAAATGCTGCTAATTCATCAATAGCATGTCCAATCTACATACCAAATAAATTAGGGTGGAAGCAGCTGATTGCAGACATCAAGTAGCATATTAGCATTTCTGTTCATTGCTTTTTCCCTAATGGGTTTTATAGGTTCATTCTTTACTACACTGATAAACTGATCATTGGGAAAGAAAGGAAGAGTGAAAGGCAGTTACACAAACATATTGAAGTTAGAAATAGCGTTGGGACCTGATTCTAGGGGTACTGAATAAAGTATGTCAGATGAATTCCACACAACTGAAATACTGGACCTGCTTTCATATCACCTAATGGCAATCACAGGTGCCAAGTGTGTTGTCTTACAAGTTTGCATCTATTTTTTCTTTTCCAAATTTTCTTCCTGTTTCAGAGAATGTAGTTAACTACATTATCGAATCTTTCCTACTTGAAATTCAAATGAA
>QZML01000205.1:487147-502855 GCA_016801275.1 Hystrix brachyura | reverse complement strand
TCCTACTTGAAATTCAAATGAACTGGCATGAAGAATATTCTAATATGAAAGTTTCTTTTGGCCTTTGATAACCACCTTTTAGAAGTAGAAAGTACTGTATATAATACAGAGAATTTTAAACAGAGTTGTGTGTGTGTGTATGTGTGTGTGTGTGCATGTGTGCATGCAGACCATTATTTTGTTACCCCTTAAAGAATGCATTGGTACAGAAAAAGAATGGTTTATTTACTAGTGATTGTGAAACCTACTATTACAAATTGTACTGCATATCTGTGAAAGATATGCACATATACACATATATGTACATACATGTACTTATCATGTGATAATCATTTTGTTTATTTTAAATATATACAGTATTTTAGATAGGAAGTTAAAATAATTTTTGGAATTGTACTTCCTCAGCTATTAACTAGATATGTATAGAACCTGTAATGTTCTTTGGCAAATACATGAAAACCATTTTTACTTTAGCAAAGCATAAATATTTTTATATGAAATATATGCAAATGCCCTTCTTTACTTTTGTGTTTTTATATGAAATAACTTTCTTGATTGCTGTATTTCTGTATGATTTTAAAGATCATTGTTGTGTTGACAGTGATGTATTATCCTTCAAAAATGTAAAGGGAAGTCATTTTAAATAATATTCAAAGCCAGGGTGGCGTACACACCGCATTCCCAGCATGCCGGGAGGCTGAGGCAGGAAGATATTGAGTTTGAGCCCAGCTTGGGAAACTTAAGGACTTAGTATGACTCTTGTTCAAAAAAAAAAAAAAATACAAAAGGCTAGAGTTTTGCCCAGTGTGAAGGCCCTGGATTGTATCCCTAGTGCCACGGGAAAAAGAAAGATTTTTTTCAAAGATTACTTCCTCTTTTTCAATCATCTTAGCATTCTTTGACCATTAATACTATAATAGCAATGCTAACAACAGCTAACAGTATTTGTACTATAGGTCAGTTGCAGCTCTCTGCTCTTTATTTACACTATTTCACCTTTGAAATAATCAGATAAGGAGGATACTGTGATCTTCCTCATTGGATATGGAAGAAACAGAGACTCAGAGTTCATATGCTCACAGCTTTCTGCCAAGACCGAGGTCAAATCTGCACTCTTCCCTTGCCAGCTGTTTTCCTCTGTTCTCACTGTTAACCTCATCAAATTCCGAGTGGCTGCAAAGTAGAATTAGGATGCCTGTATCAAGAGGTGAGAAGGGAACGGAGAAGCAGCAATGAGACAAAATAAGTAGATTACTTAACAGTTATAAAAACCAAACATTTTATTCTTGTTTTTTATTGAATTTATTCCCATGTATTCTAGAAGTTTCTCAATCATTTCCCTTTCCTTTTATTCACATTATGAATTTCTCCTTATCCACCAGGATTTACCATCGTATAACAAACATAATCATTTCATGGATTCTAATACAAGCAAATGCTAACATCTGCATACATGATCTACACAAAATGTTACTGTATAATGTGATTTTTCCCTTTCTTACCACATAAACTTACCAAATTAACTCAGTAATAGAAATCAGGTTAGAAATCTATCTACCAAATACTATAGTGGAAGGATAACTGAAATAAGGACGAGAAAGAAGAGAATGAAAGAGGAAGAAAGAATGAAAGATGGAGACAGATAAAAAGAGAAAGAAAGGGAAACAATTATAATAAATTCTCAATTCACTGAATTCTGAGAGTCAGAGACAATTGCTTCCAAGTTGCTTATGCATCATTATATTTACTCTTATTTTGCTAATTAATCTATTAATAGTACTGCTTCTTAATTTTTGTAAGTTTTGTGAGTTATTGATTTTACATGAAGGAGGATGAATATTATCTTATTTTTTCACATCTCTCTCCCCTCATCCAACAGCATAGTTCTTTGGCCACCTTTGGACTTCTGCCTTCTGTCTTTGGTTTCTGTCCCTTGTGTAATGCCAAATTCTCGGGTCCTGTGTCTTCTTCTTTTGCCTACATTCTTTTGGAAGTCACTCATCCACAAACATTTCTAGGGAAAACAAAAGATAAGTTTATTAAAATCTTCATTATCTGAAACGATGTCGATTGTGGCCTCAACCTTAATTAATCTTTGGATATGGAGCTTTTTATTTAAACAATTTTTTCCAGCCTCCTGAATCTATGTGTTATCAAACTTAGTGTCTTAGGATTACTACTGAATAATCTGATGATGTCTTAATATATGTTTCATTTATGTGACTCACTTTCTTCAACCCACTTAAGATTTTTTTTGATATCCTGTGTTTTTAATTAATCCATATTCCCTACAAAGATAAATTTTCCAATTATAATGATAAGCACTTATTGTGACATTTGAATATAGAATCAAATGATCTTTATGTGATTCCTTTAAAATACTTATTTGATAACTTCCTCCCATTTTTATTAGTTCGATATTTGTTTCCTGTTGTTGTTTGGTGTCTTGAGACAGTCTTTCTATCTAACCCCTGCTGGCCTTGAGCTCACGTTCCCCTTGTCTCAGCTACCCAAGAGATACGATCACAGATGTCCACCGCTAAGTTTGGTCCTCGATCTTTCACTGTTACAAGTCGTACCTTACATGTTTTATATAATATTCTTCTTTCTCATTTTCTGTCTTTTCTTCTGTGTGTTTTTGTGAGATTTCCTCAATTATCATGTTATTAGATTTCATCAAATATTAACGCAACTGTGACTATAATTATGAGTAAAATTCTAAAGATATCTGAAGTGTTGATAGATGCCACCATATAGACAAACATGCATAGCATTATACTAAGTGAAAGAGGCCAGTCAGAAAGTCTGCACGTTATGTTATTGAGTATGGAATATCCAGAATTTGTAAATCTGTGTAGATAGATATTAGCTCCATCTATAACTACATGTTATGCAGACAGAGAGTGTGACTGATAATAGAAACAAAGTTTATTTAGGAATGAAGGAATGTTCTAAATTAAATATAGTGTTGCATCAAATTTTATACAAGTACACAAATTGTACCACATGTGAATCATTTCTCAATAAAGCTTAGGGGTGTGTGTGTGTGTGTAATGTTTACAACTTATTACTGTGCCTTGAAAACATGCTAAATTAAAGAAGTTAGCAAAAACTGGTAACATAATATATGATTTCATTTCTAAGATGTGTTCACAGTATGTAAATCTATACAAAGATAGGTTAGAGGCTGTCTAGGGCTGGGAGATTAGGAAAATGGGTAGAGGCTGGTAGTGGATGTGAAGTTTCCTTTGAGGTAATGAAAAGATTCTAAAATTTCACTACAACAGTTGCACAGTTCTAAATACACTAAAAATATTGAATTTTGAATTCAAAAATATTCAAAAATATTGAATATTGGATTTTAGAATTAAAATGGGTAAATTTTAGTATATGTAAATTATAACTCAGCATATTTATTTTAAAAAACCAACCTACTAGGTTTTCTTGTGTGCATGTGTGTGGAGGGTGTTTTTTTAAGAATGGCTTCACTTTATAATGAAGCTCTGTTTGGATCCCCTTTTTTTTTTTTTTTTGAGACTGAGTCTCATCATGTAGTTCAGGCTGGTCTTGAACTCACCATGTAGCCCAAGTTTGCCTGGAACTCGTGGTGATCATCTTGCCTCAGCCTTCCACTCCCTGCCTGAGCCTAGGATTTCAGGTATGCTTCAACGTTTTTTCTTTTTTTCTCCTTATGCTCCTATGACCTTCTGTAATTTAAATTGTTTTTTAACTGGTACATAAAATGACAAGTTTTATACATATTCATGGGGCCAGCCATATTGTCACAAATGACAGAATATAATTATTTTTAAATGGTAAGTAGTATTCTGTCATTTATAAGTATCTCACCTGTTAATTCTTTTGTATGTTTATGCACATTTAGGTTTTTTTACATTTCTTGGTTCTTTGGAATAGTGCTGTAATAAATGTGAGAGTACAGATGTCTCTTTGACACCCTGATTTCATTTCTTTATGTATTTGGCTAATAGTGTGATTGCTGGATCATGTAATATTTCCACTTCCATTTACGTTCCATATGGCCGTACTAATTTGCAGTCTATCCCCACCAACAGTGTGGAAGTAAACTTTTTCTCTATATCGCTGCCATTGTATTTTTGACTTTCTGATAAAAGTCACTTGTGCTGGAGTGAAGTGAGATGATACCTATTTGATGATTGGTGATGTTGAGAATATTTTTCATGTGCATTTTGGTCATTCCCACATCGATGAGGAAAGTCAACATTGTGGAGAATGTCTCTTCTCTGCTTTGTGTTTGTATTGGTCTCTGATCCAGTTGCTGGAATAAAATACTTAACACAACCTAAAGGAGGAGAAGCTTATTTTTGGCTCAAAATTTTTGTAGTTCAGTCCATGAGTAGCCAGTTTTGATGCAGAACTATTATATGCAGAACTATTACGGAAGGTGGTTTCATAGAACAAAGCTACTCAACTCCTGGTGTCCAGAAAACAGAGCAGAGGTGGAGACCAAGACACAGGGATCAACAGCTGTGGGTAATTCTCAAGGTCACGCCTCTGATTCACTTCTTCCAGCCAGCACCCACCCTCTCATTGTTCATTCAACACCTATGGCTGATGGATGGCTCAGTGACCTCACAGTCCAATCACCTCTCCAGGAGTCCAAGTCCATTCAAGTTGACAACCAGAAATATCAACTCAATGTTCTCCACACCTTTTTCAAAAACCAGCTGGCTACATGAATGAGTTTCTTCTCTTCTCTCTCTCTGTCTCTCCCCTCAGGCATTTATCTTCTCACATAATAGTAAGAATTGAAGCATAAGAAACTTTTTATGGGAAATATGTAAAGATTAATCAATGGCATATCATTAGTGGAAAGTACAGAAATTTTTGCAATAACATTTATTTGAGCATCGAACAAATAATTTAAATAAATAAAAATAATATAAAATATATCTTTTTCTTTTATATATTTTAAGTTGATGAAAAATGGTGCTTCAACTATGGTTATTTAAATAACAAAGCTGTATTTTAAATGTATGAAATAAGTCTTAAAACTTAGAGTAAATAAAAATAAAACAAATCAGATTGCCTGACAGTTACATAAGCATATAATTAATATGCAGCTAAATTTCTGTGTGATGTGTACATACCTATAACACAGAATTTGCTATGATCACATTTTTAAACTTTAGTGTTAGTGGTATAGCCTGTTTATCTGTTGTTGTAATTGTTTGCCTTATGCTTCATGTTTTAACATCTTTTTATGTGTTAATTTACCATTCATGTATTACCTTTTCATGAAATTTGTGTTCAAATGTTTTACCATATTTGTATTGAATTATTATCTTTTTATTGAGCTATAATCGTTCTCATTTATTTTGAAGACCAGTCCATTTTCAGGTAAGTACATTGTACAGTATTTCTCCTAGTCAGTACCTATTCTTCATGTATTTATTTACATATGTCATGTGTTTATGTGTTATTTATTTACTAGCTATGATTTCCAGCATGTCTTATTTACAAAATATTTAACTATAGATACTTTTTCTCTTACAGTTTCTTGTCGTTTGGCATCAATTTTGAATATTGTTTTCACTCAGTGTTCCACCTTTTCAAATTTTTGCTTCCAGTAGTTTCAAAATGTATGTTCACTGACTTGTAACTACTTACACTGATGAATTACATGTCAGTTTTCTGATTCTCCTGTCAGTATGGTATTTCTTTTTCTATATCTTCTCTTAGGAATGTTTCCAATATTTTGGTTGCAGCAATTTTTATACTATAGTCAAGTATTCCTAGGTAGTGTTTGTTTTCTTTTGACTTATCTTCTAATTCATTAGTCTTGTCTTTGCTTGTAAATTTTTAAAATCATTTGCTCATGTGATAATTTTAATTATTTTATCTCATCTCTAATTAATTTGAATTATTATTTTATTATTATTTTTTAATTAATCAGTCTTTCCTTAATTTCTTATAATTTGGAGATCTATAAACATGGACTTTAAAGTCTGTTTAATAACACCATTTTTCCTACCTTTATCTTGTTCTGTAATTTCTTCTATCTAATTTTTTGTTGCTCTTTATAAAAAATACAGGTAATGTTTTAAGATTGTTTATTTTTCTCCAGGCAGGATTTAGTTTAGTTTTGATAATCACATTTCAAGTACAATTTGATGAATTAGAAACTCTCATGTTTCATCTTCCTCCTTGTGTACAATTCTTAAGTGTTGATTTTTATGGTTAGAACATTATTTTCTTACCCAGTAATTAAATTTCTTTAACCCTCAAATAACAATATCACTCTTACCTCAGTGCGAAACTTTCATGGTCTCCCGAAGGCAGATTTAAGAAGCTGTTCTTGTCATGTTCAACTGAACACTCTACCTCTATGTTTTTACAAATATATTATGATATTGTAATGGTTTATATATACATACATCTTCCACCTGGATGCTAAACCCTTTGAGGATGGTGGCTGTGTCTTTTGAATTTTATGTCTAAAGAATTTCTGAAGAATTCAGCATATATACACTTAGTATTTATTTCAATATTTTTTGAGCAGATATATTGTGTTTCGTATATAGGTTCTTGGGGATAGATAAATGAATAAACTCTCTTTTCAGCCTTCTGGTATTCCACATTGTATTATGCTTACAGAGTAATATAGCTTAGTGATGTAATGCTGTGTGCTGAATACTACTTTGCATCCAGAGTGTGGAAAATGTTTAATTTCTCTGGGAGAGAAATGGTGTTAGAAATGATGTTCCCGAGGAAGAATTATATGAACTAGGGTTAAAGGATGAATGTTTTAGCCATTTTTGACAAAATAGATAAGAAGTTACTCAGGGAGAGAAAAGCTTATGCAAAATTATGGAAATGTGAAAGAGCTTTGGGTTTCAGAAATTATTCTGGAGATAATAAGGTTAAATAGTAAGATGCTCGGTTTTTAGAGAAATTTATGACATGATAAGGTATATCTTCTTAACCCTTTTGTCAATGGGACTGCATAATGGGGAAAGAACATCAATCCATTTGTGTTTTAAATAACAATTTTAGGCATAATATGGAAAATGATTTGTGAAGGAGCAGAAATGACACTGTAGTATCTCTGGCTAAAAAAATAATGAAACTTTAACAAAATACAGTGGATGAAGAAATGAAAATGGGATTGAAAAATATTTATGATGACTTTAAGCAGACGTTTACTCAGAGCATTTTATTGAGGTTCAGTTAGGGATACCTTTACAACTGGCATCCTGACTACAACCAAACTGTTCATTCATTCACTAAACCCGTCAGCATCTAACTTCTACCTTGTGTAGGTGGCTCTAGCCTCAGTAATGGGGATTCATCAGTGAAAATGTGAATAAAATTATTTCTTTTTGTCGTCCTGTTATATTCTGATGGAATGCAAGGAAATTAATTTTTAAAGGTAGGCATTTTGAGGATTCAGTATACAGGCCGGTATAAAGTTATATTACTTCCTATCACAGCATATCTAGGTAAAAATGATGGGAATAATTATGTAACAGCAGCTATTATACTTTACATTCCCTTATTTCTTAATTTCAACAAATCCTTTCTTCTTTGCCTCAGGTAATTAAAGGTGACTCTCATGAGTTAAGTGGGTGGATTTATACATCTAATTAACTTTAGACTGTTGAGAGAAGAATAAGGAAGCCTGATATTGATACACTGTTGAAAAGTGGCATAATTTTCTTCTCCGTGCTACACTTCAGTATCCCTTTTGCCACGTTCAGTGCAGGATTCTGACAAGGCAGCTTATAAGAAATGACACTAGACATTTCTAGCATATAAAATAAAATTAAATCTTACTCTGAGAAAGATACTAAAATCATTTAAGCTGGGAGTCCCCTGTACCTATGCTAGCCATTGTCATTAAGAGTGATTTTAACTATTTTTTACTGTGTATCTTCAGATTTCTTCTATTGCAATACAAAGCTTAGCTTATACATAGCAGTTAATTTTAGTCAGTTTTGATAAACAGAATGTACGTGTAAGTTGTAAGGATCCATATAGCAAAACAAAACAAAATTCTAGTAGTTGGCTAACTCTTTATTTTATCAATTTACAATTAACAGAATGATACTGTTTTTACAAAAATGCAAATTTACTAATAGTATGTGTAAACTGGGTCTTTAATAAAATGTTTGTTTGATGAGAAGCCTATACCTGTACATTAACTCCTCTTATTTCTCTGAAGGAAACTTACACTCCACTTTAAAACAATAATAATGATTTGTCACATCCAAAGGATTTCAGATTTTTAATTTTGCATTTGCAAAGAGATTCCAAGAATGGTTCTCAGAAAGTACTGATATTTTGAAAGTAGTCAGTGATTTACTCCAGTGAGATGATGAGTATTTCTTGTAAAAATGCCCCAGGATAAAAAGCCTCTTGTATTCTATTCTGCTATTTTTTTTTCATTTTATAAACACTATAAAAATGAGCTCTATTTCCCAGGAGCACAATTAAGTATTAAAAAGAGTTTTTTACAGCTATTCTTTATGTATTATCCTGTCAAAACTATATTGATTAGTAATGAGAAATCAACCTATATCAGGTACAACTTCTAGTTAGGAGTTTCTATGTTGCTTTGATTTACAGGAGTAGAAAAACTGAGAGAAATGGTGCTACCTTTTGGTGATGTGTTTTGTGGTCATATGGTGAGTTTAGTCTTAATGACTGAGACTTCAGTTCTTCATAAGTAAAATTAAAACAGCAAAAACCAAACAGAATTAATAGCAAGGATATTGTGCACTGTTTATAAATTATATGTAAATAATGAGATAAGGAAACTTTGTATTTCTATGGTATTTAAGTACTTCAAAACTTTTACATATATGATTCACTGAATTTTAATTTTCAATGGTAATAAAGATGAAAAGTTTAATAATTCATTGATTGGCATGATACCACGTGATCTAATGGAAAACACAGGTTGAAATTTAAGAATATCTATACGTAATCCCTCTTGGGCAGGTTCTTCCATTTATTACGCATTTTGTTGAGTTTTCCTGTAGTTATGTGCACATTTTGTCGCACTATTTACATAAACAAAATAAATAATAATTAAAACATTCATGTGAAAGTTTACCCTGTCTACTTGCATTTTCCCCTCAGGATTCCTTCCTATTTTTAATAAACCCTAGAAATGCCTGGATATATTGCCCCAAACTCCCCTAGTCTCTGGCAGTTGTTAGGTCCTAGGTGAAGTCAATACTTTCCCAGGAGATGCTAGTGGACAAGATTTTATTAGCCTGGTTTCCTGGATGATCAAAATCCTTTACAATGACAGCATTCTTGTTTCCTACTGCTTTTATTGAGCTGTTAGGAAAGTACATTACTCTCATTGGATCTGTTTATCATGGCTAAAGAGTCACACAAGTAGTCCAGACATATCACTTATTTTAGCGGCATGTGAGTGAAAACAAAGGGCCACATATGCATATTTAAATATTTAAAAATTGCAAACCAATAAATGAGCCTAAATAAAATATGTTCTAGCCAATATCTGTTCATAGCCAACAAATTATGACTTAGAGTATAGATAATAGGTTATGGTTTCCAGCCACCTTATGTGATGACTGGAAATGTCTTATTCATTTGAATGGAACCAGGAACAATAAAAAGGACCATTGGAACTACTGAGAATGGATGTTTCAGCGTGCAAGAATTTTAAGAATCTTTTGCTTCATTGTAACCTAAAAGGAAGAGTTTTCTGTGATAATTTGTCACTCTTCTTTCTTAAGCACCTTTGCTACTCAAATGCTACTTTCACACCTACCCCAAGACTTGGTCTATTAGTGATAGACCTAAGAATTTTTTTTCAATTTTTCACATCTACAGTTTGCTGGGAAGAACTCTAAGAAGACATATTCTGTAATATTATAAAATATTGCAAGTACTCTAATTCCTGGAGGCTGAGGAAATATGGCTAAGTATAATTCAATACCTTCTCTCAAAGAAGTGCAGTGAAAAAAGCTAGCTTGCATGAGATGCTTCAAACCACTACATTTAATGTTACCATCTCATTGGTAGTCATTTGCACAAAAAAAATTTTCACGAATTTTTCAGTTATTGAGAAACTTGTGTTACTATGAAATCACCTTCTGGCATTAAAATATGAAGGATGGGACTTAGTTAAATCTTAAATTTACTAGTTCTGGCTTTCACCATAATGTCACTGCAGAAAATCAACTAAATTCCTACTGTTTCTGGATAAAATTAGACTGTTTCTGGATCCATGTTTTTGGATTTTCATCCAATACTACCTTTAGAAAATTTTCCACCCAGAGAAAAGGAGAATGATCTTAACTAAGCTGATGTTTAACAGGAAAAGAAGTGATGGCAAATGCTGATTTATCAAAATTCTGTGTTTTTAGATGACTATGAGGTAATGAAGAAATTGTAGTAGTAGGAAAACACTATCCTGAGACTACACTATAAAAGGTAATTATCATAATTTAATTGACATTTGTTATTTATAATGTCAAAATAATTTGCTGAGTCTTTAAGTACATTGTCTTTATTTGCAATAATATGTCAATGTTCTGATATCTTCTGGCATTATAAAGAGTGTAGATACAGCATTATTAAAATATTCAATATTTTGAAGATATAGATAAAGGCAAATGTTTCTTCTCTGCTTCTGTGTTTTTCTGTGTTAAGTGGCAGGATACTGCTGATGAGTGTTATTTCAGTTTAACTCTGAGCAGTTAAGGACCAAATCTGCGATTGTTCATGGTGCTGAAAGTCAGAATTTGCGCTCTAAAGAATGGTAAACTCCTGCGTCAAGTGAGGAGGAAAATATTTCATTGACTGTCAAAGGGATGCCTCCTCTTCTTCTCCCATCACACTCTTCTTTCCAATGTAGCACAGATGACATGTCTGGATATTCCACATGCTTTTTGAAGCAAATCATCTCTTTCCTTGGGCTAAAAAGACATCCATAGAAAAATGAAGATGATTAAAAGATCTCCTTACATTTTTAAAACTAGAAGGGCTCTGAATTGTTTTTCATAAAAACAACAGTTTCTGCAAAAACTTGTGAATTTTGTATTAAAACATGTATTTCAAAGTAAACCTCATTTGGAAATATTTTACATTGAATATTTATTTTCATCACAAACTATTTTTAAATAAAGTTCAGGAGATATACTTCTAAAAAGAACTTGAGGAATTTGCATTTCTGAAATTTATAATGATTAATCTGTATATTTTGTATTTTTTATTATTTATAACATGGGTCTGTAAAGTAATGGAGGTGGTTTATTTTTGTTTGGTCAGGCACCAAAGATCATTGTTTCATTCTAAATGGATTATAATCTCTAACACTGCAGTGTTTAGTCTGCTTTGCTGGACCATTCAGACCTCTCTATTATTGCAAGGGATAGAGACTCTTAGCTCACTTCCGCCAAGTCGCCCCTGTAATGGTCCTTACTAATAAGGTCTGTTTTAGCAGGTTTACACATGCAAGGAATAGCGTAATTCCAAAGAGTGGTCAATTTGTGAATGCAAAATCATGACCTCCCCATCTCCCTTAGAAACAACGCTGTAGAGACATTCCGGTTCACAGGGATGTCTTAGATCTTTGCCGAGAGTGAGTTGTAGATCAGATTCTCCAAGTGTAGGATCCTACATCCCCACTTTCTTCTCAAGTGTTAATCAATCATAACATACATCCATCCTCCTAGCTTACATTTCAGAGACTATTTTTGAGACAACCTAGCCTGAGACATTTTCCTTATGGCAAGAAAGTTAATATCTTTATTAAATTTGTATGGGAGTCAGATTAAAAATGCAACAAGGGGCTGGGGATTTAGCTCGCTGGTTAGAGCGCTCGCCTTGCAAGCGCAACGCCCTGAGTTCGATCCCAAAAAACCCAAAAAAAAAAAAAAAAAAAAAAAAAAAAAAAAAAAGCAACAAAACTTCCAACTCTAGATAAGATGGTACAAAATCAGGATACTACACATTTTTCAGTGCAAAAAAAATCACACAAAATATATGAAACAACCATATTCCTGCAAGGGCCATGAGAAAAGCTTAACTGTATTCTCACTGTGCGAACCTATCTCTCAGATTTTGGAATAATGTTTGTCCTGTGATAGATCCAAGTAAAGTCATTGATTTTTCAATTTTCCTTTATTATGCTGATAAAATTGATACCTTCCAAGAATATTTTGTTATTGGAGCTAAACCTGAATGTTCCTCAAAATCTATTATTACACCTGATTGAGAAAATTCTAGTTACTGAATATTTTCTCGAGTGAGAAGTTGATATTTCTCCCAATATCTGAGATGTCTCTAAAATGATTAATTCTAAGCAAATTACATTTTAGTTATGAAAAGAATATTTAAATCATCAGATATTTTACTTAAATCATCCTTGTTGGAAAAGACAAGATTTTTTTTTTCTACATACTGAGTTTACACAAAAGACTAAGAAGAAAGAGAATGCTACAGAATTTTATTTCTCCTCTCCAGCAGATGGGGGAGGGAATGTAGAGCAGTATCTTGTGTAAATGCCATTAAATGTGCAAAATACAGCATAATCTGTGCTAAATTTAAGGACTGGAGTAACAGTGTCTGATTAATTGCCTTCCAACCCTGCCACCTACTACCAACAGGGTGTTGGGCATATTATTAAATCACTTGTTCCCTGGGATGATCATCATAGTATCCATGTCTTTGAATGCATTATCTGTTTGCCTTTGTATGTCTGCAGATATTTCATTTATCTTGCTAACAGTGTCTCCTTATCTCTATCCTTATCTCCTCATCTTATCTCTCTCCTTATCTCTATCAGTATCTCATACTTGACACATTTCATCTTCAGACTCAGCTACTTCCCGCATTCAATCATATAAGCAAATTTTCTGAGTATAACTTGTTTTAATTTTGAATTTGCTACATTTTGCAGTTTGAATGTTTTTTTCGCAATCTCTTAAGAATATATTTTATTTCCTTAAATATTTTATATATTTTAATTAATTTAAAGCATATTCTTGGTTTTACCTGAGGTAAAAGGTCATACTTCAAACAAATTCAGGCTTTGAATTATTGAACAAGCAGAGCAATGAAAACAGAGACAAAATATGGCCCATAGTCTTTGAGGAAACTCAAGTGTCCAGAACATTAATGAAAACACTGAGCTTTAAATAAGAAATGTTCAATTTGAACCTCCTCTATGGGATTAAAATCTTTTTCCTTAGAATTGAATTGCTTTTTTGGGATATAATTTAAAAATCTCCAGCATATTTAAAATCCTGCCTTCATTATTTAAATTAAAATCGATTATTTTACATCTAGAATCTAGAACACAACCAAATGTTGGATGCATTAGCAAATATTTATATTGTTTTGTGTTATTTTGTATGGGTAAATGTAATACAAAGGCAATTACATAAATAAAATTCCAGAAATTTGATAATAAATATCTGTGTTGCCCGAATTGGAATATATTGGCCCTGAAAAATCAAAGCACTTGAATTTTAAATTGAAATATGTGTGTGTGTGTGTGTGTGTGTGTGTCTATGTGTGTGTGTGTGTGATTTGTAATGAACTATTTTTGGTTGTACATTCATTCTTTGGTTATAACTTGGATGTTTAATATAAATTAGAAAAATGAACAGGAATCTACTTGCAGCTGCCTAGTAAGTCTAAAAAGTGAGTGAAAGTGTACATAAATGCACCTATTCTGTTTACATTCATTCAGACGTCTGTCAAACTAGAGAATTGCTTACATTCTGACCAACAAAGGTCCCCGTGGAATAGAGTCATACCAAGAACTGCTGGGCACCCTTATACTGGTGATGGAGTTTGTTTTGTTAATTTCAAGTTTTAGAAAGCAACTTGCGTGTAAAGTATAATAAAATATATGACACAAGCAGACTCATCAAGAGGAAATGATACAATTCTTGGCCGCTACATTTGTTTAAAATATTTTACATAATTGTATCTGTTAATATAATCTTAGTCCTGGCTACCAAATTATTCTAAACTAGTAACAAAATAAGGATCAAATTTTAATGTGTTTATTTTATGGTTTGTGCTTGTTGCCATTCTTATGGCATTTCTTAAATTCCTAACAAAATATATTCAAGGTAGGGAAAAGAAATACGACCAAGTACACATAGATATACATACAAAATAATTTTAAAGGGTAATAATCAGAATATTGTTAGAATTTAAAAATGTTACCACTCATGTGAGTATAATAAAATTTGACAATGAAATTCCTGGCCCTCACTTGTGATGTGATCCTTTAGAAAAATTAGTAAGTAAAAGATTAAGAGAGTGTTAAGGAGATTTTTTTAATCCTTTAGAAAAATTAGTAAGTAAAAGATTAAGAGAGTGTTAAGATTTTTTTTTAATTTTTTTCCATCTATTATGTATTGCTGTGTTTCCATTGGGAAATGACCCAATTCTGTACCTCAATGAGACAGTCTTGTATAAAAGCGATGACTAGGAATCTTTTAAAGTCTCTGTGCCTCAGAATTCATATTAGCGTGATGATATTAAGATAAAGAATAGTGCAGTTTTTGGAGCACCATTATACCTTGTTCTAAATGTTTATTTCTGTCATCTTGTTCAATCCCCAGAAAGTATTAGCAGCAACTTTACTTTACAGTTTAGAAAACTCAAATTTAATTAACTTGCTACTGATCTAATATAATGGGAGTTAATGTCTTGAATCTAATTTTTTTGAATATGCTGTATAATTCTTAGTTTTCCTAAATGTATCTCTATATTGCTGAATTTATTTATATATAATTAAGGAAGAGAAAATAGAATCCATCAAAACAAAATTGTAGTTATCTCTGATCTAGCTGGAGTGATTAAAGGAAGTTTTTATTTTTCCATTTATCTCACATAGATTTAAAATATTTTCAAAAATACTTTTATACTAAGGGAAATGCACTACATTCCATTGAACGCAATAGTAAAACTGGAGTAATTAAATGTATGACTTTTGTAAACGATATTACAGCTAATACAAGCCCTACACTTCATTCAGTAAGAATTAACAGTAGTTATCAAATTATATTTTGCTTTTCCCTCAGAGCCTCATTCCTTTAGAAGTCACCTTGTACTACATAACCTGAGAATAGTGCATGTCAATAGCAATTTATTCAGATCAAAAAGGAGAAATTATAGATTGTTTAAAATGGAGTTTGAAACTTCAAAAAGGAACAGTAAAAGTCATGTTTTATTCAAATAATGGGAGAAAGACCTAGAAAAGCATGTGTGTACAGCTATTCTAGGAAGAACAATACAGTAAGAAAAAGTATGTCTTATTTGGTTAGAAGCCAACTCTAAGAAAGACTCTTTACACAATGAGGCACTTTTAGAAGCAGGCTACCTGATGACAATCTAGCTCCCAGCATTTCATACAAGTACATGATTACAAGTGGTTCTTCCTATTTTTTTTTAAATATAAGTAATTTGGGATTACCTGGCAGATATGCACCTAGGATACCAATGAAATGGAGGAACCAAATTTTGGGGGGTTATCTATGAGATTTTTGGGGTTGGGGATTTAGCTCAGTGGTAGTGTGCTTGCCTAGCAAGCACGAGGCCCGGAGTTTGATCCCCAGCATGCCCCAAAAAGAAAAAAGTCCTGGGCTGGGGATTTAGCTCAGTGATTAGAGTGCTTGACTTGCAAGCATAAGGGCCTGAGTTCGATCCCCGGCACCACAAAAAAAA
>QZML01000205.1:457630-487088 GCA_016801275.1 Hystrix brachyura | reverse complement strand
TTGCAAGCATAAGGGCCTGAGTTTGATCCCCAGTACCACAAAAAAAAAAAAATTTAATAGAAATGTGATAATCATGTTTACTGTCATATAAAATCAGAAATTATTTGAAGATTAATTTTAAAATCACTATGAGATGAGGATGTTAAAGTGCTGATAATTTGGCTTACATATATTTATGTGCTACCATAATAAATTAAAGAAAACATGAAGGAACAAAAATACGGTATTATAATTATAATGAACTCTTTTGAAAGGAGATAGATTTACATTAATGAGGAGAATCAAGATGACCGGAAGGTTACTTCTGTTCTTCTCGTAGTCTCCATTCTCTTACTATAAGGCAAGTTATTGGTTCTCTCTACAAATCTTTAATTTTCTGATTACAGATGCAAAGACTGATATGTTCTGTGAGAATATTATATAAAATTATGAATGTTAATAATAACTTCTAAATGTGTAAAATAGCAAAATATATATTACTGTACACCAAATGCATTAGTTACTAATGTTACATCCTGGAATGATGGCTAAAATGCCTATTAATGAGTGTGTTTATAGTTTGTTAGACTCAAAGGGGACACTGGTTTTCATTTCCTTTTCATATAAAGTTTAGTTGAAAGACTCTTTATTTGAATTCTGCCCATGTCCTAAATACAGAGCTAAGCCTGGATTTACAAAACACAAAAACAAGGCAAAATCCTATTCTGCCTACTTTAAGAAGCTTATGATGTAGAGCAATAATGAGGAAAGAGAGCTAGCTCAGGAATCAAAGCCACCACCATTCCGATGACTTTCCCATGTTCAGATAACTCTTCCATGTCAAGCAGTAATTCACAAGTTTCCTATTTTCAGGTTTCCCAAATCGTGGCCCTCGCGCCACGTTTTGCAGTAAACTGCCTGCTATGGTATTCTTTCTAAAAGCAGGTTAAAATAGAAGGAAAATCTGCTCACACATCATGGCCAGGTACACACACTGATTTTTACAAATGAATTGTATTTGTGAGGTCACAGACTCACTTTTCTCCACTACTGACTACCTACGAGTGGCACAGTATCCAGCTGGAAAGGTACATGATAAATATGTCTTGGAGATTCGAACAAGTGAATGAACATCCATTTTTATTTCAGTAGGTTCTCTTGGTATACCAAGTACACAGAAAAACCGCTCTAGTAATTTTATTGCTTTCTTTGAGAGATAAAAATAACAGTAGAACTATAAGGCGTGACATGTATTTATGGTAAAGACTAGAAGGGGTCAGATGTGGAAAATATTTCTCAGATGTTTCAATCACATTGGAGATTGGGTAGCAGTCTTACCATCCATTTGTCCAACAGTCAACATTTTCTAATTGTTTTCATATCACTTAGTAATTAATAGTGTCATTTCCCTTCAGCAGTCTGCAGATTGGTATTTGCTGGCAAAGTCAAACCTTAAGAAGACATAATAGGAGTAACTGCAAGTTACTAACAAATAAAGCCCAAAAGGAATGACCATGATCCTGGAAAATTAGAAGATGCTATTTCTTCTACACTCAAGCACTGATTCTATTATCTATGAAAAAGTCAAGGACAGATGAATTTCAGAAAGATATTTGTTCTTCAGTTACTGCTATGAAATATGTTTTTTCCCTTCCCTGTTTCTATATTGGAATAATTATTGAAGTTCTTTATTTTGAATAACTCATTGTACAATAACTCTTAGAATGATTTGAGAAATTATATAAACGTCCAAATAATGAACAAGTAAATGCTCTCAAAAGACATCTTTCTTAAGACTAATAGGGTTTTAAATTTTAAAAGACCATTACATTTTCAAAAACCATTTGTTATTACTTGTTTATTTTATCCTCTTTCTTGCTAAAGCTTGAAAATTGAAGTAGGTTGACAAAATGGGGATGACGGAAGTTCTTCACCCACAACAATGTTCGTGCACTGTTTTTTCATCAATAGTGCAGCCTTTTATGGGTCTCTAATCTGCCCTAATAGCTGTCAAAATGATTGATGAGGATGTTGTTGAAAAATGTTTAGGAGTCTTTGGGTTTGTGAACAAAAGGGCAATGGGTACATGGCTACATGATACCGCTGGGAGGTCAAGTTGACTAGGATTTGGGTATAATATTTGTTAAGAAAAGCATTATTCAAAAGAAAATTTTAGCAGAAAACAGTACTTTTGAATTGGTACATTTGACAGTTCTATGGTGAATCAGCAAAATTATTGATGAGCACTCGCTCCACAGATCCTGAAAGATCACAAAAACAAAAGCCTCTTCAAGGACCACTGTTAACCCTACTGTCCAGGTGCTTCCTATTTATTGCAGTATTAAATATAAATTGGTGGAAATCAGCAGTATCCTGTGAATTATCTTTTTGCTTCGTCTTCTTTCATTTTTCTGAAGTTTATGCACATAGATACATTGCAACAAAATAGTTCAATATTTTCACAAAAGTCATATGACTACTCAGTGATAAGACAGTGTTCTTACTTTATTCCATTGTCTTCTATCCAGTGTATCAATTCTAGAATTATCAGTCAGACTACATTTTTCTCTCTTTGTAAAACTAATTTCAGCTGTACTATGTAAAATTTCCGGCTTTTCACACA
This sequence comes from Hystrix brachyura, assembly GCA_016801275.1. Classification (NCBI taxonomy): domain Eukaryota; kingdom Metazoa; phylum Chordata; class Mammalia; order Rodentia; family Hystricidae; genus Hystrix; species Hystrix brachyura. The sequence goes on along the minus strand of QZML01000205.1, from coordinate 484,486 downwards.
AATTATATGTAATTTTTTTCTCATTAATTTGCAAATTTACCTCATTTATTTTTATTGTCTTGTGGTTTAGTTTGGAAAATCAGAAAACCATGAACACAACTTCTGTTGAAACCAGTTTTAACATGTTATATTCCAGCATCATTAAGGTAAATAATCAAAATATGCTGTTGTTTTTTATAAAAGATTTTTGTTACTAATTCTTATCTTCTAGAGAGGTTAGATATTTTTTAAACTTTAGCTCTTGATTTTTTTTATTTATATTTCTCTTTCAATTATATTTTAGACACCTTTAAATTTTATTTTCTGGATTTATGAAAATGTTTTTAGGATAATATATTTGAAATAAACATGGATATATTAAATTTTCTTTTGTAGATTATAAATCTCTAAGACTCTATAATGACAAGATGTAAAAATTCATTGTATTCATGTGTATTATCAAGACAACTATATTACTCTTTTTATCTTTCGTTTTTATTTTTCTTGTTTTATCCTTTCAGATGTTGGTAGTAGTATATGTACCTTGTAATTTTATTCTCTGTTATATGGATTTTTATTGTGAGATTATTAGTATTTTCCTGTTCGTTTTATTTAATAATATATGACAAGAAATAACTATAGCTATCTAATGTAACCTGAGATGACTAGCACACTATCAATCTTCCATTTAATCCATTCTTTTTCTGAATTATAGAGTGCTTAGATTTGCATTATTAAGCCTAATAACTTTCTCGTGTTATATCTTTTATTCTGTTTATTCGTCTTATGATTTCTAGACAAATAAAACATATTTTTCCATATTGCCAACCATTTTCATTATAAAATTCCTATGCATTAATTTTTTCATTTCATTTTTGCTTGTTTTACTGTAGTACAAATCACTATTTTTCGTGTCACATATTAGAATACATAAAGTTTTGATATTAATTTAAGATTAAAAAGAATAATTACAAATAAAATTTGTATTTGTCATATTTCTAGCCTCAGTCATTAATAGAATATGGTATTAGTATTAAATTTATGAAGTTTTCAGTTTGCAATGCATCAGTATTTTATATTTTCACAACAACATTTTATATTGATTCTGGTACCCTTTCCTGTCTTAACATGTTTAAAATCTCTTTTCGGTGTCTTATTTTTCTCTTCATTCTTTTTATTCACTTTTGAGTGCAGGTTTGCTAGTGCACTAAATGGTTTTTACATACTTGTGAAGAACTACTGGCTCTTTATTTCTTTATCTTCACTGCCCCTTCCATGTATTTTACATCTCAAGTATTCCACTATGAGCTGAAAAGTTCTTCCATCTAATATGTCGATATACTTAACAGTGGAAACAAGGTTTAAGTAGATCCAGGTAATTTATCACTGTTTTCAATATTTATAAGCTTTAATTACTCAGATAAATTTGGTTAAACACTATTTGGGCAGGAACACACAAAAATATGTTCAATTAGTTGTAAAAATTTCATAGGAAATCAAAACTTAATAATATACTGTATGTCATGGATGTTAAACATCACTATAGTTATTTAAAAAATTGATTAATTAGAAAACTAAAATGACTAAGAAGCTCTTTTTTATTAATGCTACTTACTTTAAGTATGACAGAGATTGAGACTGACTATTCTTCTCTGTGACAGTGTTTTATGTAGCCCCTCATTTATTTTCATTCTAACAGCTCTCCTGCAGGATGGCATGACAGGGTGTTAGTCAACTTTCCATTGCTGGGACAGAAGGCCTGACAAGTTTTAAAGAGAAGTTAATTAATTTTGGTTCCAGGTTTCAGAAATTTCAGTGGTGGCCAGCTGGCCCCAAGCAAAAACTTCAAGGTGAAAGGTCGTAGTGCAGGAAAACTTTTTGCCTTGTGGCAGCTAGAGAGCAGAGTAGAAAAGGAAGACCACAAGACAAAACAAATCCTTCCCAAGTTACCCCAGTGACTTAGTTCCTTCAAGTAGGCCCACATCCTCAGAGCCCATTTAGTCATGAAGCCATCAGTATGTTGAGGTATTTATGTTGTTAGTGCCCTCACAATCCAACCTCTTCTCTGGTTGTCCCTTAACCCAGTCCAACTGACAATCAAGATTAACTACCACAGGTACAGAAGTCAGGATTATTAGATACTCTATCTTCAATCATCTGCTTTAATGTCATGTAATTAGCAGAGCTGATTTTTAACTCAGGCCCACTGACATTGAAAGCTGATTGTTTTCCCAAGATATTTTTAAGTGCTCAGAGAAGTGAAAATGTAATGTAGGCTCTATTATGCAGTGAGAGCCTAAAGAAATAGTGACTTTTATCCTTCCTTTTTTAAATACAAGGACAATTCTAGTTGGGGAGGAGACTTGGCTTGCTTGATTTGGAAATTAATTTAAACCAATGCCCAAATATAGACAGAACAGAGTTCTTGTTTGTTTCAGTAATGTGGCCTGACTTTTATTCTTCCAGTCCTTCCACCACCCTCCCTCTATCTCTTTTCTCTGCATTGCATGTCCGGACATTTGCCTAAGTCTTCTAAATCAAAGACTAACCAGTTTTCCTCTTTTTAAATTCTATTTAGCGTATTCAACTTTTCTTTCCAAGATAGGCACAGTATCCATGTATTAGTTTTTGCATCTAATGCTCATAATTTTGCACAAACTCCACTGAATACTAGAGATAGTAAAGAAAGAAGTACTTCCTGCCTAGAAAGAATAGCTCAAGTGAAAGCTGTTGAGTATGAATGAAGAATTTAAGGACAATAATACACAGAAGGAATGCACAGAAGAAACAATGATGTTACACGGTTTTATCCATATTAGCAGATTCCATCAGAAAAACAATGCTTTCATTGCCCTTGATTTAGACAAAAATAATAGAATTTTATTTCTCCACAAGTGAATTTCCTAATACCATTTATTAAACCAGTATAATAAAGCAAATGAAAATAAAGCATGTATTATTCTTCCTTAAGAAAATACCGTAATTAGGATCTTTTTTCAGAAGATGGTCTTGACAGATTTAGGAATAATAGTAACAACATGTGATTAAAGCTAATAAGAATACTTCAAAATGGAAACTATATGAAATGTAAAGTTATCAAATGATGAGTCCTGGGGGAATTCTTTCCAGGTTCTTGGTGTCCTGAATAAAGGACTGGACAGGCACATGGAAAAGGTAATGGGGAGGTAAATTGATTACAGGGAAAAGAAGTACACTGTACAAGGCGAGAGCGGGCCAGCGAACAGACTCACGGTGGCCCTGATCATAAAAGAGAGGGGCCCTTTTGATCCCCAAATACTGGACTGGCTTCTCCCACCTGTAATTAAGGCATTGGAACAGTTCTCTCATCAAAAGCCCACTTGGTGCTAGTTTTTCAATATCCTATAAAAAAGAAAAAAACTTGCCTTGCTTCCTACCAGATGTAGATGAAGAATTGAAAATAGCACTTTTCTGATTGGTTCTGAGTACAGTGCTCGTGAGTTACGGAGTCATCCTGGATCGTGTGTTTTGTGCTGTTGTCTGGGTCTTCATACTTTTACACATTCTGCCCAGTCGTTGGACATGTTGGCCCCAGCCCTAAACTGCAATGTAGAGAAGAGTTTATGGTTACACCCACAGAATATCTAAAATGGTCCTTAGATACTCTCTTTTCACAATTATTTTGATAGCATTACAACATCTTAATATCTCATAGTTATATATAAAAAATCTTCTCAGTTTAAAAGGAGCTTTCCAAGATATTTAGTTTCTTGCTCAAATGTTGGGTAAGCAAAGTAGATATTACTGCAAGGATTTCAATTGACTTTCGAGTAGAATTAATGAATTCTGAAAACAAAATATATTTTTCTTAACTTCAAGTCCAGTGATTTTTCATTTAGACCATTTTTGAAGCTAAGGTCCAAATACATTAAACTATTCTCCAAAGAAATGAAATTACTTTTTTCATAGAAAAAATTAAATTGGTGAAAAGGACCCATCTTTCTATTAAAGTATAGCCAGAGTATTAAAAATGCTTCAGAATATACTGTTTCTTAAATAAATTTGTTTCATTCAAAACTAATGTGGAAATCATGATAGGGCCCTTAAAATAAGCTCTAAAAGTTAACCTTATAGTAACAGAGAGTAGAATGGTGTTTATCAGTGGCTGGATGGTGACAGAAAGGCGGGCATGCTATTTAAAGGGCACAGGTATTCAATGAGAAAATGAACAGGAATGAAATTATAATGTATAACGTAGTGGCTATAGTTCATAATAATGTATTATAAAATTGAAATGTTGTAAGAGGGCGTATTTCAATTGTTCTCATCACAAAATAGTAACTATTTGAGGTAAGAGTTATGTTGATTAGCTTGATTATGGTAATCACTTCACAAACTGTGTCTCAAGAGATTACACTGTGTACCCTAAATATATACAGATTTTTTTCAACCAGCCCTCACTCGTGATGATGTATGAACAGAGCCTTACACATACCTTTAACAAACTTTCACTGCATAATTTGTCCATGTGCCGACTCCTAATTCAATGACTTTAAGAAAGAAAAGAAGATTCTCTGAGTGAGGTCGGTGGTATCAAATACACATTTGATGAGAATGGGGTAGCAATGGTTGCTTCTTTCTCAAAGACCCGGACATGGATACGGGAAGGATAAAGACAACAGCTCTCAACTATAGTTAGAAATGAAACTAAAACCAATGAACAGCTTGAGAGCCATTTCTAAACAATCGCAACCAAAGTTTATGCAGAGCCATATATTTAGTGTCAATTCAACAAAGCCACTAGGAGCTGATAATGATGAGCCATTAGCCTCTAGTAAGCAAATGGTGCTGAGGAAACTGGATATCCGTGTGCGGAAGAGTAAAGTCCTCCTGTCATACGACACGTAAAAATCAGCTCAGATGGACTAAAGATTTAAAGCATAATCTGAAACTGTAAAAGTGGTAGAATAAAGCCTAGAGGAAAGGCTGCATGAGCTTGCTCTGCAGCAGTAATATTTTGGATATGGCTCCCCACCTCCAAAGTACAGGAAGCAAAAGCAAAATGAGACAAATGGGATCACATCAAATTTGAAAAGATCACACACAACAAAGCAAAGAGTCAACGGAGTGAAGTCACACCCTATAAAGTGAGAGAAAATATTTTCAAGCCATACATCTGATAAGGGATTAATGTGTAATATATATGGGACTCATAAGAAAATATTTTCAAGCCATACATCTGATAAGGGATTAATGTGTGATATATATGGGACTTATAAAAAAAATAAGAAAACAAATAATACAATTAAAAATGTCCAGAGGACCCGAATAGACATTTCTCAAAAGAAAACTAATGACAACAACAAACAAGAACAGGCATGTAAAAACTTTCAAAATCACTAAAGAAATCAAAATCAAAATCACAATAAAATATAATCTCATAGCTGTTAAAACAGTTACTATCAACAAGATTAAAAATAGAAAATGTTGGCAAGAGTGTGGTCTATATGGAACATTTACTGTTGGAATGTATATTAGTACAAGCCTTGTGCAAAACAGTATACAATTTCTTCAAACAATTAAAAATAGAAAATTATCCTATGATCTAGCAATTATGCTTCTGAGTATATTCCCAAAGGAAATGAAATTAGTATGTCAAAGAGATACCTATACAGACTATGACGTTCATTACAGCATTATTCACAATAATCAATAGATGAAATCACTCATCATCCATGAGTGGATGGATGGATAAAGAAAAACAATGGAATATTATTTAACCCTAGTAAAAAAAATTATTGTCATGTGCGAAACTTATTTTCATGTGCAAGAACATGGATGAACCTGAAGACATTACATTAAGTGAATAACCTGGGCACAGGGAGACTAGTACCTACTATATGATCTCATTTATATGTGGAATATATAAAAGTTGAACTCATATGTATAAGTAAACAATGGATTCTAGAGGTGATAAGATTAAGGATGTTTTGGTCAAAACACAACATTTCACTTACAAAAGAGTAATAAATTCAAGAAATAATATAGCATATATTTTTAAATTGCTCAGAAATGAATTTTAAAGTTTCTCACAAAAATAAGTATTGAGGCAAAGCATATGTTTAAGAGCTTTACTTAACCATTCCATAATGCATACGTGTATCAAAATATCATGTTTACACATAAATATATAGATTTTTGCTTATAATTTTAAAAAGTAAGACCATAATGCATACGTGTATCAAAATATCATGTTTACACATAAATACATAGATTTTTGCTTGTAAAAATCTTACTTTTTTAAAAAGTAAGACAGAATATTATTTTCCACGTGTATATTCATGTAATTAAACCAACAAGTTTTTATAAGGTTGTGACTATAAAAAGCACTGTGCGTGTTACATGTTTCTACATACAATTTGTCTTAACTCTCAATTTTTAAAATTAATTTTAAATTCTTAACACCTAGTAAAGTCATAGGAAGAATAAAGAAAACATTTGCAGGGGTAGTAAATTTGAGCAATGGGAAAGAAACTTCAGTGCAAGAAAAAATAGAAAAGCCAGGACACATAGTGGCCATGGGGAAAATTATTACAACATATGTTAAAAGAGAACTTTTATCTAAGAGAAAATCAACTTAGATTTATGATCAGCAGCTACTCAGACATGATATGGGCAATTAAAAATAAGTAAGATAATGTTAATGAGGTTTAGAAGTTCTCATTGACCTTCCATAGCTTTTGTTGACAATATATCAATAACAAATTTAGACTCTAGTTTCAGACCAAATTTATAATCCTGATTAATGGATTTTGATATCTCGAATAAGTTATTGATGTTACAATGATTAAAGTGTGTCCCAACTCTGTATAGTCAATGAAACTTATCTTTAAAATAAGTTAGTTTCAAGCGGCTGAGAAAACTTGTCAGGGTTACATCCGCAGAACTCCAAATGAACCTCTGGCCATTGTGTGACTAGTATTCAGCTTGTTATTATTGGTGTCACTCAGCCAAGTAAAAAATTCGCCATTTAACTCAAAGTGGTTGTACCATATTGTATGTCAACCCAGTGAATGGGAATTTCTGCATTTTCTCTCCTCACCACCACTGACTGTCATTACTTTTTTAGATTCCAGTCACTCTAATATATATGTTCAAGTCCTTTATCCAATTTTTAATTCAGTTGTTCATTTTCTCATTGTTGAGTAGTCAGATTTTTAAAATAATGTAAAGACTTTGAATACAGCCTCTATTAGATGTATCTTTTTCAGGAATTTCCTTCTGGTGTGTAGCATGTCTTTTCATCCCACGCTCATTCTCAGAGTCTCTCAGACCGATGGATTCTTGTTTCCAGCGCAGATCCTTCGGCCTCCTGATACAGACTCGCACAGGGCACTCCCTGAGATCTAGGCCTTAACTGGATCCTTCGAATCTCCAGCACACAGAGAGCCCTTTCAGTCTTCCACGAGTGGCTCTGTGGGTGGCCAGTATAAAAAACCTATCTTGTAAGTCCTTATACATTTGTATACCTTGCATTAAATGTGTTTCTCTAGCAAGCACTGACTGATACACTGTCAAATCAATTGCAGTTCCAGGTAATTGAAGAAATAGTTTTTCTTTCTTTTTTTGCAGCTTTAGAAATCTAAGACACTTGATTTGTATTTCTGAGAGATTTTTCAGTTATTTTCTTGGATATAGGATTTTGAATTTTTCTTGATCATTTAATGAACATAACTGTGTTAAAAGAAGGAACTTTGGTAAGTACAAACTAAAGTTCCCTCCTGGTGAGATGTTCCCAAAACAGATACATTTAGAATCTATTATTTTAACTGTATTATTTTGCCAGCAGGAAGTTCTAAAATGTTTACAAATGATAAAAGTAAGGGAAGACATAGAAATGGATCTTGACTACTGAACTGTTTTCCAAAAGCCTTGATATTTACTGAAATTGTTTACAAGACCGATTTGTGCTTTAGGTATTGTGCTTTTACAGAAAGTAAAAGCAATAAATAACTCAAAAAAGTTTTTTTTTTAACTCAACTGACATAGCTTCCTGACTTTCTCCTCTTGCTCTTCATTAAACTGCTTAAGAAACCATACATTATTCTACTCCCTTCTCAAGTTCTCCATGTGATCGGTTTGAAGGCTATTTTCTTTTCATCAAAGAAAAATCACCAGAAATGTTCAAAAGTAAGTCACTAATGGGAGTGTGGAAAGCACACTGGGTTTTCCATCAGAACACACAGGTTTCAGAGTTGGATCTTTGGTTCTGCTATTAAGATGCTTGTGACCCTGCACAATATTTCTCAAAACTTCCCTTTTATTTGCCATAAAATGTATTCATAGATATCAAAGATAGTTCACATGTAAAATGGAATTCTGTTGTTTTCTTTCTAATGACTTTTACAAGATTTAATATTCAATGTATTTTTTACCTCTTTACCTATTAACCAAACGTAAAAGAGGAATTAACATATAATGATTTCAAGATACTGAAATATCAGAAATAACTTGAAGTCCTTATGGGCCAGTAAAAACCCTCCTTTTCTGAAAGTTAATAGTGGTCTTTATTTATCTCACTTTTAGCATGTAAATTTATTCTCCTTAAAGTTTTGTATGTTATATATGTTCGTGTATTACATATTCCTGATTTTATCTTTGTATATGTTTTTATCCTTTAAAATAATTTTAAGGGCTTGGTATTAAAATAAAATCATAGAGGTTGGGGATTTAGCTCAGTGATAGAGTGCTTGCCCAGCAAGCACAAGGCCCTGAGTTCAATCCCCAGCACCAGCCCCCCAAAAATCATAGATCATTTGTGTTGTCCGAAGCCAATGGAATATGAGTCTCTGCTTTGATCTTTAATACTGTTTTAGATCCAAGCTTCCAGGTTTTCCAAGTTTCAGGCAATTTGCATTATACTAAATAAAATGCAAGTGGGCTAAAAAATACATTGTATTTTTGTCATGCGTGTGATATATTTCCATGGCTTTAGGAGACAGAAACAAGAAACATTAGTATATTATGTACTGCAAACGTGTACTAATAAAAACAAACAAAAAAATGCTGGAGGAACTTTCCTCTTTGTTTAGAGCAAAAATGTCTCCCTTGTTTGTTTCTTCCAAAGAAATAATTTGTTAACCTCCTGTAAGAAATGGAAGCTAAATTCACTATATTAATAAATGAGATTAAAAGCTAAAATGCCATAAATCACCGACAAAAGAAAAATGAATTTCATATGAACAAAAAGCAAATGAATAAGATTGAATAAAATGCATAAAGAGCCATTGAGTTTGTAGATCCTTTTGGGTCTCTTTTTGTTGTATTCAGTTTCTTTTTGAAACATTTTTTATTCCAGGGCAGTACCAGATGGATCACGTATGAGAAATAGGTTTTTCTGGAGCATTTGCAAGTTCCACTATACGGGTCCTTTCTTCTGAGTCTTGACTATAGTACTCTGCAGGTGGAATCCCTGAGAAGACCCACCAGGATGTTTCATTGTTTCTGAATGAAATAAAATACAATGTGAATACATTGTTCCTGACAGGTAAGTGTATTTTTTTAATCAGCTCTATCAAATATTGCATTTTGTCTGCTGTAAAATAAGGATTTAATAGGCTGACATGCAGTTATAATTGAAATAATAAACTATCCCAAAAAATAAGATTCTAGGTAAAATAAGGCTTGCAAAAGAAATTTGTATTTGTTGCCTGGAAAGTGGTGGAGCCAGATGGCATCGATTCTGGAACAATGTGCTATTGCTCTCTTCTCTGTGCTTGGGACCTGAGCAGAAATCAATATATGCTTTGCCTGGAGGAGCCCAGGGCGTCCTTGGATTGAGACTCAGTGCCTCTAGATTGCTGATGTGATTAAAGAATAATCAGGTCTTTTGTGGAAGGTTTATTTTCTAACCTAGTGTGGAAAGTTTTTACTTCACAGAGATCTTTCTGAATAAACTTTTGTCTTTATTTTTTTCAGTCCTTGCAATTCTATTATAGGACAATTTGATGAATTATATGTTTTAGACTCCCAGCTGGATTTAAGTAAAGACTATTTGAATATGTTACCTTAAAACCTACCCGTAATACAATGCAACTTTTCTTAAATTATCAATAAATATTTATGATGAAACATTACAATGCAGTTGGAAGACCATCCTAGGATAGCGGCTTTGCAGAAGGTATTATGTGATTTATATGATTGCCAACAATTTTATAGATTTGGAGTTTATTTCAAATGCATTTAAATTTATTGATAGAAAAAGTTCTTTCTTGATTAAAGATAAAAACTATTAAACCTACATTGCAACATCAAGACAGATTTTAATCATTAAAGGAATTATTCTGCTTTGATAATTTCATGTGTATTAGTGTAATATGCTAGGAACCTGAAGCATGGATAGTTCTTCAAATAAATATTAAAGGCTTATTGAAAATAAAGAAAATTTTTCTCACTACATAATGCAATGTGATCATGGAACAGAAACCTTAATACAGTTTATTTTCCTTTTGAACTTCGGGGCCGAAGAAGACCAGAAACCTTAATACAGTTTATTTTCCTTTTGAACTTCGGGGCCAAAGAAGACAATAATAATACCTGAGCCCCTGTCCCATGTTTCTGTCCTACAGAGACTCTCTCTTTCCTGACACTATATTATTATTTAATTCTTTATATCATGATAGCTAGACTAAATTTTACTCAAAAGTGCATACCTGTCTAGAAAAATGCAGTGTTTTGATATGGAGAAAAATGAAATTACTGGAAAACAAAAGGTAGAGGGGATATAATACAGTCATTTAATATATTACATGAACCGTCAGTCCATATAGTAATAAACAAATTTCCAGATTTTGTAGTAATACAATATAATCTAAATAACATCTTAAAATGAGACCATAATACAGATACCTGCATTAGATATATACATATGTATTATATTACTTATCTGACTTCTTATGCATTTTGCCTGCAGTATACACTGACATTGTCATTGAAATGTTATAGGGTTGCTTCCAAAGCACATTTTTTCTTCCAGGCAGTGGAGAGGGGTTGCAGGTAATTAAATAAGTGACAGCTGATAAAGAAAAACTATTCAATGAACCTTACGACAGTACAGTAAGAAAGACTATTTAGGACCATGATGATAGATCCAGGAATCAGTACAGTGGGATTTCACAGTGCAAGCCAGAGATAAGGCTCAACTCCGAATACAGCACTGGCAAGTGGGAATTGATAGCTGAGGCGTGCATGGGGTTAGGAGATAGGAAAGCCACTACGAAGAAATATCGAGGGTAAGAGGGATTCTGGCAAAAGTGACCTAGCAGGATCCTTGCTGAAGACATAGCAAGGTGACCAGATGTCATTTGGGGGAAACTGAAGGATGAGAACTCAAACACAGATCAGATATCAAGAATGAGCAGATATGGAGCATAAACTATTACATGGGATCCTCTATTTCTCTCTCTTTCTCTTTCTGCCTGTCTGTCGGTCTGTCTGTCTGCCTGTCTCTCTTTCTCCATATAAAGTTAAGTCTCATTTAAAATACATTTAAAAATATATGTATACCAAAAGTAGAATAGTATTTTAATGAAAATTAACAATAAAGTTAATGAACTGCCTCACGTTATGTATTCTGTGATTACAACCAATCTCACTCGAGGGACAGTGATGTAAAAGAATGCCATTTTCTTACAGCAGTCTCTACAAATCTATCACAATTTTAAAACATTTTTCACTTTTTCTTTTACTTTTTCACAATACTGGAGTTTGAACCCAGGTCTTTCTACCTGCTAGGCAAGAGCCTTCCCACTAACTAGCCCTCCCGTACCTTAGGAGCATTTATTCTATAAGGCAGTAATGGAACGTACTTTACTTTTCAACATCAAAATGATTTCAACACTCTGTGGACTATGGCAAAAGTTCTTTTAAAACTGGTAGTAAGAAAGCAACTGTGAACTCTGAGAAATTAAGACCAAAATCTTATAATTAGGATTTTGATTTGTCAATGTTAATACACTCTTAAATCATGAAGCATATTTAAGTACAGGGAGAAAAAGAGAAGGAGGAGGAGGAATGATGTGGGATAGAGGAGAAAAAAATAGGGAATGCAGTGAGAGAAGAAAAGGAGGAGAGACAAAGGTAAGAAGATATGACAGGATAGAAGAACTGTCCTTCAGCGTGCTATCAAAATATAGTTCTTACTTAACTTTAAACTTTTCATATCAAAGTCATGGTGCTAAGAAGGTTTAGTAAGTATTTCTTCGGAATCTGTCCATTTTAATTTACTACCCAATATAAACACTTTGCAAGTGTCACAATAATTATTCTCCACATGATAAAGTACACAATTACCAGCAAGTTAATGCATGTCTTTTGGGGATGCCTTTAAAAATCCAATATTAAAGATCAAAGAGAATGCTTTATAAGATCAAAGAACAGTTCAATAAACATACGTTTAGTTATTTCCTCTGATGATCCAGGGAAATGAATTTTTAGATTACTGTATTTTCCTTGCCCAAAGGGAATTAAACTTTTGCTAATGATAATACACACACACACACACACAAACATACACACATATGTATTGCACAAAATAATAAATTTTTCCTTTCAAAATTTTCCTTGTAAATTTTCCCTGTTGAATTTTTTTATGCTCAGTTGTTTTATTCAAACCGATTGCTACAGAGAGTTGTTTGCAGGAGTAATGTATTTGTTGTGGTTGTTGGCAGTGAGATTGCAAATTATCGAGTAGATTTTATTAATAGCAATAATATTTTTTTTAAAAATTGTGGTTGAAGTGAGGATTTGAGGATTTTGCTACTTGCAAAACATTTTCTATTATCTGATTTCCCATTTTAAAACATGAATTCAGTGAGAAAAAATTTGATAGTCTTTATGATAGCACTAAAAAATGCTCATTGTAATTAAAAAGGTCATCTAGTTAATGGTGTGTTATTAACTGTAATCCCAGTACTTAGGAGACTGAGGCAGGAGGATCCCCATGAGTTTGAGGCCAGCCTGAGCTACATAATATGTTCAAGGCCAATCTGAACTACATCATGTGACTCCATTTAAAAGAAAAAAATTGAAATAGAGACACTAAGTCTATGAAATATTAAGTAATTATTTATAAAATTTAGTGTTAATATTTGTGTTAAATTAATAAGTTTTCATGGTTTATTTTATATAGTAGAATCTGTATTTGCAAAATATCTATATATTCATTTTATTTTCTGTAAAAAATGTCATTTTTCTCCAAACTCTCATTTACACTAATGGAAGGAAAAAATAACAAGAGGATCAAAAATGACAATATTTTCTGATGTTCTTTTATTCCTCAATCTAAATGGACTCTTTTCGTGCAATTTACTCAGTCAGTTAGATGTTCAAACTTCCTATCTAGTCTATGCCTTTGGCCCCTTTCCTCATGTGTATGAGAACAGATAAATAGTGATTTTTTTTTTTTTTCAAAGAGAGGGCGTAGCCACTTTTTAAGAAGTTGCCAGTGAGGACTGTAGGGTTTGCCACTTTTTAGTCTGTGTGTGGATCAAGCTCTGTCCTTCCTCAAACAGAGTGGGCATGTCTGTTAATGAAATCCCAGTCTATTTTCCGGCGGCATGATGCTTCCCAGGGAGCTGGATGCTAACTCCCTGACTTGCCTCCACCAAGGCGCTATCTGGTCTGCAGATACCGTGATGTCTGCCTACAAATACTACAGATTCATGGCTCACAAAGCCTTCCTGCAGTCAAGTCTGTGATGATATGGCCCTCGGATGATAGGACTTCCATGGTGTCTCACCAGCCAAGTTGCTGGCTGCCAGGCAGGTACTTTCAGTGGCAAACACCTTGCTTGTGGGGGTGAAGGCTGGCGGGGAACCACTGCCCCTTTACGTGGTGACTAAAGCTCCTTGAAGTTGGTTGTTTCCTTGTTTCAGGTAAGATCCTCTGCAGAAATTGACAAGGAACTAACAAACATCCCCAAGTCACTCTCATCTGATTCATTTTAGGTGACTACAGTAAACTTCACTCATTGTAATGCTAAATTCTCTGCCCGGAGGGTGTTCTCATCCATCTTTAACATGTAATGTACAATGTCAAACTAAGCATGATCAGAAATGCACACACCTCTACATGTGATGATGCATCTCTCCTATATGAATGTCTAAACTTCTGCAATAAAAGACCCTCGCTTTATTTCTTCAGGGAGTCACTGCTTTGAGAGTTATCTCTATTTTTATCTTACATCCTGCAAGTGATAAACATTTTTCACTCTTAAATCTCCTAGTTATACTTACTGGCTTTTCATTTACTAAGGAGCAAACCTACTGTGCTTGGTTACCAGGCCAGCTATCTCTTATGGGTTCCCTGACAGCAGCTGGGGCTTTGCTGGGGAGTCCCTTGGCGAATAGCAAGCAAGAGAAATCAAAGGATGATGTTCTAGTTTCTCTAAAAAGATGCTTCCGTTTGCTTATCTGATCTCCTCTCTTCTACTGATCTTGCATCTGCAGAGGATTATGAAAATCAAAAAGATGTGCTTGTAGACTTTTTCCACCTCTCTGGCTCAATATTCAAACCATTCTCTTGTATGCTGTGTTGAATACACGTTCATCTCTCATTCTCCACGGCCACAATTCTCTTCCCAACGCAGTCTCTAACTCTGCCATCTATAAGGACTTCCTCTCCCTTCCTAAGCAAAGAGAAACCGGTGTCATCATGTTTTGATGTCTTTCTACTTTTGGCATTCACATGTAGACAAAATATTGACTCTGATAAATAAAAAACCTTTTCATTTAATACAGGTGGACATTCAAAAATTGTTCCTACAAGATTAATGCATGATTTTTGTACTTGATTATTTACACCACTGCAGAAATTTATGTTCTGTAGATGGCTTCATGTAAGGTCTATTTTTACATAATTATGAGTGGATTGCCAGTTTTTCCAGCACTATATATATTAATTAACTCATTTGTCTCACTGATTCAACTAACAACTCCACTGATGATTAATTTTCCATATATACTGAATTCTGTGTCTTATTCTCATTTACTTATTTGTCTGTTTCTAAATCACTACTCTATTAATTGCATTACACATTCTTTATCATTTTTGGAAGCATTTTCTCATTGGCCTTTTCTTGATAATATTCTTAGATACTCAGATATTTATTACCCCCTAATAACTTCAATAGTATTTATATAATTCAAAAAACTAAAATTTTTTTCTGCTGTAAAAGAAAATATACAAAAATAAAGTAATTATTATATTCGATGATTTGAAATCTCCCTCTCCAAGAACAGCATATACCATCCCACTATTTATTTACTTTTGAGAGATTTTCTTTAATCTTATATTAGATGTATTGTTCTTAGGTTTCTATAAGAAGGCAACTTATTTTTCTCTAAAACTGCATTTGTAAGCCTTCTCTGTTGGTCTGGTACTTTCCTTGCTCCTGAGAATCTAAATCTAAAATAAGGCACATGACATTTCTGTTCTTTCTGAGCCACTAAAAGTCTTCTTGTAACTTTAATCCATATATTAGTCTTCCATCAGAGTAAATTGATCAAAGATGTAAATTTTATTTAGCACTCTCTCGACAATTTTATTGAGAAGCTACCATAGACTAAAGGTACTTTTAGGCCCAGTATGTTAAATAGTAAAGAAAAAAAAAAAAAAAAAAAAAATAAAAAAAAAAAAAAAAAAAGATAATCTCTGCCCTCAAGAAACTCATACTCTATTAAGGAGTGGTGACAGGCTATAAACATACCTTATCAGTCAGTTGCTGATCATTTTAAGCAGAAAAATTGAAAAACTAAAGGGAATAATGACAGCTACAGTGTATAAAATTCCTCTGCTAGTTTTGATGAGGTACACTTTGATCAGAAAAGAAAGAGATAGAAAGATATGATCATATATTGTGGAATAATGTTTCAGGGGCAGTGTTCAATGTGTCTGTGAAATGATGTAGCGGTCAATTGTCTCTACTTGAGATAAATGAGCATTGGGGAGAGAATTAGTGGAGAATCAGAGAGATAGTGAGATGCTCCATCAATTAGGGATGGTCCAGCTTGTTGTTCTGGTCAGTGCTTGGACTTCTAGGAGTTGTGGTTGCTTGTGGCTCTCACAAGGTGTCCTCCCAGAAGGGCACATTTCTTGAAAATGAAGAGCTTGTCTGGCTGGCGCTTTGCTGCCCTCACCTAGGTCCTGGATGAATTGCCCTGGATACTTATCCAAATTCAAACTGAAACCTAATTACATGAAGCATGTACTTATTGACTGCAAATGTAAGAAATTCTTGCAAAGTTTCCAAAGTACGAAAAAGCGTGAAACTAAAAACAAGTCTTCCCACGTAAATGTTCCTTTTCCCTCTCAATCCCATTGCTTCGGGTCTGTTATTTTTCCTGTTGGGTATATATGTGTGTTTAAACATGTGAATATAATAGATTTCGTATTTGTGACGTTATTTACTAAATCAGATTTCTTTGTGTTTCCACAATCAGTACTTATGACACTGTCATGATAATTTGCAAACACACAGAAATGAAAATTGTGATTTGCCAAGTGTGTGTGTTTGTAGCTAAGGTCCACCAACATGATGTTATTCTCATACTATAAGCAAGGGCCCCTTTGAAGGAGTATTGGGTGCCACATTTTTCACTGTTTTCTGCTTTTTTACCACTTAAAGTGCCCCCCAAATATAGAGCTGAAGTATTAGCTCGTGTTCTAAACAAAATTTCCCTCTGATTGTGCAATATGGCGAAAATAATGTGTTTAATATGCTTCATTCAAACATGAATTGTAGTACTATTGGCTGAATTCTTTGTTAATGCAGCTACAATAAATATTAAATAAATGTTTTCAGCAGAAACATACATGAAATAAAGTTATATATTGATCAGTTGATAAAAATATGACTAGGCGCTTCAGTGAACCCATGTATGTCCCCTAGGAGCAATGATTCAGTAGTCATGACTTTAAATGTTTCTGCTTAGTCTGTAGAACATAAATATTGCAAACGATGAAAACCAACTGTGTGGAGATTTTTTTAGTTTTTTTCTCCTTGTACGAATGCAATATCCTGTCATGGTTTTAAGTATTTTTTCCACTCCATAATTACGTGTTGGAAACTTAATTCCCCGTGCAACAGAGTTGGGACATGAGGCCTAATGAGAGGTTTTAGGTCAGGAGGAAACTTCATGGATAGATCAATGACGCTATAAGGGCTTGGGGGAGTGAGTTTGTTTTCTTCTGCTCTTCTGAGGGACAGAAACAGCATGTGTTGCCTTCATCCCTATGAGAACACAATGTTCTCTCCTCCCCAACAGACAGCTTTCAAGTTGCCATCTCGGACAGAGTACAGATTATGGAAGGACATTCTCACCAAGCACCTCAGTCTTACTATCCCAGACTCCAGAATTGTGAGAAACAAATTTCTGTTCTTCATAAATTTCCCAGCCATATATACTTATCTATAGCAGCACAACATGGCCTATTTTATGCACTAATCATATATTTCTGTGAAAGATCGCTTTTTATTCAACAATATATTTTAGATATATTTCATTTGTGGAATGCATTTGAATTGGGAGTCATAAGCTACTTCTCTGTGGTAGAATGAATAAGAGAAAAAGGATACTTCTTTTGGAAAAATTTTGATAAGTGATTAACATGAGCTGAATTTTCTCTTCTAGTGTTTTTGAAAATCCAGGGTGGATATCAGCAAACATAGCTCTGTTATGTTCAATTTAAGTAACTGAAAATAAATCAATTGATTCAACAGCCGATTGTAAATATACTTTAATTACCATGACAGCGATGGTTACTTCTAGACATTTATTTTAATAATTTCTAATTTTGTACAAAATGAGGAACCTATGAAGAATTTGCACTTTTATATATCTTTAAGCATTTTTTTGCCTTTTTAATCCAAACATAGGGGAAATTTTTGCAAACTTTGAGAAATTCGAAGCTGGATATTATTCTTAGTATTGTATTTCAATGTTCTACATCTATCCATTTGAAATTGCATATGATTCTTCTAAAATTTCATCTATAAAGGAAGAAATTGTTTTACATTTTAGTATTATAACCACATGTAGTTCTAGAACACATAATTTTAAAATGCTTGTGGGTAACTTATTTTCAGGTAATCCACTGGCAGGACAAATTTTCAATGCATGACTGAACACCAAAGAGAAACCTACAAGTAACAGGAGCAAAAATTACAATCTTATAAAATCATCCTTAAGATTCATAATCAGGTACATAAAGACAGTTATTAAAAACACTTTTGCAATTTTTTAACTTTTTTTGTGCTCACTTTTGCAATTTTAACCAATTTTTCCTCACCATTAACTGAGTATATATATTTTAAGTGTTTTGCTTATTTTCCAGTAATATTTTTCTTTTTATGTTAACCAAGGGAAAACTGTTTGCAAACTCAGCACATCCTTAAAAATTACATTTCAATAGAAAAAAAAATTACATTTCAAATGCCTGCCAGATAAACTTGAGAACTTCTGATGTCTGAACATAAATCAAAAACAAAAATAAATCTTGAATGGCAGTATAATACCTGTAAAGATATCTTACTCATCAAATAGAATTAATCTTAGGAATCTGTAATTTTGTCATGTCTTTAGATCTCAATAAATTGAACGTGTGTTCTTGATTTCTATTGTCGGGGATTTTTCTGCTGTGGTATCAACCTCCATTCCACTCATTATTTTTATTCTTTCTGGTTTCTGTTTGCTGACCGTACAAGACAATTAATCAAACTACTGTAACCAATACTGTCATTCAGAGACACACTGAGATTCGCAGAATTTTTCATTTCAAAATTTATAAACAATTCAATTTTTGTGAAAACTAAATATTACTTAAAATTGTTAGAGTTTTAAAACTAACCTCACATTACTAATATTAATATTATTTTGAATAATATTCCAGTAAAATATGAGTGCAAAGAGCATACTATAAATTCACCAATAATAAATAACTCCTACTCAAAAACATTATGTTGACTGTTCCAGATATAAAATACAAGCTTCACATATTGTTTCCCAAATTTGAATAAATCATCTTACTCCTTCAAGCTTGTCTGCTCAAGGTAGATAACATATAGTAAAGCAGAACTCACTTTTAATGCCCCCTTTACTCAAGTAAGCCTAACTGATGTCCTGAATTAATCTACAGTCACACTATGGAAAGCTTAAGGGAAATTGAATGCATTTTGCCAGTGAATCGGGGACTAGTGTTCCCTTGTTATTAATAAAGCATGTTTGTTTACCTCCTAAATTTCAGTTTGTTCCTCTATTCATCTGACTATTATTACATTCAACCCTCAGGTGTTTATAAATCCACAATCTGTTGTGAAAAATATCTTTTAAAAGACAATTTAACACTGTGATTTCCTTGTTTTATCAAACAAAGAAAGATCTCTTTTGTGAAAAGGAAACTGAAAGTATTAAAGAATGTAACAGCATCCCAGGGTATAACTCAGGGGTATGACAGGTTCAATATTGAAAATGTTTTCCTGAGAGACTTACATTTTTAGATTTATACCAACTTGGAAAATAATTCTTTAAAGTGGAAAAGGATGGAAATAATTTTCTATTCAAATGTATTTTTAATACATTTGTATTCTTGTTATATGCTTCTGAGTCCCACTGGTTCTAAGCTAATTTCGCTACAGAAAACAACATATAAATATTTTGATAAAACTGGCCCAGAAGTTATGTTAGCCTTCCCACTTACCAAGTGCCAACCTGGCTTCATAGACAGCTATCAGAAACTATCCTCCAGAAGTAGTCTAACATAAAAATTTTAATCTGCTGGTTGTAATAGAATATTCCCAGTAATTTGGCAATCCTTTGAAGAAAGCTGGTAATTATTTGGTTATTTCTAACAGTTAATGTGCTTTTTCATATGACTAAATTCCATGATCATTCAAATACTGTACACAGACAAAATCAAATTCTCCTTATTTTGTTGGCCAAGGTTTTTCAGTCTTTATGCTCTTGTTACTTTAAGCTAGCAAATCCTCCATTACAGAAGACTTCACTGTGCACTGTGAAACAGTCAACAGCATACGTGGCCTCCATCCACTAGATGCTCACAGCTCCATCTTTCCTAGTAGTGACAATATAAGTATCTCCAGAAATTGCCAAATGGCTCCTGGAAGGTGAGACCAAATTATAACTAGTTGAGAATCAAATCTACACTCATCTAAATTTGTAATACAGTATGAGATAGAATTAGAATAACAATTTAGGTGCAAATTATGTTTTAAAATAAGCATGAGAAAGGTGTGGCTTCTAAAAATGTACGTTTAAAACATGTATTATTGAATTTCAAGCTGATTTTTTTTAACGCCGTATGCACTTTTAGTAGTGATGGCACTACCAAACTTTTCCATTTGTAGAAAATTTACCAGATTAATTATGGAGGAGCAACAAGAAAATTTCCCAAGAACAACATTAGGCATGAACTTTTGTTACTAATACTGAGGTAATTCCAAAGAACTGTTTCACCTGAGAAGAAGAAAGATGAGTTCCAAGATCTATCATGTGTTCTTACTGTCTTTTGCAGGAATAATTGGCCAGAAATAATTCACAGAAGAGGGAGAGGTTGCTTTTCAGTTTAACACCCATCAATGGACAATTTGATTTTATCCATAGGGATGAGAAATAATAGTTTCAAGAAGACAACATAATTTATTTTTACAGAGGATATTTTTCAAACCTCCAGGGTCTTCACATTCAACTCTGAAGTCTTTTGGTGCTTTTGAATAAGAAAGAGAACTGGGGACACACATCTTTACTTAAGGGACTGTAGCTTTTCTATAGCACTAAGAAGCCAAAATTGTGTGAGAAGAAGTTAAATGGGCAAGGAAGGTTTTATTCATGGTTATTTCAACATGGAAGAGACTAAGACTAATGGTGGGGGAAGTTGATGGAAAAGTGACGCAAACCAATAGAAGTGAGGTTTATCCATGAGACACGAGAATACTGAACGATTCTTAACCTGGCAAATTGTTTTCTCTGTAATGAAGCCATGTGTGTTTGCTAATTGCCACCACTGAAATTAAACTCTGATCCTTCCATAAAGGTTAGGATTTAGAGAGGCTTTCTTCTCTGATGTTTATTCTTTAAGAGGGAAAAATCAGGTCCTTGATAAAGACATCCCCTGGGTTAATAAGCTGGAAAGAAGAGGAACAATTTATAATTTCAAGTTTTCCCAAATGATGTGTTCTAAGAAAGGAGTAGTCAGGCCCTGCAGTGATTCAGAAACTTGTCTGGAGTTCAGGAAGGCTGAGGAATGAAAAGGTGATCTTGGGCGCTCAACAGTGTAGCAGTTTTACCCACAAAAATAAAGTTGGTTATTTTTACTTCTTTGAACTCCCCATAAGCCACATAAAACTCTTCATAGAAATGGTAGAACTTTGTAAATAAAATTAAAATTTGTGATTACATTTGCCTTTCAAAGTAGACAAAGAATGGTTTTATATTGCAAGTACTATCTCCTTGAGAGATGAAAGCTTTTTTTTTTCTGAACAAGATTTTCCAAAATTCCATAAAATAGAGAAAATAACTGATATAATGATTTTTTCATAAAGGAAATAAAACTTATTTGTTTTACTTTCATTGAGGAATAGGATTTCAGGGAGAGACTAGCTAAGATAAAACAGGAGAAAAGAGTCTTTGAAACAGGAGAAAAAAGTCTTTGATGGAAGTGTGTTCTTTGTAACCATCCCCTGCCATGTTGGGCCAATTTAGGGAAATACAACAGCCTCCAAGAGATAGTCAGTGCCAACATGCAATTCCTATGGAATAGCAAAGTGGTAGAATACTGCTATTAGTTAGAGAGAAAGCCCAAGATACTGTTCCCTGTTTTCCATGACTTGATTATGCTCTATATAAATTTAGGATGTTCTTATATTTGTCAGTGGGAGAAGAAGACTTGGAAAAACGCACAATGCAGTGGACCTAGAAGGTCCTCTGAAAAAAAAAAAAAAAAAGAGCCCAGAACTTTGGATTCTCATAACCAAAGTCATGGGCACATAATATGTACAGTAGGAGCGGAGATCTGTGTACTGCCAAAGGCTGGTTTGTACTGTCACCTCCCTGATGGACATCAACAAAGATTTGGAGAGGTGTATAATCCCAGATGTTGCTTCCAACTACACTTTGTAAACTCCCCCTGATGTTGAGGGCTACCATGAAAAGGGGGAAAACCATAGAGAAGACAACATAAAGCATTTAATAACACTAAAAAGAAACAGAAATCCTTGACGAGATATACTGGAGCTAGTTAAACAACAAAAATATAAAAGTAAATCGTTATTGAATGCTACATGTTTAGGAGAAACAGAGCTGAGGGCTAAATGTACTATTCCATAAGTGCCCTAGTGGTCTCCTGAAGCTTCATGATTGTCACATAAATGTATTAAAATGAGTATCAGTGATTTTTACTTAGAAAAATAGGCAGATTTATTAGGCAGAGTTAAAGGGGAGAAGAAAATGGGAGGAGATTTCACCTCGGGCACCTGAGGGTGATGCAGCCGAGGGAGAAATGAGCCCGACTAGTGGTCCCAGTGTCAGGGATATTTATTGCCAAAATCATACGCTGCACCCGTTTCAGAACAGAATTACTCCCAGTTCGCTTGAAAAAGTACAGCACTCAGGGCTGCATTCATGGATGGACATTTGACCAATACAATTGCAGTTCGCTTGAAAAAGTACAGCACTCAGGGCTGCATTCATGGACATTTGACCAATACAATTAAATACAATTGCTTTGAGCCTTGCGCCAAGAAGAGTCTCATGCCTGCTTTAGTAGTTGCTTTTTTGCTCTCTTTAAATTCCTAATACTGCGATGCCAGAATTTTTATCTAGCAAGTGAAGTCCGATGAGATAATGAAGTTAGCATAGGAATAGAGGTGATGCATTCCGTATGTATGGCTAGCATTCTCTGGATGTCATCTCTGTGTGTGTACAGGAAGCCACGCGAATGTAGAGTGCTGGGGGCCTGTTATCCACAGCCATTCAATAAGACTCAATCAAAGCTGGCACAAGGCAAATGTGTGACGTTCATGACTAAGTGTGCCTGACAGCGGTGAGCGGCGTGCTTGCCTGAGAAACAGCACCTTGAATACATAAAGAGGACAGTAATATTCTACCAACC
The DNA here is from genome assembly GCA_016801275.1 of Hystrix brachyura. Classification (NCBI taxonomy): domain Eukaryota; kingdom Metazoa; phylum Chordata; class Mammalia; order Rodentia; family Hystricidae; genus Hystrix; species Hystrix brachyura. Next base: position 461,344 of record QZML01000205.1, on the reverse strand, counting down.
ACCAACATCCAGGAACCTTCCAGCATCGGATCTTATCGATATTACTTCCTCTTAAGCATCATGCACTTACGCTAAAAACCACAGCTTTGAAGGAAAGGGAAATATACAGAAACACATAATTAATTCTTCCTTACTCTTCAGTAATCCAAAGAAAATTTTGGTTGTGTATGCATGAAGAAGTAAAATAAAAAATGTGAATTGATTTTATGAAGTATTTCCACTATCCTGGTAAAATTCGTGCCTGCATAGGCTACGAAATACAAATCGTGTAATTTCTACGTAGGAATTAAATGCTTGTGTATGTTCATTTAAAATTGTTATTGAATAATTTGATAATGGCAAAATCCATGTTAATAAGGTAAAATATTCATTTTTCTTCGCCTAGACTGACACTTAATAGCAAATAAACCAGTATGAGAAAAATGAGAAGCTGTAGAAAGAAAAAACCTACATAGACTAGTACTTTCAAAAAATAAAGCATTTATTTTTATTTGTGAGATTTGAATTATGGAAGCATTAAAAAGTATTTTATTTACTGAACCTATTCTCTCTATTTTGGGTATATATTAGACAACTCAAAATTATAAGTAAATCTATTAGTCAGAAATGAGAGAAAAAAATATTCCTTAATATGGTCTTTGCCTTTTAGTTCAATCTAATCAGATGGATATTATTTGATTACTAGAAGCATGCTTTTTTAAATGTAAGAATAGACATGTACTGATAGTCATGACACTTGTTTAATAGGGTAGATCACATTTGTCTTTGTTTTAAAAAATTTATTATTTACATATTTTCTGTTGAATAAGTAGATTTCAGAGAAGTGAAGGGCATAAAAGTGTTTACCAGAGATTATACATTAGCATCTGTAATAACACTTTTCTCTTGCATTTATTTATTTAATCTCAAATTTGTATAATTATAAAATGGTTAGTAGAATCAAAATTACATTTGACTAGGAAAAAATAGCTTTAGATGTAAGTCCAGTCCAGTTTCCTGTATAATATATAATATCTAATTTCATTAGAAAAGACTTCATAATGTGATAAGCAAAGTCAATGTGCAAAAATCCCAGTGTGTGCACACACACACACACACACGTATATATTACATCTGTATATAACATATATATAAGTACACAGATATATGTGGAAAATTGTGAAACAATGTAAGATAGATGAGAAATATCTTCATAAACAAAGTATAAATGTAGAAAAGCTAACATTATCAGTGGAAGCTGAAGTGGAAAGACATGAGTTTAAGAATTAAATCTTAGAGACAAGTTTTAATGACCACAGAGAAATGAGATAATTCCCAATTTCACCACTCTGAAGCTATAGAGAAATAACATGTGGATGGCTGAAGATTCCCCCAGGAAACATCTGAACTTTAAACTTGCCCAGTATGTCTTGTAAGGTCTTAAATAATACTAGATATTAGTTTTTAATGGCTTTCATAAAACAGTTCCACAAATTTGTTAGGTAATAACAGCAGAAATATATTCTCACATGGATCTAGAGATGATTCTAAAGTCAAGATGCTGTTAGAGTTGTTTCATTCTATAGATTCTGTGGAACAATCTTTTCCAGGCTGTTCTCACAGCTTTTAGCAACTACTCCCCAGGCCTGGGCCTGTGGAAGTATCACTCCACACTCTCCATCTTCATGTCATCTTCTTTCCTTGGACATAGTTTTTGGAACCACTGATGAACGCATTACCAACATGGTACTGTCACACGAATCCAAATCATAGAGTCAACCCAAAATAAGTGAAATATACTTGTACACCCAAATATTCTCTAGTCTTATTCCTGAAGATACTAATGTGTTAGAAAATACTGAGGAAAAAATAAATGTATGACTTTGACTTTCAATATATTTTATTCAAGACTCTAGTCATCAAGATCTTTGCACGCAATTAGAGATGACACTTCTGAAGGACACTCCCTGGTCCCTACAGAGCTATTACTGTACACCCAGAGCAAGGACCATCCTAATTTTTCCCAATAAAAATTTTTGCCTCAAATTATTGGCCTGGGAGACAGAAATTGTTTGGTATCTGCTACCAACTGTTGCTTGATATAATATCTGATACTAGATGTGGTTTGGGATGATGAAATTTCCAGGCTCATTTATTTGAAATTAAATTCTTTACCCAATGTAATAGCACCTGAACATAGTGAAGCGATGTAATTACTATCGGGAAGTGAGACCGACCTAAGAGGTGTATAACAATAGCTCAAAGATTATGTGTACCATTAACCTTATTTGCTTTAAATAAAATGTTCTCTAAGGTATAGTTTTAGTAAACCAAATGGTAGCAACCATGATAAAAATGAAAATATCACAGATTTAAATGACTTCTTTAGCAATGGCGCTCTTAACAAGGAAATTACTTGCTTAGATCATTGCAGATCTTAGATTAAGGCGTGGAGATAATTATTGCCTTCATCTAAAGTCACAAGATTGGCATACCTGGATCACATGTAGAGCTCAATGTCTTGGGCTATTGTGTCACGAAGTATATTCAGTTAAATTGCACTGTCATATGAAATCTATTATGATCAAGTGAGAACAATGATTGACAAAGAGTGACAAAGTGATAGTCATTCATATGAGACTGATCCTGTCTTTCATGAGGATCCTATTGTGACTTTGTATGATGAAGTTCTTTCAAGGTAATATAAACTTTGCTTATGACTTAGGACCAACAACTAAAATCAGAATTCACTATGTCCCAGAGAATTAATTTCAAAGCCAAAACTAGAAATAAGATTTGGGTGGCAAATAGATTGTAAGATTTACTTAGTCATATTAGCAATCATGTCATGAGAGGCAGAATTTTACAGAACCACATAAAAGAGGGAAACACACAAATTAAGTAGGTTTTCTCTTATTAATATATCAATCTATTAATACATTTGATTTATCACATTGGAGAAAGAAACAAGGTCTATGGCTCTTATAGGCTGAAAACAAAGTCAGTGTGATACTTGGCACTTAAAATCAATCATACTGAATGTTGAATTCAAATAGATCATAGAAGCACAAGCTAGTTGCTTGGGTGGATAATCTACAGCCTCTATATGTTTCTTTACTTCAACTTTTTCTTAGTCCATATGAGGCTTATAGAGACTTTCACTATGACAAGATTAGTGGTTTATAGCTGTTCAAACATGAGATGGCATTTACTAGAAATAAACTATTTCATCCCCATTTAAGAATATACTGAAAATATATGAGAGAAAGAAAAGTTCTTAGTGGATTGGACATGGAGTGATACATATGTTTGTGTTTTTTGGTTTTAATCTGTTTTAGGGAAATAATTTAGGTTGTAGATTCATAATTTTAGCTTAAATATTGCAGCACAGAGAAGTCCACATATTCAGAAAGAATGATAGATGGATGATGAACAAATGCATAAAAAGTTGTATACATCACCCTCTCAAAATGGACTTTGAGTTTGTTCCATGTGAATGTCCACCAAATATTTCTCTTTGAATAGATGATTCTGTAAACTAAGGTATATATGCTAATCCAATTTGCAGATGCCCATCAACTCTTTTCCCATGTCTTCCCAGACCAGCTAAAAAAAAAAACCCATGATTTTAGTAATAAGATCATTAATAAATTTAACAACATGACCTTATATTAAGGAGAGCCAACATGGGTAAAACCAATACTTAATAATCAGCATAAAAATTGTGGCCAAAGA
>QZML01000205.1:428279-457575 GCA_016801275.1 Hystrix brachyura | reverse complement strand
GTGTGTGTGTGTGTGTGTGTTTGTGTGTAGATTCAGATGAAGTTAAAACCTTGAACCATTCAAATCTAATAGCCTTCATCAGGAGAAATAGCTCTTCCATCTCTTTTGAGATTTTTGAGGTGGTTCTTAGGATTGAAACCCCGATTCAGCTCACTGTGCCACACTGAGAGGATTCATGTCTTAAATCTGACTGATTCAGAGGTTGGATACACATCAAAATAATTCTAAGACTTTGCAAACTGATGCAGATTAATTATGATGAACATACATGGAAATGAATTTCTAGAGTATTGAATTAAGGAGGAAATTTAGATCTCACATTGATAAAAATTTGTTGACACCGTGTACTAAACAGAAATCCTTTGACATGTATTCACAGAATCAGCTAATGGGGCCTGAAATATACTCGAGGATTTGATTGACTAAATCCTTAATCCAATAGTGACTTACATCAAATAGCTTTGAGATGTCAGATTTTCTTTATTATACTACAGAAGAAAGTATGCTAAAGCCTAGCTAGCTAGCTACAAAGACTAAATTTATTACACAAAACTGTCCATACAGCCCTGAAATTTCCATCTCCCTCACCGTTACAAAGCACCCCAAAGTCCTCTGTCTATTCATCTGCCTATTATCAGTATGTAAGTCACATGTATTCTGATTAAGTAATAGCTGTCCTGAGGCACGAATGTTAAGGCTTACTAAAAATGTAGTTAGTGTCACATGGGAGGCCACGTGTTGAAATACCAGGTTTCAGAAACTTAGGAGGCATTTTATTTATACTAAATGCTTATTGATTGGGAGAGCTGTCCATTTCATTTCGACCACCCAAACACTTACTAAAATTTAAAAAGGTTTTCTTCCCTTTTTTCCAAAATTCAACATTGGCTATATTCTAGAAACTATTAATTATAAAGAATGAAAAGAATGGGTTGAACTTTATTTTATGTAATTTATATATCATGGCCAAGTTTTACCATGTAGTTTTAAAGCATTTCTACATAGTTGTGCTAAGAAAAAGCTAAATAAATAAGTCATAAAAATTAGGATAATGTTCAGAATATTTCTGTCACATGCTTAACACTAGAGGATATTTCCAGAAGTTTCAGTTCTATTGCATCCATAAAAGTATATGTCTGCTATTAAATAATTTCCCCAATTCTCAGATTCTAAAGTCAATCAGTTCTATTCACATGTGTCATTAAAAGCCCTTAGTTTACTCAAAAGTTATCTAAAATGAATAATACATATTTAAATAGAATTTATTTTTATTCATCATTCAGATAGAACAATAAGAAATTTCCTATGATTTTCAGTAGGTTGTTCTGCTTTACATAGTCCTTAGTAGAATAAGGAAGAGACTTTCTTCATAGGAGAATATTGCTAATTAGATTATATTATGTTAATGCTGTATATTTTTCTAGAATATTTTGTCTTAGCTATTTTGGAAAACATTTGAAACATATATACCCAACTAGATAAACTGTTGACCTCTCCTACTTTTCTTGTTAATTTTGTCCTCTTTGGATACTAAGTGGACACTCCACTGTAACAGTCTTGGCTGTCAGAGTATATAAAGTGAGGGAGTCGATACTGTAAGCATCAGTCTGTTACACAGACGCATGTAGATTTATGTGCTAAACGAAGTTGGCTTGTATAGTAATGTTTATCTCATCCATAATTCGCTTTTCCTTTTAGATACAACTTAGCACTTTTACCGTACAGAAAAATACACGTAGAAAACAACTTGTCACCATTTAATGGCTCAGTGAGATTCTCTAAGTAAAAATATTTGAGATCATTTATCTTTGTAGGACTCCTCATGTTTGCATATTGCGTGGCACATAATAGATGACTGACAAATGTTTTTCAAACATTCATGAAAGCTATATTTTGCAAAACATTGTTCCTTCTCCATATTTGTGACCATATAAGCAAAGTAAAAAATTTATTAGTGTGATTAATTTTTTAACTAGAATGAAACTACAGTTACTGATATACAGGCACTCAGAAATCACAATTTATGATTCACTGAACTACACTTCTATATAACTCCTGACCCAATATTTTCACTAAACATTGCAATTACTCTGCAAAAAGTGCACATGACACTCACTCTTATCTTTGCTATGAAAATAGATCAAAAGATAGATGAAGAGATGCTGAATTCTAACTGTAATCATATATTTCTGAGGGATTATAAAATTAAAATAGGAAAAGAAAATAAAATTTAGGAAGCATCCTCAGACATAAGAGTTCTCTTATGAAACTGAATTTCAGTAATATAAAAACTAATGAGATTTGAGATGGCTCAAAAGTCATTTTGGGATATACTTTAGTAACATCGAGATTTTCAAGTAGAAAAACATTAGGGCACAGTTAGAAATTATTTTCATTTCAAGAGAACCTCTAGAAACAAAGAGGAATATTTACTAGTAGTGCAATGATACACGGAATCCATTTCATTTAGAGTATATAACTTAATGGTACCTATAACTAAAACCTGTATTACATTGGATTATTTAGGGATTTATAGTTACCAGAATAATTTTACAAAATAAGCACTTAGAATCAACTATTAGTTTGAAAATGGTCAATATGAAAATGAAGAGTTTTAGAAAAAACAACATACTATGGATTTGGGGGTTAGTTTGGTGGTTATGAGGTAAAAAAAACATTGAGTTTAATATCATATTAACATGTCACTAGAAAAAGCAAGAGAAAAAAACAAAAGGCAATAGAAAGATTAACAAATTTTATAAAATAAACACTATGACAGCAAATTTTGGTTTTTTTTTCCTAATATATGGTAACATTGGGGATACCATTTCATCTTTGTAATACTTTGGCAGATATTTTGTTTAGGGAATTGAAATTATTTTAATCTAAAGTACTCCAAAAATTAAATGTGTTTCCCGAAAGGTGACTACAACATACAACCTTTGGGGAAATAAATGAATTTAACCTGAAACCATTCAATCAAATGTATATTTAAATTGTGCAAATAAAGCAAGTGGTATAATTCATATGTTAATTTAGTAAGGCAAAGCATTTTATGAATTTTATTAAAAATTCACTCAAACTTTCAAATTGCTGCTTCACTATTAAATTTAGGTTTACATCGATCCCAATACAAAAAAAAAAAATTAGGATTGCAGTATCTGTTCATCATAATTATCATTTGCTGGGTAATGAATTCCAAAATATAAAAGTATATTCTCCAGTACTCTGTACATTTTCTTAATCATCATAAAATCATAATCCAATAAGAAATATTCAAGCTTATGATATTTTGCACAAAAGAATACTATACCCTAGTTAAGTGAGACCTTCAACATCTCCCTTATTATTTATCCTCAGTAGGTCAAGTGATGCTAGTTAGTTGGACAACTATAGGGATAACCGCACTGTATTAGTACTGACTGGTACTAATTCTTGATTTATGATAGTTCTACAACCCTCAAAAATGATGCCAATATTTAATACCTCTGTTTATAAAATTTGTGGCAACATTTTCGTGCTTCTTTTCTTGTCTTATTCCTCTGCCAAGTTAATTAATAAATCACCTTTAAAATCAGCCTCCTACAAAGTCTTAGGGAATAGACAAAATGTAGGCAAATTCTTCATAAAATGAGTAGCCTCTAGTCCAATTCTCAGTAGAGTCCTGATTTCCATCCACATCCTCTTGAGCCTGGCGTTTCCTCTCCACATTTCTGTCTTAATTTTGGTCTTCTCAGCCTTTACTAAAATTGCTGAGTAAGCTCCATTTAAAGCACTCTCAGTATGCTCTAGAGAGCAGCTCCAAACCTTTCCAAACTCCTCCCACAAATCAGTTCCAAAGTATTCAAATCACATAGCATTTTTGTGTCATCATAGAAATAGCCTCACTTCTCAGTACCAGTTTTTGTTAGTGTTCCATCACGGTGACAAAATATTTAAGATAAATAATTTAAGGATAGAAGGTTTATTTGACTTACAGGTTCAGAGGCGTCAGTCCATGGCAAGCCGGCTCCACTGCTTTGGGGAAAATAGTGGAGGAAACTGGCTCATGTTTACATAGTTGAGAAGCAAAGAGATCCAGAGGAAGGGGTTGGAGTCCCAATGTGCCATGTAAGCACCTGCCTCTTACTGCTTCCCACAAGGCCCCACCTTTTAAAGTTCTCACCACCTCCCAATAGTGCTGAGGACTGGTGATTAAATCTTTCACACATGCAGTTTTGATGCAAACTACAGCACTAGCGTAAAAGCAAGATGGGTAGATATTGATGAGGAGCACTGACAAGACCTTTCCTCTTTCATCACCATAGCAACAGCGTGCAGAGGATGAAGACAAGCATCCGCAAATGTGCTCAGAAATATTTATTTCTTTGAAAAGAAACACTTCAGAGAGTATCTTTAATCATTTTTCATTATATTTTGAGGAAATAATTTTACTATTTTTACCCTAAATCAGTTTTTGTAAATTGACATCACTTTGACACATATACATTGTATATGAACCAAAGTGCATTAAACTGAATTGGCTGAATTTTACTCCTTGATACAATAAAATTTCTAGCAGTTTTCATTGATACTATGATTTCTAAGAATTATTAAACTTTTCTATAGATACATTTATTAACGTTAATTAAAAATTGATTTTTGTGAGTGTTCGTGTTTTACCAAGGATGAATTTACAGCATGAAGGTGATTTTTCTACCTTTTAATTTGTAATTTTTCCAGATTTTTTTAAGAAAATGAAAACAAAATATTTAGCAGTAGTATATACTGATTTAATTATTTAATGCAAATCTAAAGCCAAGTTTTTTTATTTTCTTGAGTTTGAACATATAATTATCATTCTACTTTTTGTATTTAAGAAGTACATTATAAAAATTAAGAGCTATCGCTGGGGATTTAGCTCAGTGATTAGAGTGCTTGCCTTGCAAGCACAAGGGCCTGAGTTCAATCCCCGGTACCACCAAAAAAAGTAAAAATAAAAAAATAAAAAATAAAAATTAGGAGCTATCAAGAAAATATACTTAAAGCCATCTGCTTTTGCTTATTTCTGTCAAAAATAGTTGAATATAAAATTTTTGAATTCATAAAGATTCAAAATGTAGTGGAAATAATTGACTCATTAAAAGTCTTTTCAAGATTATTATCAAAAAGAGAAAATATTTTGATATTATCACTTTTTTTCTTTTAAAAGTATCTATAGAAAATTTCCATAATACTTTCAATAGCAGAGAGTTTTACAAGTAGCACGACTCAACTCTTAGAGAAGCTCAAGATGGGCTTTGAATTGAACAAGACCAAAACAGAGGGGAAAAAAAAAAAAAGAACCTTCAAAAACCAGTATTTGTTAGTCTTGATCAATAAATAGCTAAAAAGGCAAAAGGATTAAGTAAATTACAGTTCAGTAATTTGTTAAATACATTGGTGAAATGCTCATAAAATCCATATTATTTTTGTTTAAGTAAATTGGCTCTTAGCTGTGTGTTTTTCTTTAAACACAGAAAAAAAAAATCAGTGTCACCTCCATCTTTTGTCCTTCATATACTAATACTGTAACACCATATTGGATGTGTCTGAATAGGAAGAATTTTGCTATATTTAGGGACTAAGAAATTTCAACTGAGAGGTGAACGATGCTGAAACCATCATAATTATACTTTTGACCTCTGCCAACTCTTGCCATGGTCATTGTGCCTTAGATAATCCAGTCACCTGGCACAGGTCATTGCATTTCTCTGGCTGAAGCATCAGTGATTCATAAGCTTTGTGACTAGGACTACTCTCACAAAATAGGCAAGAAAACATGGGACTGAATGTATCAACTCATTTCCATTCTCTGTAAGGCTATTTATCATGTAACTGGGTAAATACAATGAAAGATAATGTACTGTACATTCTAGAAACAAAACAAACAATCCGAGAGTGTGAAGTGGTATGGGTAATCAGCTATTCCAGTATCTCACAGCAGAAGTTCATACTGAATCATCCACTTGAAGTTGGATCTCACAAGGCAATTTATTTGTGCTTCGCGTAATTCCACTAACTGGAATGTTCTCCTTTCATTAGAGTTGACAGTATCGAACAGTGGTTAAGACCTGTGGCCTGGAATAAAACTCCATGAGTTTAAATCAAGGTTCTATAATTTATTAACACCATACTGTACTTGGTATGTTATCCTCCTGTTTTTCAAGCCATTTCAGGAGTAAAATTGGGATAAATCCAGCAAGCCATAAAAATAGGCTTAACATATCCATATACTGTACATTACAATTTTTCCCTGCCCAATGATTAAGAACATTTAAACCAAACAGTCTACATTGTATTTTTTGGCTCTGCAAGGGATAACACAACTTTGAAAATGAGTCATCCTTACATAAAGCTCTGACTAGTTATAAACATAACACACACACACACACACACACACACACACATATATATATCTCTTCCTCACCACCTCAAGATGACATTATGACTTTATGTACTAAATAAAGATGATCTCAGAGCAGGATAGACAACAAAATTATCACCATTAAATGTCACATCTTCAGTTCAAATCACACACAGAGGTGTCTTCCCAAATAGCTCAAGACAACATATCTGTAACACATTACATTTCTTCTGTTTTCACTCCCCCAGTGAAAGGAATCAGCCTGTGAATATTCTACCTATTCTCTACTTTTAATTAACCCTAATGATTTACAGAGTCTAATTCCTTAACACCTTTTATATTCTTTCAGGTCTCTAATTTTCTTCTGCAATTGTCCTTCTTTTAGGATTATGCCTATTTAAACTGAACAACTGGAAAAACTTCCTAATAAATTTCTCCCTTATTCTTGTTTTCCTAATTTTACTGTCCATGCAATATTCAGGAGTATCTTGCTCATTAGATTATGTCCAGAAAGTCATTTCTGTTTCTGGTTCTTCAGTGAATCCCTCTGTGCTCAAATCCACAGAGCAAAAACATCTTCAAGATCTGGTAGGTACCAAGTTTTACACATTTGCCTCCTGCCAATTTCTGAGCTGTTCCCTTTTTTCATCTACATGAAACTATTTCTATTTCCCTGGAAATGACTGCTTTTAGGGAGGTGTATCATACTGCACTCTTTTCCTCCCTCTCTACCTACTCTGGACCACACAACATGCATATCTATTTGTTAGCCAAACAAACTCCATTATTGGGGGGGGAGGTGTGTTATCCACTCAAATTATATTTCTTGTCTACTCCTATTTATGTGCATATTTCCACATACTACCATTTCTTTTGTGGCACTGGGGAGCATATTCATGATTAATTTCCTGCACTCGACTCCCCTCTGCACCCCCTGTATTTTAAGAGCCGTGAGGACCAGCATTGTTTTTTTCACCAGTCATAAAGCATATAGAAAGTGATCTTAAAATGTATTATTTGAAAAGTTTGAAGAGTAAAACCATGTAAAGGGAAAATGTAATGACTCAAGATTTATCACAATATGTAACATCTACAAATTTCCTGAATATAACTAAGGCATGGTTTCATTCTCTTGACATGGAAATTTATTCCTTCACACAAATGTTGATGGTGCTGTTTGGAAATTCCATAAGCACAGAGAAACGGGGTACTTAGTTGCAATTGTGTTCACAAAGAAATAATTTTATTGAAATTATATTTGGAAACTTTGGTATATTCTTTTCTTGTTCAATCTCCCTTTAAAATTTATGTGTCACTCCACTACGTACTTAATTTATTTGATCTCGATTCCTGATATAAACTTTCTCTTTTTTTGAGTGCTCAAAATCACATAAAACTCACCATTATTTATGACCTTGTGACCTATCAAACCTAATATATTTCCATTATTTTTACAGATTTTCTTTAGACTCTATAACATTTGCTTTATGGAAAGATTTTTATACAGCTATTACTTTTCTCACAAAATTCTTATCTGGGAACAATGTAAGAATTTCCATATAGATGGAACTATATTATTATATTATAGCTGTGTGTGTATACATGTACTTCACCCCATTTTTCAAACATTCATAGCACACAACGTTTTCTCTACCAGTTAGCAAAAGCAGTATACTGGTGTTTACTAGTCTCCACACAAGTAGCTGTATTTCTTAGTTCTCTTGCAATCACATAGGACTGAACTACACTAGTGAAAATTTAGCAAACCTGAATTATACCAATTCAAGGACTGGTTTTTAAAATACCTCACTGATCCTTCTCGCTGATCTCTTCTTGTTTCTTTTCTAGTCTCTCAGACAGATACAATAAATCTTGACAAGTGCCTGAGGGCACGGGTGGGTCCTGGCTGCCTGTATGCCTTGAACACTCTCCCTGCCCTATATTCATTTGGACTGCCATTTGAATAAAGAAGAGATCTTCCTTATATTAATAAATGGGATTTGGTTATTTTAAGAACAGCAATCATAGGGTTGGGGATGTAGCTCAAGTAGAGTGCTTGCCTAGCAAGCACGAGGGCCTGAGTTTGAGCCCCGGCACCCCCCAAAAAGAGCAGCAATTGTTACTGGCATTAATTAGCACATCTTCCAAATATCATCTCGCATTTTTGCATCCCAAGAAGAATTTAGTAACTGAATTATTTTGTTTCTTTCCATTTATATAATTTTCAATTAATTTTATTATACTCAGGGTTCCTTAATCCTTTTTATGTTCATTATTTCACATCACTTTTCTTCAGTAAAATATTCCTGAGGCAAAGAGCAGGAGTTATAATTCTGTAAACTGAAAGACATCCTGAATCCAACTGATAAAAACTGGTGGGTCTCTAAATCCCTTATTATGAATGTTTTTTTCTTTTTATATCATGCTTCTTGATTTTAATTTCTCAGTGAAATCTGTCATGGTGCTTGGCTGTTTCTCAGTTCTCTCACCTTCAATTTCCTTGTATTTCTGTCTTTCATCTGCTCCCATCTACACACACTACCAACCTGGATCTATCTAATCACAAACATTTTCCATCTTTTGGGCTGCTGAGCTTTCCTAGAGAAAATTACATAACTCTGCCAAAGGCGGCAGATTTATAGCTCCCAATTCCAGCCAAACCGTTAAAATTGCTTGTCATTCTTTTCACTCAAGTGATTTTGGGTTGGAAAGCCCTGACCTATTCAGTGGTGCGAACACAGCTCTCTCATCTGCAGCACCTTGTATTATTCCTGGGTGCCAAGAAAAGCCATTTGCACACACTCACTTGTGAATTTACAAACTGTAGTCCCCACATGGCGCTACCCAGTCGTTCTCTGCTATTTCTGCCTCTACTCACTCTTGCCAGCTTGCACACAGTTGCTGTGGAAGCCCCACACTGCCTATCATCGCCTTGAAATGTCAGCATCCCTGCGAGGGAGGCCATCAAGAAGGGCTCACTGCTTATCCTTTCTTCGTAGACTCAGAATGATACAGAACATCTTAAAAGAAATGAAATCAAAGTTCGAATTAGGTTTGTAAGTAGTGACTAGCTCCTCTATACAAGATTATTGCAAGCATCTACATTTATGAAACATTTATTGGAATCACTTTGACAGATTCAAAAAAGGAAAATATAATGACTTCTTTTTTTCCCAAACAGATGTATAATTACATGGCTGCATGCCATAGGTCAATAGCCTCCTATTAAAGACAGAATATCTTTGTCCTTTTGTTCTTATTCTTACCACGCTGGGGATTCGTCCTAGCACATTTAAGGATCACTTAATTTATAAACTGTGCTTACAATAATCTGACCGTAGTTTTTCTAGTTTGCTCAGTTTCAGTGCTCTAACTTCCCTGTTTCACACCATAGTTGAAATTGTATATTATGGTTTTAATTATAAGACATCTACCTAGGTACAAAATACCGTACTATACACTATGTTCAAGAAGGCAAAAGTATTTGCTTTCTGACAAGGCATGGTCTCTGCCCCCACAGTAGTTCATATTAAGAAGACTAAGAAGAAAACATAGATCTGAGTGTGATAGATTTCCCTCATTTACATTTTCAAAAAGGGAAGATTATTGTTAAGAGAAATGTACACTGTCTCAATTCACAACAGAAAAGTTGAAAATTGCAGAGAATTTGAGTAGCTGTCATGTTTGGTCACCAGGATCTTAGAAGTATAGGAATATCTGTTTTTATTTCTTGTTGCTGTATCAAATACAGGGCCACTCATTGCAAATAGGACACTAGAATCATTGAAGGAAAAGGATTTTCAAAAATGAGGAAATATAAGACCTGACATGGTCATAATGCAAATTTTACTGATAATCTACCACAGAAGAATGGAGTTCTTTGTATTTGCTATCCAAGACGTTTCTACATGAAGTCTAAATAAATAATTTAATCATATGTTCAATGTAGCATAATATTATACAAACTAACTAGAAGTATAAAGAATAATAGAAGATTATATAATCCATTCACTTTCAATGCTGTGTACTACACTGAAAAGTGTGTTTGAAATGTGCATGTATTTACCAAAAGTTCTTTTTCACGAGCTTGTCACATTTACACAATATCAAAGCATGTCACTCAGTGGATAATACAGTGGAAAATGTTGATTCTATTTATCAATTACTGTATTGAAGAAATAAATAAAACTGTAGAAACTTGCTTTTTCTGTAAAATCAAACAATATTCTTGTTTCTGTTCTGTAAATATTTTAGGATGATATAAACTTCTAACTTCAATATAAAAAACATAATCACAAAATGCAATGTACCAATACTTTTGTAATATATTTATATCTGTGCATCTATATGTATATGCATAACTGACCACACACATACACACACATATGCACACACACACACACACACACACACACACACACAGAGGACACCTTTATCCAAGTTGATAACTAGTCATGTCAATAAAATTATAAATTCACAGCCATCCAAGTTTTTATTAAACATCATCATTGTCTTTTCTTGAGCTAAGGAAAATATATTAAACTAGTAAAATGCTTTATTTTTAGTACTGTAAATAGTCTCAGTGGTAGAAGAATGATGCTTTCTTAAAACAATTTTGCCATCTGGCTAGCAGACATTTTCAGCATTAAAGACAAAATCAGTTTTGTAGCTGTTACCGGTTTTATGTGTGCAGACCTATGTTAAGCCACTTTTAAAATAAAATACCAAATCCAGTTTGACCTTAGGGACAGAGCGATGCTTGATATTTGATGAGAAGCTGTCAGCTTCCCTCTCCCTGCCCAATTACCGGCTGCTTCTTTATGACCCGTTTAGTCTGAGGGATTACTGGTAGGCAGAGTTCCATTTACAAAGGTCTCAGTAGCATATGACTTGCAGAAGTGTGGGGCGGGTAGCGGTAGACAGATGTGAGACAAGCCGTTTGTTTTTGGGAAACTGAATTTCATACTCTTAATTATTCAATTTACTCTAGGAACTTTTGCTTGTAGATAAATCAATAATTCAGAAATTCCACTCAGAGCTGGGCATGAAAAGGCAAGTCAAACCCCTCAGTATAATTTCCATGAAAAATTGAACCTTTGAACCTTAGGCCTAACCCTAACCCTAAGCTTTCAGGGAAGTTTTTACTCTGTTATTTGCTACAGCAATATTTTATCTTAGTAGTTCTTTGTTTCAATTTAATTTAATTTACATTTTACTGAATATGCAGCTAGATAAGTGTGTATGTGTGTGTGTGCGTGTGTGCGTGTGTGTGTCTGTATCCAGAATGCAGGAAGGAATTGGTAGTCAGTGTGCTGTGCCTTTATTTTTAGATATTTAAAAAATAAAAATAAATTACAAATTCATGCAATGTAGCTGTTGTCTTTCCTAGGAAACAACTTCATGACCCAGAAAATTGAGGCAATCACCTGTTGCAGGTCTCTGCCCTACTTCTAATCAAAGCAAACCTAAATACAAATGGAGTGTATCTCGTGTTAGTCCCCGTAAGGAAATTAATACCCTAGTCTTTATAAAAGTTGGGACACAAAAAGGTGTTCCTACTCTAGATCTCTGATACTCAACAAGTAGTACAAGGTCAAAGGGAGCGCGCAGTGAACTCACCAAGGCATGTGCAGAAGAAGTGCCTAGTACTTGCCCTGGTGACAGATAGGTCCAGCAGCAGGCTGGGTTCTCTGCAAGGCCAGCTCTGCCCTCTGCACCTCCACCCAGTCGCTCCTTTCATTACTCTGTGTTCTTGAATGCAAGTCTTAGAGGACAGAATCCCTGTCGATTTCTTGTTTGTCTTGCTTCCTAGCAACATTGTGAGCTAATCAATACACAGTTAATCCAGTTTGCCTTTTTCTCATAAATCAGAGATTCTGCCTCTTGTGATTGGAGAAACTTAATACAAAATAAATTACAAAGCTATATTCACAGAGGCATGACAGTTTAAAATTATTACATCTTTCTGATAATCATGAAGTTTTCATGTAAATTGCCAGTACTACCTTTTTTTTTTCCTGTAAGTCTGTTTGGTTTCATGTTAATATAGCCTCAAGCATTTCTATTGTATAGACTGTATCTTTCTTGGCTTCAATATCATGATTTCTTATGTCTTACAGGTGTGGCTGTTGCGTGAAAAACAGTGTGACATGTTAGGTATTTTTGCACAATCCAATAATCTTCATCTTTTACTGAAAAATTTAGACTAAATTAGATTTAAACCAATTACCGGAGAATTTTACTTTTTAAAACTTATAGCCCTCATCTATATTCTGTATCGGTCTCCTTTTATGTTTATGTTTCTATATTTTCCTTCCTTTGAATATTCAAGTGATTTTCAAACTGCAGGTTTTCTCCTTAATAATAATTCTCCTTCAGAATTATTTAACGAAAGCCTGTTGTTAACAAACTCTGAAAACGCTTTCCAGGCACCCACTCCATACTTCTGCAGCCCAGTACAAGTGCACCCCTGGAAGTATCCTTCACAGGCTCCAGGTGTATCTTAAGGCTACACAGAATTCCGAGGTTCGAAGATCACTGGCAAAGATTCAGAAGAAAGCTGGACATGGTGTCTGACGGGCACTTCTCCAAGGCCCTATAGATCTCCAGGATTATCAGTCATAGGGAAACTCAAGATAGACCAAGAGGACCTCCTAAAGCCAAGGAATCAGTACAGACACAACTCTTGCCTAAGACGGCTCTGAAATGAGTGCCATTTCTCTCCATCTCTAGAGAGGCTCTAGTCTTAGAGTGTCAGTTTCTTTCAGCACACAGATTTATGTTACAGTTGTCTTCTTGCCTCCATTGTACCGCTGAAAATCAGCTATCCACTCAGAATGTTTTCTGTTCTTACTTTCTCTTTTTTTTCACTAATTTTTAAACATTGTTTCGTTCAGTTCTCTGATGTTCCAACTATGATATTATAGGTAACTCTTTACATGTGTACATGGGTACGAGGATGTGTGTCTTAATTGTGTTTGACATTTATCAGATTGGTGGTACATGAAGCCTGCTGGTGTTTGACGTTTCTGAAATTTTTCAGGTTTATAATTTTTATACATGGTCTCTGCTCCATTCTCTCTCCTCTTTTTCTGCCCTCTGGTTAAATGCAAGTAGGCATTCTTCTTCGGGTCTTTCTTTTTTCTGTCCTTGTGCTGTCTTGGCATAATTGCTTTCTGGCATGTCAATGATTTTGAATCTCTTTTCATATATTTCTAATTCATCAATTATTTCATTACACTTTGCACCTTTCTTACAGTATACTCTTTTTCTCAGATTTCTGATTTCTGTTCAGTTCTGCCAGGTAATATTTTAGTTTCCTGTTTCCTAAATATAAAGAAAAGTCTTCTTCTTTCTTTGAATATGTTAGCATCTTTTAATATTAGTACACAAAAGTCTGACATCTATCATATGTTTAAGTATTTTTCTAAATTGTTATTTGATTTATCATGAAAGGCTTAATTCTTTAAAATCATTTTGGAAATGACTTCAGTGATTTCCTAAAAATTAAATGAATAAAATTATTTTAACTAAGGAAGATCATGTCTCCAATTCTTACCTCAGAAGAGAGAATCCATGAATAGGAAATTATGGTTCCATTGATATATTTAAGGATTTTCTCTGATAGGTCATCATGGAACTATTGCTCAGTAATTTTAAGTGTTTTTCCTACACCTTTAAATATAATATTTTTACCACATATCAATCCTTACAAATGAGCCTTTGTATTATTTTCCTTCTATAATGTAACTCTCAAAATTTGACCCTACAATCTGGGTTCAACTATCACTCCTGTAATGACTTTCCAAAATGTACCTATTTCTGAGCTCTTTCCTATCTCACAACATGTACACACTATTAACTTTTGCAACCAATATTTCAATGCTTTTTATGTTTTAGAATTCTTTAAAGTTTAAAATATCAAAAAATAACTCAATGGACTTTAGATCGCAAATTCATTTCTCCTTCTGCATTTTTCTCTCAGAAGACACAACTACCAACTGCTAATGTGCGCATGTCTGAGTTAAAAATTTACACATCTTTGGTACCCATTTTCTCTCACTATACATATTCAGAAACACTGACTTCTCCTGAGACCGCATTGACATTTTTTCAGAACTGCAATTTTAATTTTTATTACAACTTCAGTATGGATTACAATAATCTTTTTTGCATAGTTCTATGAAACAGCCTTTGAATTAACTAGCTCTTCTTTCACCCCTCCAATTCTTCCTCCCTATAATAACCTTAAATAAAAAAGCTTGCCCATTTCATTATTCTGGTAAACTATTTCGCTGAATGCTATTTAGTATGGTATTCAAGGTTGTTCTTACCTGACTTATGATTTATATTCAAGCAGTGTTTTTAGTGCCTACGAAAATGCCTTTTCTCAGTTTGGGACCCAAACTTATGCTCATCTGTCTTGAAAAATTATATCCACTCTTCAAACTGTAAAAGTCTTATGTCTCCTCTAGTTCTCATTACGAGTTCTTTTGGTCATGTCATAGGGCCAGGGATGTAACCCAGGACTTCTGTCTTGCTAGGCATCTGTTCTCCCACTGAGCTCATCACCCAGCCCAATTACTTTGAGGAAGATTTCCTCAAGCCAATGATAATAGGCTACTTTCTGCCTTGAATGAATGACATATCCAATCACATTTCTTATTATACTGTGCTTCAAAACTATTCCATTTTTCCCATTTGGCTACAAGCACACTGAGAGGAAAGGTTACAATTTCCCTTTAAGCTACAGGTCTAACCACGGTGTTGGATTCTGGTAGTATTCACATTCACTGGACATCTGCAAGGTTGAGAGTTCAACTGACTTTTAATTTCAAGTATGATTAATAAATTGTATGATTTAAGTATTATTTTTAGCAATCCATGATGCTATATGGCATGAAATTTAAGACATATAATGAACCATAAAATTTTGGTTCTCAAGCAATTTATTATCTAATTGGCCATAAAAGAGCTAAACACCTGCTGAGGATTTAGCTCAGTGGTTAGAGTGCTTGAACTCAGAAGGCCCTGAGTTCAATCCCTGGGGCGAGAGTGCTTGCCTAACAAGAAAAAGGCCCTGAGTTCAATCCCTGGCAAAAAAAAAAAAGAAAAAAAGAGCTAAACACAATAAAGATAACGAAAAACAAACTATTTACTATTGTCAATACCTATTACAGAGAATAATTTCCATAGGAGACAATGGAGCATTCACCCTAATAATTTTAGTCTATCACATCTTTCTACTCTTAACTAAAATAATACTCTATTTCTTGCCCATAAATAATACCATATCCATAAATAAGAAAAATTTTTGTTATTTTATTAGCACATGTTTACAGTACATAATGTTTACCTTTATCAAAGAGAATTGATATACGTACGCGACACATTTTTAACTTTTTCCATCCCCTTGCCCTCTCTTCCCTCTCTAATATTTCTACCTCTTGGTCTCCTTCCATTTGCAAAAGATCTCCCTGTTTCTAATTATTTTTTATTTTGCTGTGTATTTATATTTTGAGCTTCTTGTATAAGAGAAATCAGTCAATGTTTAAGCTTGTGTATATTTCATTTAACATTATGGTCTAGAGTTGCATGAAATGACTTAAATTTAATTCATGAAGATCCTAGAAATGGCTTAAATTTAATGTTCTTTATGGGAGAGTACCACTCCGATGTGTATAAATACATTTCCTTTATTGATTCATCCTTTTGGCTGCTTCCAAGATTTAGCTATTATCAGTTGTGCTGCTATAAATATTAATGTACATATAGAACACTCTTATCTATTTAAAAAATAAATAAGCAGTTTTCATGTAGACGTGTTCAGTTCCACAAGTTTTCAGGTTATGTCCACCATACGCTTACAGTTTAGTGAGGGACAGACCTGAATGTATATAATTTAAAACAGTATAGTAATTGCAATGATGTGCATGATCATAACATAATGGCAGAGTTCAGAGCTTGCTCAAACAGCCATGAAGCTTTGATATGTTTGGTAAAGTTGATGATATGTTAAAAATATTGCAATAGTGCTGTGGAAATTTCATTTGTTATTTTCTCTAATTTATTCAAACATATAAAATATGCATCCTATTATCTATCATTTATTTAATAAAGTACAAGTATTTCAAAAATAAAAATTAAAGATTTAAATATTAATGATCATGAATGACTTTATTTCAAAAATCTTTTCATATCAGTTAAGTTTACAAAATCTTATCTAACACTTAAAATTTATTTGTTCTTTTCTTTAAATAGTTTTAGGTAATGTAATGAGGAAGAAACATAAATTAGTGAAAAACTTCAATAATTCAAATTATTAAAAACTATTCTGATAATAAAGAGGTGATTAACTATATATTAACTATAGTTGAGAAATTAAAATAGTCTGTGAAACAAAAAATATGTATTTTTCAATACTATTGCAAACACACAACATTTCTTTCTTAGGAGTTGTCTGACTTAATAAAAGTACTTCTTCGGTAAAGATGCATGGAGGGCTGGGGATTTAGCTCAGTGGTTAGAGCACTTCCCTTGCAAGCCCAAGGCCCTGAATTTGATCCCTGGCACAAAAAAATAAAATAAAATAAAATAAAATAAAATAAAATAAAAATAAGATGCATGGAAATAACAAAAATGAAAACAATACACCTCTCCCACACTATATTTGTAACTAGAACAATTGTTTGAAAACTATTTCAGGGTCAAAACTGAAGTTTCACTTTGATGTTAAACTGTTACCAACACTCTCACTCTCTCTCACTCTCTCTCTCTTTCTCTCTCCCTCCCTCCATCTCCTCTCTCTCTCTGTCTTTTTCTTTTTAAAAATAATCTGGCAGAGCATAGGCAACAAATGTCAGTGTTGATGGGATGCTGGAGGGGGGGAGCATGGATAATGTCGTTCTCTAACCTGCACTGTGGCAGCAAGAGGGCCAATGTTTCTCTTGTTCAAACCCTTGAAAGTGAATGTACATCCCTATATATAAGTTTTCTGTTTCCTCCCACCTGGAAATGAGGGAAAGGTCAACACCATATTTTTTTTTAAATAGTGCTTAAAAGGAAAGATGAACAGCGTGAGTGGAGGGGATTTCAGGGCAGTGAAACAGCCCTGTATGACACTACAATAATGGACACATGACATTACACCCACCTCAAAGTGCACAGAATGCACATCTCAGGTGCATCTTAATATTATCTATGGCTTTGGGGTGATAATGAAGGGCTAACGGAGGTTCACTGACTGTCACAAAAGCACCATGCTGGTGCCAGATGCTGATAATAGGGAAGGCTATGTGCGTAGGAGGTCAGCAGGAAATGTGAAATCTGTGATGTCCCCTCAAACTTACTGTGTACATAAAATGGCACTAAAACACAAATAAGTCCATTAAAAATAAATGTATGAAGAAAAAAACCTATACATATGCTTAAATATGTGCACATCTGTATATGCATATATGAACAGGCTCATATGCATAAATACTGAATGGTGTGTTGAGACTGTAATATATGGAATGAATATATTTATTATTTTTTTATTTTCAGAAAAGATTTTGTTATGTAGCTCAGGCTGACCTGGGAACTCAAGGCAACCCTTTCACCTCAGCTTCCCAAGTACTGGGATTACAGATATGAGCCATGAATACGAAGAAAGGGTTTTATGCACACACATGCTTAAAGAAACTACTACATTATACATATATTATATACATATATATATATGAATGATTGAACCTCATGGAAGCTTCTGGAGATATATATCTTTGTTAAATTTGTCCTGGGATGTAAATAGTTTTCAATGTGCAACAGTTTGGAAGAAATTGCAGCTGGGGACTAGTATATGCTGTGCGTTTTCTCAGTTTCCTCAACCATGAGATTCTGTACACTGACATGATTTGATTTGGCAAATGGTGTTCGTGTTACTCAAATTGAGCCTTTCTACTTTTATCGGGTGGACTTAACTTTCCTTCTGTATAAAATTGTTATTTGCCTCAATTACTGAGTAGTCACATCATTTGCCTGTGGCTAAAAGACACACACATCATTACTGCGAAATTTGTGTAAAACTCTATTCACTTTAAAGTTCGATTGAACCTCTACCTATATATCAAATATCCCCAAGAGTGGTCCACAGAAACATTTGTGTATTTTT
The DNA here is from genome assembly GCA_016801275.1 of Hystrix brachyura. Taxonomy (NCBI): domain Eukaryota; kingdom Metazoa; phylum Chordata; class Mammalia; order Rodentia; family Hystricidae; genus Hystrix; species Hystrix brachyura. The sequence goes on along the minus strand of QZML01000205.1, from coordinate 439,039 downwards.
TAAATTTCCACATGAAAAAGATTAGCTGTCGTAGTCCTACTGCTACCACACAAAACACAGCAATGCCTGCCAGAACAGAAGAAACTCAGGAGCAGAACTCTTAATGTTTTGACTTTACATTCATGGACTCTTAATGCTGCCAAAGACAGTAGAGAGCCTAAAAAAGCCTTCCTAGGAAGTATTTAAATGGCAAAATCTTGATAGTCTATAGACTGTATAATCATAAGAAAACTATTAATTTGTAAGCATATTTTTGTGTGAAAATTTTAAAATAATTTTTGTACATAATCCAGGAGTATACTATGTTCTATTCAGTGTGGGTAGTTTTCATAGGATGCGGATTTGATTGAAAGGTGGTAGTGAAAATGAACTCTTCTATTTTAAGGAAATTCAATAATTAGGAGTGTGAAATCTCTGCTCATTTGATCTGATGGTACTAAGAATTCTCTCTCATATTTACCAACACTGTGGGTCAAACCTCTCCAGCCAGGAAATTCTGTCTCTCCAGATTATCAAGGGCTGCACACTGAATTGGAAGGCCTTCTCCACCACAACAGAAGGACCCAAGTCCACTCCTGTTCCTCAAACCCCTTCTGAAGCAGGCTTTCCCCCAAGAGTTTGCCCTAGGAAACTGTACCAATATGACACGTCCTGTTTAGAGCACTGGTAAAATGTTTTGCTGCCCCATATAAATTGTTCTTGATTTAGGTGAGCAAAATGTTAAAATTTTACTCCTGCTTTTCCAAACTAAAAGAATTTCAGAATAGTATATGTTAAATTATGGATGTGATAATGCAAATCTTGACTCTGTTTGACAAAAAATAGTTTGTACTGGCTGAGCCTGGTTCCCCTACAAACAAAAAATGATGAAAGATAAGCAGCATTAATGAGGTTATGTTTCATTAGTGAAATGGAGAGTTGCACTAATCCTTAGGAAATATTGAGATCTAAAGATTGCCACTCCTTAACAAGACATTTAGGTTGAATGGCATCCCCATACTATTCATTAAAAAAGGGATACACATTTAATCAAATGGTAGTAGAATCATGTTTTTCATAGAAAATTCTACTTTGAATCCATCCTAGGAAACACATGCATTGTAGTCTTACTTAAGGAATAAAGTTTGACAATTATTGAGGCTAATAAATCAAATTACATCCTTGAATTCAAGTAGACACACATCTTTGTGACTTGTACAGCCTTTGGTGAACAACTAGTGATTTCAACTTTTATGGTGTTTACTGATGTCAGCTTTAATAAGCCCAGAATCAAAACAGAGATTTATGTCTCCATGTGGTCCACTTTGGCAGTGACCAAGTAATCCTACTGAAACTTCTTATGGCCTGAGTTTAAGAATGTATTTTATTTAGAGAGAGATTTAATTATTTGTATTGAGCAATGTTACTTTAATAATTCTTTGCCATAGATTTATTAAATGGCCATATTCAGTGAATGCATGAGTAGTTGAGATGTGGCTGGTACCATTCTTTTTTTTTTCTGAGTAACTTTACAACTTCTTGTTGTAAATAAAACAACTTAGCCTTATTTCACTGATGGAGCATATAATCTAACTTAAATCAATCAGTGCAGTATATTCCTTCCTCAAGAGAGTTCATTAAATTTAAGGCTTAGTGCTATGGGAATTTCAAAAGTGTGGTTATTTTCACTTCCTCTTTAGCATAGAGTATTGAGAAAATGAAACCTAAACAGCTATAATGGTTGGCTCACATGTAGAAAGTTAATCTGAGGGCAGAGCCAAGAAAATGTTAAGGAAATCAATCTGGTCTTACTCATATTTATTGTCAAGTCTAATTTAACCTCTGACATTATCAATCATGTAAGAAAATAATTTTCCAGCAATCTTTTGCTATTTTGAGTCAGGGGTGCACATATTTGGAAATGAACTATCTAACAGCTAAGGCATTTATTACCAGGAGTGGGGTTACAAGTAACAAGGCAGTATTCCTTAAAAGTGAGGGATGTGAAAAAGTGCTCCCAATTATATGAAAAGGTGATCTTTGTTTTACAACTGCCCAACAGTTGGTTAATATGTGAGCTATATTCTTTTGGACTTCAGAGTGTGTGCCACCATTATTACAGTGTTGGGTAATTAAAAAAAAAAGAAAAGGAAAGGAAATCTAGACTAATGGACTTTGTAGCCAAAACAGGAAAAAAAAAAAAAAGAAAACTATTTTGTTACTTACCTATGAAAGCAACAGAATAGAAAAGAAAGTTTCTGAAGACTTCCACTTCTACCTGTGATATAAATGGACCAAATTTAATTTTCAGGAATCCTATTAGATAAAAGTTAAATTATTTAGAAGATTCCTACAAAAGAGCTACTAAAAGTAACAAGATGAAAGATAAAAGAAAATAGAGGAATTGGAAATGTATGGTGTTACCTTAGCATATTTTAAATTTCTATAACCTTGGAAATATATACTGTATAAGCAAAACACTGACATGAAATAAAAATGAGGATTGGGAGAAGGCAAATATATTCACCCCTTACATTGTTCTTATGACCTTCTGTAAAGATACAAATTATATACATATATAAATAATCTCCACAATATCTCATAGAAGTGTTTCTCCCAATTAAAGATGGAAGCAAAACCACGATTATAACATTTTTAAAGTCTTTCATAAGACTATCCACCTGATTTTAAAGTATTTGTTTAATACATTTAATGTTTTCCAAATGTAATTAACTGTTATTCTTTTTATACATAGAAATCAAGCATTATTTTTCAAAATGTTTTAAACAGATTAAACAAAAATTTTCTAAGATGCTATGGTTACCAAATTTATGAATCTACATTAAGAATTATTTTAATAAAAATATATAAAAGACTAAGTTTGATTTCTCTTCTTCAGTAATATTTATGAGTATCCACTTTCAAGTGTTCAAAATGGACAGGAATTATTCTAACTCTTCAGTAATATTTCTATACTAATTAGTTATATTGATTCAATATATATGTCAATAAATCTCTATACATGTTATCTATTAGTATTTTGATTCTTTAATGGGAATGTTGTGCTAACAAATACTACCCATAAGATAAAACACAGGGTCATTTTTGTTGTTTTACAAATGTTTTCTCTGTTATAAATTCTAAAAAAATAAATACAAATTAGAGAATACTGACTTGACATCCACTTTTATAGATTTTTCCATTTCATCATTAAAGAACATTAAAATCTGAAGTTGCTAAAACAATCATTTTGCTAATATCATTAAGATTAATGGGGACAAGAAATTGTACCACTGACAAGTGATATTTTGTAGTTATCGCCCTAAATCATTTGGAAATGATTCTAGGTAAAAAGTCAAAACAAAATATGCTATTTTGACATTATTTTGATGATGAATAGCTTAGTCTTAACAAATTTTTTTTTCCACTCAAAATAACCACCCTGCCCTCAAATGACTTAAAAATACACTAAACAGGATGACAGCAGTAATCAAAGGGCACAAACTATTCTGGAAAACAGGAAGATCTCTAGCACAGAGATATCTCATACTAAAGAACAGATTCCTTTGGAGACATTGATCTGTAAGCTCGTGATTGGTCATGAAGATTTCTCTTTCCTCTTTGGGGGACAGTCTACTCTATTTGAAGTCTCCATTCCATTTTCTGTTCTTTTTCTAGACTTCGCTTTATTTGAGGATCGTTTCTTCTTCGCAGTTGAGGCCTGGAGAGTAGAATCCTCCACCCACCTCTGAACCCGGACAGTAATCAAAGTCCATGTTATATACACTTGGATCGAGCAACTCGAAGACAGAACAGCAATTTTCGCCGCTAACACATTCACGTTTCCAGTAAGAGCATCCGAGGTATTTCGAGTCTGTGATCCTGCCAGATGAAACCCAACGGTGACTACGGAAACAATTAAAGTCACAAGTCTCCCTGAAATAAACACAAGGGCCCACAGAGAAACCCCTTTCTGGTACTTTTCATCACTAAAATAAAACAGGCCACATAGGTGAGAAAGTAATTCAAAAAAATAATGCAGCACCAGAAGAAGTAGCCCCAGGTGATTCAAGTACAGAAGGTAAGCTCCCGAGATGTGGAAGAGGTGAAGACCAATGTAGATGAGTTGACCAGGGATATCTTGTTTTTTGATTTTCTGGAAGTAGAGCTCCGGAAAACCATGAAACCAGTAAGCCAACTGTGATATGTAGAAAAACTTCATCTGGAAGGTCATCATGTTGTGGGGATGTGCCCTCCACAGGAGGGTGGGGTCCGCCAGGCAGTCCTCAGACACGAGGATGAAGGTGCCCCAGACACAGGACACCACGTAGAACACACTCAGCTGCCCGGACTCGTTCAGTTTGCTCTGCCTCGCTTTGGTGAACTGCATCCGCTTGCTGATCTTATCCAGCACGTACTCCTGGATGGTGGCGTGCACGATGATGGCCACCAGCATGTAGAAGAACACGGTGGCCAGGTCCTTGACGCCGTAGTGGTACAGGGTGTGGGGCCCGGGGGCCGCTCCTTCTCCCGCGGGGACGGAGGCGCCATGCTGCAGGGTCAGGAAGACGATGGACACCTCGGCGGTGCCCTCGAACATGAGCCCCAGCACGAAGAACATGCCCACGCAGGACGCCATGTCCGCATGGTTCTGCAGGATGAATTCGTGGCTCAGGACCGGGGGGTTCTTGGAGCCCTTCTTACGGAGCCCCATGGCAGCGCCTCCCGGATACTCACCGCCGCCGCGGCCGCCCTCGGATTGCTCCTCACCGCGCCGCCGCCGCCCCCCGAGCCCCCGCGCCCGGCGTCCCTTGCCCCATCCCGGAGCCGCCCGGCCGCCGCGCTGCCGGGAGACAAATCAATCAAAGGCGCGGGCCGCGCAGGGCCGAGCATGCGCACAGCGGCCGGCGGCGGCAGGGCAGGGAATCGAGCGCCGCGCCCCCGCCCGCCAGGCCCGGGCTGCGAGCGCGGATGCTGCGGGATCGCGAACCCGGCGGGCGGCGCGCGCACCTGGGCTGGGTGCGGGGCCGCAGCTGCGGGGACGGGGAGCGCTGGGGCCGGCTCGGAGGGTGAAGCGAAAGCCCTGCGTCCTTGTCAGGCGTTAGCTCATTGCGGAAGCGGGGCGTCCAGCTCTGCTTACCGGGTGCTGTTCTGCGCACCTGCTTCCTATATTTGTTTCCTTTTTTATTAGTATGTGTTTGCAGTGCGTGATTGCCTTCCTCGTGGGGGGTTGGCACGTGTATACACACGTCTTGATTCCCTTAGCGACATTTAACCTTTAGAGGACACTAACAAAGTAGACACTGCTAAAATATCACACACCCCCCAACTCTCTCCAAGAAAATGCGGCAGAGAGAGGTCAGTAATATGCTCCTGGTAAATGTTCACAGCAAAGATTTAATTCTAGTCTGGTTGCCGTACTATGTCTCTGTGTATGTCACTCATACCTGGAAATGGTTACCAGATCAACAACAAAGCCTGTGAAAAAAAAAATAGTTCTTCATTTAGCAATGAAAACAATAATAATAAAGTGGTATTTTGAAAAACTGACCGTTGCAAGCAGAGAATTATCAGTTCATGGAAAGATCTTCTGGCTACAAAATCCAAGCATGAATTCCATCGTGCTAGCAGATGAGAATGGCAAGTTTCGTCTGTATGTTTTTGCGTATTTAATTTTGCTGAAATTCACATTTGAAAAACAGCATTCGAATAGATGCTGGATTTCTCAACAGAGAACAGATTTCTTCATTTGAATTTCATGTCAGTCTTCAAGTCTTTCTGTCAGGAGGGAGTGATTTTCTTGTTCCTTCTGTATCACATGAGATCACAGTCATTATGGACAAACTGTAAGGTTGAAGTTTCCACTATACATTTCAGAAGAAAAAAACGCTGCAGGATTTAAAAATAAAGCATAGATGGTATGTAGACTGTGTTGGCTTTCGCCATTGTCTCTATGCATTCCATGAACTGCAACAGATGTGGCGCAGCTCGTGTAATTCCTTCATGGGAGGGGACACAGCGCCTGCCTTCCGAAACTCATCACATTAAAGCACATGGAATTCCTTGTGGAAAGTGGTCTAGGGTTAAGGCAGCTACTGCGTGCATTTCCACTGCAAGAATTCCTAACGGATTCCTCACTAGATATTTCACTTTTCAAGGGGACCGTTGCTCTGTGCTTTCTTTGATAATCCTAGCACTCGCTCTAACAGCTCCACATGAGTGCAGTTTAAGAAACCAGTGAGGAACTATAAACAGCATTATAACAAGTAACAAGCATTATAACAAGCAGCATTATATTAAGTAAGGCACCAAAAAATGAGAAAAAAAATCAAACTTGTTGACAGAAGAAGTAGCAAAGACCCCAAAACAAGACAGTGCCTGAATTTTAAATAAATAATTCATCCAACTTCTACAGGCATGAATGCTGACTGATCATTTTAAGGCAACTAAGCATAAAAATATTTTTATGATACCTGAACTGAAACTTTGTTTTATTTGCCTTTGGCTCTATTTTGGATAGAGTTCCAACTTTTCTTGAGCCAAATCAATCAGTTTTGAACTCATGGGGAAAAAAGCTCATATTGAAATGAAAAGCACAACTATGTATTGATGTAAAGTGTTATTTTATTATCAAAGAAAGAAAAGCCTTTGTGAGAAATAATCTTGAGTTGTCTATTCACTTAAAGAAAAAAACTCCAAATATTTTCCTCCTTTCATCGTTTTCTTGTTCTTCAAATTGAGGAATTTCTCTCAACAAGTTATCTTTCCCTTCTTTGAGCTTGGAACACCAAAAGATTCTCTTTATTCTAAATTTTAAGTTGTACATTAAAATTTTAGATTTAGATTTTACATAAATATATTCATAAAAAGTCAGATATCTGAATTCCCTAAATCTATATGGATATCTTAATAATACATTTTTTTTGTGTGTGGTGCCTGGGATCGAACTCAGGCCCTTGTGCTTGCAAGGCAAGCACTCTAATCACTGAGCTAAATCCCCAGCCCAATAATACATATTTTATTTTAGTGGTTTGAATTGGCATTTTATTTCACATGGAAAATGTACGTGAGAATAATTTTTAAAGATAATCTATTACTGTGATTATTATATCAGCTAATAGATTTGGGGAATATTTCTCCTTTATGCACAGCCCTATTACTCTGACAGAGATAATTATTAATATTCAAGATACTTCAATCTATAAAAGTAGACTATGAATGAACTTCCACTCCTTTGTAAATAGCTTTAAAACTAGAGAAAAATATATGGAATAACTTTTTCAGATTGACTAAGACACAAAGTAAGAAGTTATTGTCCCAGAGTGAAGGGAAACAAGTGAGAAGAGCCCTTTGCCTATACTAATTTCCTGCCTGATAACATTTATCAGACTATTCTTCAGGAATCAAGAGATCTTGCTGACTTGACAGAGAGGAAGGAGTCAGGAGAAGCGGAAGCCCAACATTGGCTAGGCTTAGAACTTTTGCAGCAGAAGTTATGGAAGCCTAAATTTTCAAAGTTGGAATAGCCAAAATGTAGCATCTTCATTGAATACTTATGGCATTTTGTACAATCAAGAAAAAATTTAATTCTAAATAAGGTTAAACTTGCACTAAGGAAAAAGCTAATTCATGCTTACCCACACAAAATTTATAAAAAGCCTTGAAAATATTAACATACTTCTTAAGGAGCTTAAATGTCTGCCAGAAAATTTCAGGCTTTAACAATGTGAACTTCACACTGAGTAACATCTAGTAGTTTGCTGAGCTAAAGGCTGCCTTCAGCTGGAACTGCCCAGCAGGATGCCTACACAGAGCTGCTCTGTGTGTGCTGTCCATCACAGTCTGCTAGCTCAGGGCTCTGGGAATGAGCCCTGTAATGAACAGGACAGAACCATTGTGGCTTTTTATCTAGTATTTGAAATCAAGATGAACAGATTTCATTGTCAAAGCAAGTACAAAGTTGTTCCCCATCAAGTAGGGAAGAGGATGGGGGGAAGGTAGACATTTTAGATACCAACTCTTGATACGATGGGCAGTTAAAGAACTATTTCCTTTCCACTGCCAAAAAAATTCTGTTCCCTTTCATATAAGAGGACACTATTCCCTCAGTTAATACAATCATCTCATGCAAATATAGCGTCAGGCTCAAGTTATTACCCAGAAGATGGTAAATTAGAGCAAATGAGGCTACTTGGGTTCTTTTCTTTATTACATATAGTTTTGATCTGAAGACTGATGAGTGAAAGAAACAAGATTTCTTGGTTCCATACATGGAGGCAAGAAAGACACTATAGACGGCTGCATTCGGAAACTGACAAACGGGGTGTATACAGCACTCAATGATCAATGATGATTATGAGATTGATCCAGGTAACATGCGTAGATCTTGGATTTGAATTAAGTGTTCTTCCAAGGAAAAAGGTAAGTTTTTTTTTTCAAAAATATAAATATTATAAATTGATTTGTTCTTGCTTGTTGTATATTTTAAGAGGTAAAAGATACTAGAAAGTAGATAACCTAAGGTGTTAATATTTGTCTTTGTGATAATAAAGTCATTGATCACAGTATTAAATATGAAATATTAACTATACAATAGCACTTTTAGGAACTAACATTCCATCAACAAATTTAGAAGCAACACAGGAATGGAGGCTGTGACTCCACACAGAGGATTGCCACACTCTGAGCAAAGTGTCTTTTGTGATGCTTTATTGATTTAGTTATGAAAAACATTTAAAATCATCAATTGAAAGTCCCTCTATAATTTAAATACTATGTTTCAAATATTTCAAATCATTGTTAAAAATTAGTTCTTTCCGACAACTATGCAATATAGCCTTTTGATACCTTTATTAAGTAATGCATTATTTATATGAATAGCTTAACTAAAATACCTTTTAAATGACTCTTGAGCCTGTATTGTTTACCTTTCTAGAGTCAATGGCTTGCAAGAGAGCAGATTTAATACAGGACATTTACATATTAAAACATTCACACACACAAGCCAAATGCAGGAAGAGTGAAGAATGTCTACCTATGCACCCATTAAAACATTCACACACACAAGCCAAATGCAGGAAGAGTGAAGACTGTCTACCTATGCACCCGAAAGATCCAATCAAGGGCTGGGAGCCCAAGGCACTGTTCCATGTACATCCATATCTGCACTAAAAGGCTGAAGCATCTATGCTGGAACCAGGGCATGATGCAGCACAGATGAAGACCAGAGCTCCCCTGAAGTGAACAGCAGCCATCCCCAGTGACAGCAAGGCCCTGAGCTCCTACTGTGATGAGAACAGGAGCTGAGTTCCCTTCAGGAGAACTAGCCACAACAGAGCTTCTCCTGGGAAACAGCCGGCTGCTATCTTCTGCTCCTGTTCTCCTTTATGTTGTGTCAGCAACAATCCTCCGGTGGATATTCTACACCCAGAAGCACACCAACACAGTCCAGCTGGGTATTCCTGCTAAAGTTGACCATATCAGTCTGCTACAGAGTCTTTTAAAATATTTAAGTACCTAAAAAAGATAAGAAGCCATTGCTTCTGATTTTCTTATAAATAGTAAAGTGCAATAGGAAATTTATGCTACAGACATTGATTTATCTTCTGATATTTTATATTTCAAAATAAAGAAAAATAAAAATGTCTCTCTGCAGTGCCACACTTTTAGTAATTTAAGTTTCACTTAATTAATTGAACCTTCAAATTCTAAATTTAGTAGCATTTGAAAAAAGAAGCTATTTTAGAAAGGAACACGTTCTAAATATCAACCTCAGCCACTCGGTTTTAAATTAATGTTTGTAATTAATTGGGAGTCATAACTGATTGAGATTGTTGTTACATTAAATAAAATAATGAAATTTAGCTTGTGTGAGAAATTAAAACATCTTTGGGATTTTGAACTATGTTTTAATATCTCAATTAGGAAATAGTATTGTAATTAAGTCATTTTCAGAGGTCTTGAAACAGGATTCTAGAAAACACACTGAATATTTAATATGATAAGGGAAATTCAACAGAACATTTACAAATCATAGAATTTAAATGATTTAGAAAGTGATGAGTGTTGTGTTTGAGAAGAGTAATTTTTACTAACGCCTTTATACTTATATATTTTAAGAAATAAATGAAATTGATTGCTGCATTACATTTCTGTTTTAGAAAGGAACATCTTCTAAATATCAACACCACAAAATACCTCAGGGAATGAACTTGAAAGGAAGAATGATTTATTTTGGTTCATGGTTTAGGGCTTTTAGGCCACGGTCACTTGGTCCCAACATTTGGGCCTGTATCAGCACAGTATGTGATGACGAGATATTGTGGCAGAGAAGGTTTGGTCACCTTATGGTGACTGGGAAGCCAAGTGATATAGGAAAGCGTGGGTTCCCATTATCATCTACAAAGACATAACTTCCTTTTTCTAGGTCTCATCTCCTAGAAGTTCTACCACCCCCCAACAGCACCGTCAACTGAGAACCAAGCCTTCAAGGACATGAGCTCTGGGGGACATCCAAACCGTAACAATTGGCGTTGTATTAATTGCCAAGATAGGTAAATCAGAATGTGCCACAGTCAGTATTGCTGCGGTAGAACCAATACAAATTATTGGGAATATCACAAAGAAAGTCTTATGAACAAAACATTTACTTACTGTTATGGTTTGTGTCTAGATGTCCCCCCAAAGCCTCACGTGGTAAGAGATAGCTAGATCTAGAGTGTGTGATTACTAAATTAATCTACTGATCGATTTGGTGTGGTTCTACTGGGATCAAGAATGTG
>QZML01000205.1:414665-428095 GCA_016801275.1 Hystrix brachyura | reverse complement strand
CCCTGCCTCTGCCATGCTGCCCTGCCTCGGACCCAGCGGACTATAGACTGAAACCTCTGCAGACTGTGAGCTAATAAACCTTTCTTCCCCTAACTTTGGGTGTCGAATATTCTGTCCCAACAACGAGAGAAAAGTAACTAAAACACTTACTATATGAGTCCTTTCCAAAGAACTTCAGGTGATGAGATTTGGTTTAGTTTCTCCTCAGTGGAGATATTTTTGCTTTAGCTGGCTATGAATTACCTTCAGAATGGTTATGTCAAAATTATCTTCTTCAAACACATTTTCATTTCTGTTTTGATATATATTAATACACATTTAGCATATATCAATGCAAATTAGTTTTATTAATTTAAGAATTAAATTTTATTAGTGTGCATGCTACTTTTCAGCATAACAAAATAAAATTTTGTATATTGCTCTTAGTTCATTTACTTTTTCTTTACAACTACTATGCATTTTGTGTGTACTATAGCAAGTCTGAAAACACATTTAAAAAGTCACTATAATAAAGAAATAAACGCTAATAAATTAATACATATTATCATACTTATATTAGGCTTATATAATTAAAGATGAAAGTCCATCACTAGAATTCTGCTTAACTTTAATATTGTAAAATAAGCATTTTTCTAAACGCTAATAAATTAATACATATGTTATGTGTTTTAAAAAACACTTTTTTCATTTTTTTGTATTATTTGCTTATTTGATTTTTGAAACATGATCTCCTATGCAGTTCAAACTGGCCTGAAACTCACAGTGATCCTCCTACCTTAGGCTCCTGAGTGCTGGGATTCCATGCACACCCCACCATGCCCGGGAAAAATATACATTTCTAATGGTGAAAAATTAATCTATACTATGAATGTGCATCTGTAACGCTTAATGTTTGTTTTCATATTTCAATTATAATGAATAGTGAAAACCTATATATAAAAATCTTCCTACCTAAGTTATAATTTTTCTTTTCTTTTAAACATTTAAAATACAGGTATTTTTAATGTGCAAAACAATTATAGACAATTACTATTATGTCTTGAATGTTTCTGTCTCTCCCAAATTTAGGTAGAAACTCCATCTTCTTTGAGGATATTTAAAGATAAGGCCTTCTGCTTGAGTACTAAGATTCCAATCTTGTGGGTGAGAGTGATGCTCTTACCTTTAGGGATCTCTGATCCTTCCACTCCTTCTGCCACGTGAGGATATAGCTTTTATCCTTCAAGAGGGTACTGCAACAAGGCTCCACTTGGAAATAGAGAGTGAGCCCTTATCAGGCACAAAATCTGCTGACAACATGACCTTGTACTTTACAGTCTCCAGAGCTATGTAAAATAAATTCATTTGCTTATAAATTACCCAGTAAAAATCTTGTTATTAGCAGCAGGAATGAATGAAGACATTTACTTAATGAGCACTAATATTCTCAAATAACAAATTCAACTCTTTAATACTCTGATATATGTCTGATTCTTTTTGAGGAGCTATAATATTGTTGACTCAGTTTAAAATCCCTGTAACATTATGATTAAGTACTAGCTTTGATTGATACTTTGAAGTCATGTGTAGTATGATACTTTATATTATTTCATAATTTAATTTTTTACTCAGAGTTTACTTAGAAAAGTATAAAAACATCCAGTTCACTGTCATTTTGACTAACTGAAGTACATGAAATGTCTATGTGCGCCTGTGTATGTACGTAGGTTTGTACGTAGGTTTGTACGCAGGTATATAGATGAAAAATATCAATCCTGAAAATTGAAACCACTTTATCTCATGGCATGGTGAGAGTTGGCCAATGGCAAGAGGTGAGTGAGAAGAAATCATTCCTCTCAGAAGATAACAGCATTCAGACAAGGTAATAGATAAAAGTTAAAGTGCCCAGCAGGATGCAAGTCCCAGGAGTTCCTCCTGCTTACTGGGCCCACTGACCATTAACATTCACTGTGATTTCACTGTGATATTCATTGAGGTGGCTGTTTCAAAAACCTTTCCACAAACTCTCCCTGTACAGATTCTCTGGAATGATCACAGATGCAAAATACTGGAATTTCCTTGCAAGTTCTAATAATACATCTTACATAAACAATTCATCGTATCATTTTTGGTGACTTTCTCTCCTCCTTCAAATCCTTTAAATTCACTAAATCATTGCTGCCACAGCTAAATTCTAATTTCTGTTGTAAATAATCTGTAATAGTAGAGCATTTAATTAGCTATTTTCCTGAGCAAGCACTGCATAGTACGTAATTTCTGGCTAATTATGTACCATGCATAAATGGCATTTCTATATGATCTCATTTTGTTTGTCATAAATAAGCACACACTTATGGAAGATAGAACACTTTTTGTAAGCCACTCTAAGGAGAAAAATTACATTTTTGCTGAAATCGTAATGTAGATTTAAAATTATTTTGGCTTTAGTAAGTTTAAAATTGTTTAAAAACAACAAATCTCGTTATATTTCCTTGCCATTCTCATTATTAAAGTATTTTGTCCAATGGTTTTATGATCTTAATTATTGCCATTATCCTGCAGAATATATAATCATTATGTAAACATATAACCATAGATGCTATTCAAACTACTCAACTGATACAGCATTTGGATTTGCTTAACCACTAGGAAAAATCAGCGGTTTAAACTTTGTTTTGCGTTACTTTTTTTCCATGTTGAAGATAGAACTCAAGATGTTGTGCCTTGTAGGCAAGAACTCTTACTTTTACTTTTTTTTTTTGTGGTGCCGGGGATCGAACTCAGGCCCTTCTGCTTGCAAGGCAAGCACTCTAATCACTGAGCTAAATCCCCAGCCCCCTCTTACTTTAATTAGCATGTGCTGTTCTAAAGTAAATGTAAAATGATTCCGGCTACACAAATTCAAGGTAGTGTTTTCTTCTTCACTGCAATGAGAATTTATCTTCTACCAGTGTATTCTTTTGAGTTTGCTTCATTTTCACACAAAAATGGATGACAAGTAATGGGCCCATTAAATATTTTATTTTGTAAGTTAAGATCTTTTTAATATTCTCTCTTCAACACCACTACAATTTTTTTTTCCTGACATGAGCTAGGCTTCCAGTGAGGGATACTGTAGTACTAACTAAATATTTCTATGATCCATTGTGATATGCATGTGCCCAACGATGTTAGAAAAGTCAGTGAGTGGGGCTGTCCAAAAATGGGCATCTGAAATGAATAAACATTTCTCAGATGAAGAACTAAAAATGGCAAATAAATATATGAAAAAATGTTCCACATCATTGGTCATTTGAGAGATGCAGATCAAAACAACACTAAGATATCATCTCACTCCAGAAAGAATAGCTATTATCAAGAAATCAACCAATAACAAGTGCTGGCGGGGCTGTGGGGAAAAAGGAACCCTCCTGCACTGTTGGTGGGAATGCAGACTGGTCCAACCACTGTGGAAGTCAGTGTGGAGATTCCTCAGAAAACTAGAACTAGAGGTTCCATTTGACCCAGCTATTCCTCTGCTGGGTATCTTTCCAGAAGAATTAAAATCATCATATCACAGTGATATATGCACAACCATGTTCATAGCAGCACAATTTGTAATAGCTAAGTCTTGGAAACAACCTAAATGCCCAACAACTGATGAATGGCTAAAGAAGATGTGGTTTTTCTACACAATGGAGTACTACACCGTTATAAAAAAGGATAAACTAGAGTCATTTGTATGTAAATGGATGTTTCTTGAGAACATACTATTAAGTGAAATAAATCAGACACTTATTGGTACACATCGAATTGTTTCTCTGATATGAGAAACCATAAGTGTAAGTAAGGACAAAGGGGTAGAATAGATATTTTTGTTTAAAAAAAAGAGAGAGATGGTATTCAAAAGAGAGGAGAACTAGATAGGGAAAGGGGGGATAAAGAAGAAGGTTAAAAGAAAAGTAAGATGAAAGGGGAAAAAATGGAAAAGTGTAACTATACTTGTTGCAAATAGTGAGGGGTGGGTGAATGGAAGGGAGGGGAGGGGAAGGGAGGGAAGGGGGGGAACCAAGATGTATCATGTACAGGTACAAAATAACCATGTTGATTATGATCATTATGTATACAATGTACCAATACATGTTCTTGGTAAAAATAAAAATAAAAAAAGAAAATAAAGAAAAAAAAAGAAAAGTCGGTGAATATTTAATAATATTAGAAAGAAGTCTTCCAGCAGGTACAGTACAAAAATGGGATTGTAACATGATTTCGACTTTGTAAAAGAGAACAGATAAAGCCAATTAACTAAACTTGGGGGGCTACATTAAAAAACATAAATAAAACAAATATTTGATTTTGACTTAGATAGAAAGTATCAGAATAAAGCCATAAGAAAAGGTGATGGTGCTTACATTGCTCAATTTTCAGAATTTCTATGAATGGATTATTACCGGAAATCATGGCAAAGAGGAAACAAACACACATTGCTAAATGGGACTATTCAAGTATCAAAATAAAAACCTTTCTAGGAATAGTTAAGTGATTTTTGACAAATGTACACAAGCATTTCACTGCAAAGGTGATTGGCCTTTCAACAATTGGTGCTGGACTATTTGAACATTTGTGTGCAAAGAGAAAAGGACACAGACCTGATAACTTTCACAAGAATTACCAGAGAACGAATTTCAGGCCTAAATATAAAATGCAAAATTTCCTCAAGAAAACACAGAAGAAAATGCATGGTGCATGGACGCGTAAGTTTTTCAGTGCCAGACCAAAAGCACAACCTGTGAAAAGAAAAGTGATAACTTTGCTTTTATTAATTTTGGTTTTAGTGACATTAAAAAGTGCTCTGCAAAACAAGTCTGTAAGGCAAATAACAAGACAAGTCACGGACAGCAGAAATTATTTGGAAATTCTGTTAAAGGGATTGTTACTGGGGACATAAAAAGTAGTCCAAAAATCAACAATAATGCACAATTTAAAAGGCTCAAAAGACCCAAATCAGTATGTCATCAAAGAAGATATGAAAGTGATGACTAATCACATAGAAAGGGGCAGGGTATCGTTTGTCTTCAGGGAATTGCGAATGAAGACAACAAAGAGATACCACTAAAATTTTAAAAAGTAGGATAATTCCAATTATAACCAAGAGTGAAAACAACCAGAACTCTCATGCATTGCTGGTGAGAATTCAGGAAAAGATTTGGAAAAGCAGTTGGATAGTTTCATATAAAGTAAAATATGCTCAGCAGTAACATACACAGATATTTACTCAAGTGATTTTAAATTTGGGTCCACACAAAAACCCACAGATATGCGTTCATAGGAGTTTTGTTGATAATTACTAATAGTTAAGAACAACAACAAACAAGGTATCTCTTAATAGGTTAAAAAAAAAACCATCAGACACCTATAGAACAGAATATAATTCTGCCATTCAAAGAAACGGATTATTAATCTAAACAACATAAATGAGTCTTGAAAACACGTTGTTAAGCAAAATAAATGACTGCAAATCTACGTACTAAATAATGCCAATTATTTGCCAATCTGCAACAGGCCAAACTGTAGACAGAAATGTGGCCATTGACACCATTTTGGAAAAGGAAAGGAGTGAAGCAGAAGACACACAGGATAGTTCACATGGCTGTGAAACTGTTCTCTTTGATACCTTGGAGTGAATGCATAGCGCTATGTCTTTCACAGAAATCCATACAGGTGCACCATGGAAAGAATGAAATTTGTATATGAAAAAGTCTAAAGGTCTATTATGTGGGGCTGAGGATTTAGATCAGTGGTTAGAGTGCTTACCTAGGGACAAAGCCCTGGGCTTTAAAAAAAAAAAAAAAAAAAAAAAAAAAAAAAATCTATTATGAGATGCGAAGAGACAAGGATTAGATATAGACTACTACAGATGTATTATTTCAGTGTGTAACATCACTGAGTTGATGGGGGAAAAGTAAAATGAACATGGTCACATGGTAAATCTGTAGAGATTATAAGATTAAATAAAAAAGAAAATATGATGAAGGTAGTGCATGCTAATTTAATCATTTCCAACAGAAGTAGTGCATGAAAATTTAAAACCGGTCCATATGGGTACTTAGAGCTAACATATAATTTTATGCATGTGTTATGGTAGAAGCCAGGTTTCTCATTAATGGAGTAGTTTACAAGAGAAGGCTAGAATGATCTGTATGTTGATAGATTAATGAGTTGGAGCCATTCATGCTTACTTCAATACTATACAGATACACAGAGTATTATTTGGCTGAAACCTACTGGCTAGAAATCTAAATGACAGACATTCATTTCATAGACTTCTGTAGGATGAAATTCTAAGCTTAAGGTTCCTGCAAGATCAGGTTCCCAGTAAGCTTTCTTTTCCTGGTTCACAGATGTCTGCTTTCTCTCTGTATCCCCACTTGGTAAAGACAAAAGACTCTGCTCCTTTTATTTCCTCGTAAGAATCTAATTCCATTACAAGAGGTCTGTAGCCACACATTAATCTAACTTTACCTTCCTTGCAGAGGCCCCTACCTAGACATACATCACATCAGGAAGTAAGTTTTTCAGCATATGCATTTTCATTGTGGAGACACACACTCATTTCAGGTTATAGGTGTACAAAACAGTGAAATTTCATATATATAAATTCATATGTATAATTTCATGAGTAATTTATATATATATATATATATCTGTTATATATGTATATGACAGAGAGACAGAGAGAGAGACAGAGACAGAGATTTCCTGGATCTATCAGCAGTGAGGGCCCAGAATTAATAACACCAAAGCAGCAATGTAGCATTAGAATCTTGGTTTCTAATGCCATTTTCCTGTAAAAGGAACCATTGGTTCTCGGAAAAATAAGTGATGTTAAGATAGGGCAAGACATATACGAGACGAGTTTTGCGTGTTTTCTTTACCCAAAGTAAAAGAAGAGCTCAACGCAAAGTAAATAACAAGAAATACCAAAAAGAGAATACATCAAGAGAATATAACTGCCAATTTAAAGCCAACTGGGAGAATTTCCAGTGGCTACAGATTTCTAGTGGCTACAGACAGATTTCAAACAGGAAAATAAATGGCATAGTATTGGATTATAACCCTAAGTGTAAGTAAATTCCAAGGACAGATTTCAAACAGGAAAATAAATGGCATAGTATTGGATTATGACCCAAGGTGTAAGGTAAATAAGCTGAAGTCCAAAAGCATATAAACAATTGAGAAAATACATGAAAGTGGATATATGCAAATCCTCCATGTAGAAAAATCCAAATAATTTATACAGATATTTTCCCTCAAGGAGATCAACATAACTCTCCATTCTATAAGGTATATAAACTGCATAAAGCAACTTTCTTCCAAAGAATATATGAGAATGATATGAAACAGTAACTTTTGCATTGGAGAAATTTGGCACACACTACCTTGAGCACACTACCTTGATCAAGGTGAATTTATCATCATCCATGATAAATAATGTGTATAATATGGATGGTTGAAGCAATGTGGTGAAAATGACAATTTACCTTAATAGCTCCCCCACCAAAACCAGTGATCCTCCATCCAATTAGAGAAAAATACCAGATAAATATGAATTGGGGGGGCAGTATGTATAATACCTGGCCATGTGCCTCAAAGCAGTAGAGATAATCAAAAGAAGGGAAATTTGAAAAACTTCCACAGGTCAGCGGAGCCTGAGATGACAGGATAACTAAAGGTAATGTGGTATTATAGATAGAACTGAAAAAATGACCTTGACAAAAACTAATACAGCCTAAATAATAGACTTTAGTTAATAAATAATATTGATGCCCAATTGGCTTTTACTTATAACAAATGTAACATAAAATTGTAATACATTAACAGTATGTTGAAGTGGATATGGGGCAAATAGAATATCTCTGCATTATGTTGGAATTTCTTAATAAGGTGCAATAAAGAGTAGTAACACTGAACCCAATGTATATGTTTAGAATTTTACTTGTTTGAAAAGAAAGAAAAAGAAATTAGGATACAGTGAAGAAACTATTTAGTGTGAATTCACACTTGGGTAAACAATTACTTCATGGAAGAAAGAAGTTAGAAAATATTATTGAAAAGTATACAGTAGAGTTTTTCCTCATTGCTTTATTACTATAAAATATTATCTCTGACCCTGTCATGCTAAAATTTCATAATTTAATTCTAGTGTCAATTTTTTATTTGTTGAATCCTTAGTGGTGAATTCATGAGTTGATATACAAACACACTTCATTTTTTGCATTAAAAAAGAAATACCAATCAATTAAAATTGCAGTGCTGCCAGGCGTGGTGGCACATGCCTGTAATCTCAGAACACAGGAGGCAGAGGCAGGAGGATTGCCGCAAGTTTGAGGCCAGCCTGGGCTACATTGTGAGCTTAAGGCCAGCCTAAACTACATAGTGAGACCCTGTCTCAAAACAAACAAACAAACAAACAAACAAACAAAAAAACCTATGGTGCCTTTGCCTAGCTTTATAGCACCAGGGTTTTGAATTTAATATTGTTAGATAGCACTGTGCTTTCCTGTGCTTTTGGTTTCTCTAATTGAATGGCAGACTCTGGTACACCTATATTGTACAATGTGCTGAAATCTAAATGATTTTTCTCATATTTGACTTTTTCATCATAAATTTAAGTAGTATCAAATGACGTACATAGTTTAGTTTACTATAACTTGGTTTGAATGTATATACTTCTATCTAGAGTCAATAAACTACAGCATGTGAGCTGAATCTATGCATGGACTGTGTTTTCAGTCTTTCAACAAAGAATATTTACTGCCAGTGCTTTCTCCAAAAGTCCATGTCCACCTGGTACCTCTTAATGGGACCATATTTGGAAATAGGTTCTTTGCAAGAGTATTTTTTTGTTTTGTTTTGTTTTCTGTTGTTTTTGTTTTTGGTGCTGGGAATAGAACTCAGGGCCTTGTGCTAGCAAAGCAAGCATTCTAATCACTAAGCTAAATCCCCAGCCCCGCAAGAGTGTTATTAATGAATTCAAGATGAATTCATGATAGATTGCTGTAAGCACTAAATCGACTCACTGTTCTGCATTGAAGTGACACAATTGTGGAGATCCAGGCATACAGAGGAAACCAGAGCAGAAATAAGAGATGAGAAGAGTGCCATGCTGAAAAGAAAAACAAATTCACAGGAGACATTGAATACTGAACACCAAGCCACATTTGTTTCAAGGGAAACTTCACAGTGCTGCAGAGAAATCTCACACCCTAACGGTAAGGCCCCGGAATTGTGAAGGAATGGATCCACAAACCCTTTGCAAATAAGCTGGATGAATTCACTTTATGCTAGAAAAGAATCAACTGCTTGAGATGGATATGCTGGTGGCCTTGACATGTGAGACAACTTCAAATCACCATATATTTTGGATTAAAGTCAAAGTGGAATATCTTGAGATTGTCTCAAAAGTACTGAAAAGCTTGCTCCCATTTCCAACATGTTATCTTTGTGAAGCAGAGTTTTCTGCAGCAACAGCCAACCAAATCAGATTATGGAGGAGACTGGACATAAGCAACACAATTTGGGTGTCGCTGTTTCCCATCACCCTGATATGGGGCAGTCCTAGTTTCAGGAAAATAAGTTCAGGTCTCCCACTATTTCTGAATTATGGTGAGTTGTCTAATTACTTTATTATTTATTGCAATAAAATAATAGAAATAAAATGTGCAATGAATTTAATGAGCTTGGATCGTCCCGAAGTCCTATCTCTCATACCCCAGACTGTGGAAAAATTGTCTTCTATCAAACCAGTCCCTGGCACTGAATGGCGGGGACCACTGCTCTTAGTACTGCTGTTCTTCCGAAACTGATCTATAGAATTCACACACTTTCCATCAAAATCCCAGGTTTTTGTGTGTGGAGATTTATATTCTGATTCTAAAAATTTTATCAATACGTGCAGGAGTTACAATACCCAGAACAAATTTTAATAAGAGGAAAAGAGATGTCTTACAAATAGCTGACTTCAGGATTTATTAAGAAGGTGTATGTGTTCAGTTGAATTCCCACACAGGTGGTAATGATATTCCAGGGTAAAGGAGAACTTTTGGTTTGTTTGTTTGTTTGTTTGTTTGTTTTTTAAGCAAAGGGATCGGGGTGACTCAATAGCCATATACAAAAATAAAAACAAAATCCTGACATTATCTCACACTTCATGCAAAAATTATGGACTCGAAGGGTCACAGGCTTATACAAAGGTTTTTCAAAGAACTTCTAGGGGAAAAAAAGTGTATCAGAGAGCATCTTTATGGTCTTACATTAGAAAAAAATATTTTTGATAGAAAAGAGTGAGATGAACCATGAAAGAAAATTTGATAAAGTTTATTTTACTGATGTTAAAATCTAATTTTCAACAAAACTATTTAAGGAAACAAAAGTAGGTTCGATCTTCGGCACTACTAAAATATAAAAAAGAAAGACTAAATTATGTATGAAATGGTAAACAATTCAATTTACTGCCAAAATATTTCAATAGGCATTTCCCACAAGGAGACAAAGAAATTAGAATTTATCACATGGTAAGATGCTCAACTGCACTACCAATAAGTGAACTACAAAATTAGAATCATGTTTAGATATGACTGCACACATCATAGAATATCACAGATTTCATGGACGGAAAATTTCAACATTGTCAAGCATAGAGTGCAATGATAATTTTCATATATTGCTAGTGTTGTGATTATTAAAATGGGTAAATTAAATTAATAAAGTAAATAAAACCACCTTGGAAAGCAATTCATAGATTAACTTCATTAAAGTTAAGGAGAAATATAGTTGAATCTGGTAATTCATTTGGAAAGCATTTACTCAGAAGAAACTATACACATATCCACAAAAGAGACTTATACACTGATTTCTATAGCAAGTATTCATAACAAAAATCGAGTATAACTAAGATGTCTATCCTTTTCACAATAATAAGGAAATTTTGTCAAATCTACAATTTCTAATTTTGTTCACCACTAAAATTAATAAATACAATGAACAAAATGGATTAATATCTAAAATCATCATGCTGAATGTAATCTACATACAGATGCTACACACCATATCATTCCACTTCTATTAAACTCTTAGTGACTTTCAAAGAGACACACATTTTCAGACCAATATGTGTGGTTCCAATAGGTCAGTTGCTGCTTTGAGGAGTGAGTCATAAGAGCGATGAGAGAAATATTCTTAATCTTGACTCTGGTGTTGCTTACAAATGTACCATACATACATTTGCAAAAATTTTAACTGACTATGCAATTCTTAATGTGTAAAAGTTTTTAAATGTTTTAATTTAAAGTAGTTATGTTTTATTGTGTTATACTTTACCTATATACTGTTTATTTTAAAACTACATTTAGCTACATCTTAAGGTCTTATGTTTGTTCTGGCTCTCGTAGAACATCTCAGATAAATTTCTTGAAGCTTTGAGGTTTTTCTATAAGAAACAATTTGACCAGATAACTTCTGTAACATATATAAATTTCAGTATTTAAAATTCTATGTTGTATAATAAATTCAAATGATAAAATATAATAATGGATAAAGTTCATATTATTTACAAGACATTCCATGTACAAAAGCAGTATGAATAAAGAATGAGCTTTCATTTCAGCTATAATGGAAATATGAAAGAAAAGTCTTGTATTATTTGAAGTAAAATTTTACAGGAATAATCTTTAAATCTTTGTATAGTTTATAGTTCATTTTGAGAGTTGGTAATCTATATGAACTGAGGAAAAATAACAGTATTTTTGGAAGAAAGTAAATAAGACATACATTTTTTGTAAATTAATGACATGTATCCCTGCTCTTAGAGAGGCAAAATCAGATGACTGTTAATTTTACTTAAAAAATAATTATTTCATTAATAAATTTAAATGGAAATATTCAGAAATCTTGAAAAGTAATCTCATTATTTAGAATTCAAAACTCACAATTATGGAGCAATTTAGGGAGCATGTGTAAAATGTTTTTTCCCATGCATTTATCTCCTAGATGATAACCTTCATGCATTCATGCACAAATTTTACCTTTTTTCCTTTCCTTGAAAATACTATCCACAAGAGAAATTAAAAGTATATATAATGTTTCCATTAATATTATTATTATTATTTTCATCATTATTATTAGTAACAAATTAAGTTGGCCTAAGGACAATACACTTAGAAATGTTAATTGTTAATAAACATTTCTCTCAAACAATGTTTGCCATTTGTTTTACTTCTGGGTATCCAATCCTCCTTTGGTTTAAACTATGTTTTGCTACTTTACAGAACATAGTTTGGAACTAAGTTAATCATGGTTTAATTCTACCTCTTTATCCTTTCCTTTTTTGATTGTTTGATGTACATTATTGATCTAGGGCCAAGTTAACTTACTTGTATTGATGTATGTCTTCATTATATCATCCCAGCACTGAACTCCTTGTCTTTGGTACTTTCATTAGCTATTGTAATTTTTATTTGCAGTCCAGTCACATAGCAATGGCCAATCAGTGTGGAAAATAGCAGGGATTTCGTCCAAGATGATTTTTTCACTTACAAAACATTCCTATGTGCATTCTATGACAGGGGAGTATAAAAACCACTTCTATACTATTATGCTCAGAAAAGGTGGGTAAACTCTGGGGTTCAACTTTGGTGGAATTGTTTTCAGAGTTGCCACATTCCCAAATCCCATGTGCTACTTATGTTTCATCTGTTGCGTATGCTTTTAGCAAATTAAAATAGTAGACATCAAATCTAAACATTGTTAAAATAAATAGCTTGCCAGGATATTTATATAATATTTAAAATTAAAATTAGGAAGTGATATGCATGAAGTGTACACTGAATGCTACAGAATAATATTCATGAAATTAAATGGACCATAGATTGAGGACAATTTTAATCAAATCACAAAAGCCTTTTTGTAGAAATTGAGAATGAACCGATAATTACATGATTACCAAGGAATTAGAATAGCCAAATTAATCCGGAAACGTTACAACGCTTTCTGATTTTGTAAAGACACACACGTGCGTGCGCGCACACACACACACACACACACACACACACACACAGAGAAGATTTGCTGGAAAGGGCCATTAGTGGACTTTCTGGGGGATGAGGTAAATATTTCCTGCTTAGTGACGTGTGATAGCAATGCCATATACAGTACATGAGTTTTCCATAGCTGGTAAACTTGACGCTTACAACTTGTGAATGTTACTATATTAAATTCTATGTAAACAGTGAACAAACTAACTGCAAAAACAAATCGAATCACAATTTTTAAAATTTATTTTCAATTATAAATCATTAGAAATGTGGAACACTAAAGTTAAGTCAAATTATGATTTAAAGGATTGTTTTGGTTTTGTTTGAACTGGTTATGGGGGTTGTTTTTCCTTTTTTTTTTTTTTTTTGGTGCTGTGAAAA
>QZML01000205.1:393496-414319 GCA_016801275.1 Hystrix brachyura | reverse complement strand
GTGCTGTGAAAAGAAATAATGAACCCAGCCTCACAGTGAGTTCTAAGTTAAATATAAAATTTTTTAAACTTTTATTTTTAGCAAAGAATTGATGGGTTCAATTATCATAATAGCAACATAAATTGCAATTGTAATTTACAGAGTAATATTATTTTTAAATAATAATAATTATGAGAGGATCAGTGGTAACTCTCTTAATTTTCATATGTTTTGATCATGTACAGTGAGTCTGAAATTATTCAAAGTATAAAGAATAATATTATTGAGTTATGATTAATTGGTCACTTTTGATCACATTTGCTTCAGGCTATTTTTAGAATAGAAGCAATTTTGATAGCAGTAAGAGTTCTCATATATAGTATCCTTCCTTCCTATTTAGAGAACATGTTCCTTCTTTAATTTAAAAATAGTAAGTAACCTTCTTGGTTGAAACAATTGGAAGCTGAGTGTTGATCAACTAAGAATAATATTTCCTGGGCTGTAATGAGGAACAGTCCCTAAGTACATTTAATCAACTAAACAGTTAAAATCTGCATATTGTTCAGGATTTTGACTTTTAGTACACGAGGTTAAAAAAAAAAAGCATGTACTAAACAGCCTGGAGACTTACATGGTTCCTACATATTTTGCTTTTGTAATTAACATTTTTGTTGACTAAAAGAATAGTGAAATTTTCATTGAAAAACCTTTGCAAATATATCAGGAAAGAATTATCCTTATTAAATACAGTGGTCAGTTAGTCTTCATTTATTCAATTCCTTGCAGTAACTCCTATTAATACTGTGTGGTTATTTCTGAGGCCCACTTATAAGCAGCTATAACAAACACCCATTACCTTTTGAATTATTATTTTTTAAATCCTGGTACAAGATCCCTAAAGGACTTGATTTTCATAAGCACCCACAAGAATTTTTATGCTCTTGATCACAGCACCCATTCACGAGTCTTTCTCTCGGCAGCTCCAGAGTAGTGCTCAAGTGCTGTCTCAATGCTTCTCTCATAGATACCAATGTCATAACCAGCTAGACAGGATGCTAATCTCCAAAGCCCAGCTCAAGGCCTTAGGATATTCACACGTGACTAAAACACACAACCATCTATGATTAAAATTGCCAAAAATTGATATGATCCGAATAGCTCATTCTCTGCTTTGTTTATGCAATTACATCCTCCTCTGGTTTTATATTTATTCTAAGTGGAATATATACTTAAAAATACTTTGCTATTACAAATAATTGAGTTCCTTTTTCCAGAGTGTAAAACTGACATGAAATTTTAAACTATATGTAAGTGAAGTAAGTTTTGAAATTGGTCCAAGCACTAAATAGTACTTTCCAAGGGTGACTCAATTCAGCATGAAAGATTTTTCCTTTCTGCCATTTCTTAGAAAAAACAAAATATGCAAGTTCAGCAAGCACTCATTTTTAGCCCTTGACTTATTAAATTTAAATGATGATTTTATGCAAGGTAAGTGTCTTGCTTGGGAAATAAAGCAATCTAAATATAAAAATAAAAGTTGAACAACAACACAACCTGTGAAGTGCATTAGGCCAACCACCCAAGAGGGCTGAAAATAAATTGCTTATCACAATCTTTTTGGTATATGCATTAATGTATTTTCTAAAGCAGCTATGTAATGTATTTCCTGGGGAGAGTTCAGATCTTTCAGCTGGTGGCACTGGTAAAAGAGAGTTCTCATTAAGTTTTTGTCCTTCATTTACTAGGATATATGGTGCATTTTGCTTGGTGACATTAAATTCTTTGGGTATTTTTTTTCTTCTGCTCTTTTGAGAATCAAAACAGTATGTTATCTTTTGGGTCACATGCACTGTAGCAGCTTTAGGAATATAAAAAGTTTATTATATGCAAAAGATCTATTATTTTCCAGCACTGAAAACTGAATAAACAGGTTAACACACCACCATTCCTTTCATTCATCTTTTCTCTATCAATTTTCTTCTGAACATCAAAATTATCTTTAAAAGTTTACATGAACAGGGTAATTAAATTTTAAGGAAGATTTATAGCTGACATATACATGACATTAGTAAGTTAACTGAGTTACATAAGAAAATGTTTAATCCTGTACTCTGTATTAGCAGTTTCAGAGAAATTATTTATATTGTTCTTGGCAGTCTCTTTTATAATTTTATGAGCCCTCAACATCCAGAGAATTGGTATATTGATAAAAACTCATTAAACCTTACCTAAGGCCAGGAAATTTGTACTAATTTCAGTACAGATAAGTCATTACCTGGCTTGAAAAACTAAGATAGAGATACAGAGCAATTCAAATTTGGAGGTAAAAATAAAACAGACAAACAAGAGTGCAACTATTGCTACAACAGAGATAATTATAACAAATAGTGCTGGTAAGAATTTGGGAAAGAAAAGGAACCTTTATACACTGTTGGTAAGAATGTGAATCAGTCCAGTCATTAAGGAAAACACTATTGAGATTAGTCGAAAAACTAGATGTAAAACTCCCAGGTCCACCTTGTATTCATAATGTAAATACCATCATTATATGGTATGTACCGTATCATGTAAATACAATCTAAAATGTACCGTTTCTTCTGCTGTTTGTGATGGGAAATTTAATAAATATCTTCCTTCACTCATGAGATACCAAGTTGTAAAAGTCTCCTCTCACGGTCACAATTGTAACCTGGGATATTGAATGGCAGTCTCGCATCTGGGTATGTTACAGAAAAAAATTATGCTATGTTAATTTTTAATTCTTGTCAATCTTAAAAGTTTGAACTGGCATTGTGTAGTTGTTTTATTTTTATTAATCAAATCCTCCCTTAGCTAAGTATCTGTTCGTGTTCCTATTTAAAACCTCTTAGTAATCGCCTAGTCACATTCATATCATAATTGCATGCTCGAAATTTATGGCTCACAGGAATTGTTATATTCTATTTATTTTTATTTGAATGTTTATAAATACTTTCTTCCAGTCTGTTAGCTGTTTATTTTTGTATTGGATGTCTTTTTGTTTAACTAATAGTATTAATTTTGTTGTTGTGAAATATAAATCATTTGCTTTGCTCATAATTGTTGTTTTTCTTTCCAGGGACTCATTTAAGCAATCCTCCTTGAATCCATAGGAAAAATAAATAATCCTGCATATTTAAAATACACTGGACATTTATAAGTCATTTACACAGGTGATGATAGAGTTGATGTGATGAACAAATTGGTGATGAGAAATTAGCAATGTACATCAAAATACTCCCACCACTGGGCTAAAGGACAAAGGGAAGGATTACTACTAATTTAAGTGGCAAAGAAGAAGCCGTGTAGTCATAGGATCCTGGGGTGGGGTTACCAGAGACCTTAAAAGACTCTGAGATAAATTTAAAATTTTGGCTAATAACTAACTTGCCGGAAGAGTTCATGAGAGTCAGAAGCACTTCGGCTTCTCTCTTTCTTCTGCCCTCCAGTCACCTGCCTATGGCTTTCATTGACTTAACCCATATAAATACAAAACAGAAGACAAATAAGCCTAGAAAATACGCCAGTGGGCTTTAAACCTGAGCAAAGACCTTCCACAGGGGGTGAGTTATTCAAAAACAATTTTAGCTTCTAGTAACTCATAATATTTCCCTTTAACTGCATTTACTTTTCACAATTGCATCTTTTCTATGTTCTGAAAGGCCGTGACTATATGAGCTATGAGCAGCATATATAATTCTAACCACAAGATGATTCCATTATAACATAGAAATAATATTACAGTAAATTCATAGGTCATTTCTGTTCTTATGTGGACGGCATAAACTAACTTCTGGTTTTAATTTTTGGCTTTATCTTTCTGCCTGATGATTAAAATGACAGGCAGAAGCAATCTCTATTGACTGGGTCACTCTAGAATAGCCGCGAGTTTTTGCCTTGATCAAAAATTCAGGTGGAAATGATTTCACACAGGTTCTGAAGCCCTTACGTCTCAGATCAGTCCCTTCTGTTTTTAATCATTGCGATCGTCTGTGGCTACTAAATAGCCTGAGCCAGTTGATACATCTTGTTTTGCTACAACACAGTAGTCTGAATAAATTCAAGTAAGTATGAAGATCCTGCAAAATCTTGCATTAGAAGCAATAATGCTATAGATTTTTAAATAAGTGGGAGAAATAGAAAATAGAAAATGAGCACCATGCCTAATTATATTTAATAGACTAAGTTTTTCGGTTTTTTAAAAATTTTATTTTAATGGCACATTTTAGATGCATATAGCAATAACATTCATCACAGGGGATTTGTACCTGTACATGTTACATCTTGTTTCTTCTTTTGTTCTCATTCCTCTCCCTTCCCCTCACCCCCTCCTCCCTCCTTATTTACAAAAGCTTTGTTTCCATTAGACTAAGTTTTCACAAATAAATATGACAATATAAAATGAAATAATAAAATTAATAAATCTCCTATGATGAATGTTATCACTATGTACATCTAAAATGTACCATTAAAATTGAAAAAAGTAAAATAAAATTAGATTATCAAAATCTATTCACATCACGCTGATCAAACATTCAATGAAATTAGAAATAAACAGCAAATATATGTTTAAGAATTAGTCTCATGAAAAAATATATTAGAAAACATACTGGGAAGAAACCCCAATGTCTATTCCCGACCACACAAGGATGGCTTTTCAGCGGAGATGACAGGCTGTCCTTACCCGTGAATCTGGCCTATTCATTCTGGTCATAGGAAAATTAAATATATAAGAAAAATGAAAATATAAGTACCTAATGATTATTTTTTTTAAAAAGACAATAAAAACCAGAAAAACAATACCTAAAAGAGGAAAGCTGTACTGGACATTTTAATTTAAATACATCAATTAATAATCATGGAAAATAGCAGTAAGCTATTTTTAAAAAATCTCAGCCGCTAAAATACTTTCTTAATGCTCAACAGGGGTGCATATCTCAAGCATTAGATTATCCCTATGCCTTTTAAACTACTCAAAGTTTGAAACAAGTGTTATTTAACACTATCGTATTATACTTATGCTGATACCTGAGTGACTTAGGTTAACAATTTCAACTACTTGCATAAATACCAGCCATGATATTAACAATGATAATGAGTGCAGGCAATAAATTATTAACATATTAAAGTGGATTTGCTTCCAGAAACACTAATATTGTTTAATGTTAGCAACTTAAAACAATTCATTATATTTATGAGTAAAGAAATAGTGTATATGACTACTGTATTTGTAACAAGTATTATTTAGAATGCAATATTCACTAATACTTTTAAAAATTGAGAAAATTTTGTTATTATCTTGCTCATATAAACTGTTGAAAGTAAAACTTCTTCGTTCAGTATAGGAAAAATTTCAACTAACCAAAATGTAAATCAAAATTCTAGTGAATTATCACACATTTTATAGGTGTAAAAATAGAACAGTGAATCCGAGTAATTATAGTAAAGCTTCAGAAAACAGAATTTTTGCTCGGTTTTCAGAAAAATAAATCTGAACAATTTTCCTGAAATTCTGATGATGCATAACAAAAATACTTGAAAAGACAATTATTTTAAACTCTCAAATTTCATTTCCAAATTGTGTTTCTCAGAAAAATATAACCCCACATTTGTACCTTATCATTGTTTTGGGGAATTAACTGTCTATCACATCATTTTGTGTTTTATTTGTGATTTATTTTTCTTCTGTTCATATATGTTAAGTATTATAAGAAAATGATGATGGAAATTTTGCAAGTTTTGAAAATCAGAATAAAATATCAATAATTTTACAGTATATGGACAATGGTGACCCCACAGCATGACAGTCACAATACTGACAGAGAGTAAATTAATAATTTTTTCAAAGTGCTAGAGGTTAATGAAAACAGTGTTTTGAATCTAAATACTTAAATATAATCCACACAAAATAATTCCATGTAGTTATGGTGAGACATGTATGAATTACACCTAAAAGAGGTTGAAATGTAATCTATAATTTTAAACCCAAAGGCTGTCAAACTATAGACACAAAGGTACACACATGTATTTATTATGGTGGAATAGCTCAGAAATCCTGCGGAAAAGTTTTAAAAACAAATTTAGTATTATTTCATCTAAAACATACATTTTTGGTCTTTTATTTATTTTTATTCCTCTCTTCTTTTTTTCTATTTTTTCTGTCTTTCATTATTTTTAAAGTGCTGGTTGTGTTTATTGAGTGTATTCACGGCCAATTAATTAAAGATCATGCCTAATTTTGAAACTATAGTTACAAATTTTATGACTATTGGCTATATTTCTTTTGATGCTCTATTCATTTAAGTTATGCTATAGTTCTAATTATAAAATTAATAAGCAAATGATATTAAAAGTTATAAATCTCACTACTTGTGAGGATAAACGTATTTTAATCTATTTACTAGTCATAAACAATTAGAAAAATTCATAATATGGTGTATTTTACAAGCGTAGTGTCTAGAAAATTGCTTTGAAAGAAAATATAAAAAGATATTCCAGATTAAAGATGGAACAAAATATCAAAGTAACATTTTATTAAGAATTAAGAATCTGGTTTAAATTTGTGAAAACTGAATTTTTAAGTAAATGGGAAGAAATTTTGGATATTTTCTAGAAATATTAGATCAAATTGTGGAATTGCAATTTATTTCATGATAACAAAGACATTCGATTAGGCAAAGACTGTCCTATTTAAAAGAATATCAAAAAAATAAAAAATAAAAAAAATAAAAGAATATCCAAGATAAGTATGGAGAGTTTAATGTTATGAAGTTTATCACATACTTTTTAAAATTGAAGTTGTTTTATTTAATGAGTAAAATATTAGTTAAATAGAAAAATCTACTTATCTAGGTGTACATGATAGAAAATATTGCATTTTTAACAAATCAATAGAATAATAATAATTTTAGGTTTTTTATAATATGATCAGTGTTTCATTTTATTTTTAATTTTCCTTTTGTTACAATTATTAGTGCATATTAATTGTACAAAGTGAAGCATTTCATTATGACATTTTCATGCATGTGTATTCCATACTTTAATTATATTCACCCTCACAATTCTCTCTTCCCCTCCCCTAACCATGGTATTCTCCCACTTTCCTACTAGTCTCCCTTCTATTATCATGCCTTTTATTTCTTCTCTTTTTTCCTAAATTCCACATATGAAAGAAAACACCTGCTATTGTCTCTTGTGATTCTAAATCTGGCTTATTTTTTATGGCTCCCTTTCATATGGCACACTCAGAAAAATTTAGTTGAGTAAATAATACAACATTCTAACCAGTGTTAAAATTAGATAAAATACGTTTGTTTTAATAATCTTTCTTCATAATTTTTATAATAAAAAGTTTTGAAAATAAATTTTGCCTTTGATCCTGTAGTTTTTACTACAAGTCCGAAAAGTACAGAAATACAGAAAAATAGAGAAAAAATGCATCCATAATTCTACCGTCTGCTTGACAGAATTTACTATTTTATGGGCTGATATAAATTCTATCACATACTTCTATTCATACATATATTTTCTGTAGCCTCCCCTCTAGGGATACATTCCATTTTAAACATACTTCCACTTTGCATATGCGAAGAGGATTTTCATTTTGCATTCCTTATGAATATGCTCAAAGGCTATTAATGCTTCTTAGTAATCACACTAAAAATTCCCTGCTCCATTTCTTCTATTTGATAGACGAATGCTGCAGGCCTTTTCTCCTAAAACTCAATTACCATCTTCTCTTCTTATTCTTAAATTACAAACTCCCTTTCTAACTTTCTCAAGAAATATCTAGTGCCACAGTCACAGTAAATGGATCCCCGTCTCTGCCATATACACTGTTTTCTTTAACCTTACTCTGGATAAACCGTCCACAACAAATAAAAATCACTTTTTTCTAATTTCAGGTCATATATTTTACTCTTACTTAGGGACATTGTTCCAAGAGATCTCTGGTATTTTTCTGTGATGTCACTACCTCTTCCCTACTGGAAATTTCCCATAAACAAATATAAAGTGTTAAAATTCTCATGACACTTTCCCCTTCAATCTTCCTCCAAAAAGAAGGAGATTCTCTCCCTTCTTTTATAAAAAATTTCCCTTCTTACTTGAACATTTCATGTCATTTATCTGTTCCTATCAATTACATATGGACAATTGCATATGGACATCAAAAACATAAAAATACACCATGAGTCTATACCTGAATATTCATGGCTTATCTTGTTAGACTTAGCAAGGGCACTTGATAAGAATAATCCATCCCTTGCTCTTGAAATACTCATTGGCTTTCATGACAGTGTGTTTAATCTTATATCTTTTTTCTGCAATTTGCTCTCCATTTTTTTTTTTTGACACTTGATTCTTTTTTCAATGGTCTCTACATAGTGGTGTACTCTGAGGTCCTATTCTGGGACTTCCTTTTCTGACCTGTGTTTATGCCCTTGGTGAAGACGATGAGTATATAGAGGTCTATACATTTACATCATCATTTCTCTCACTAGTATTCTGTACTGTTCTGAAATGGGGTTCTGTTTTCTTAAATTAGTATTTAAATAATTTATAACTTTGTGCTATAGTACATATTTTATATTCTATTTTGTATTTATTTCCAGTATATAAAAGATAATTAATGAGGAGTTGATTATGAAAAAATGACTTTCACTAAATATTATTAAACTGCATTGAGTATTATGCTTTAAAAAAAATTCCTGAGAGGTACCTAGTACCTATAATGTACATCCTCTTATATTCAGCTCCATCCTTCAAACTACTTTCCTCATTATTATACACATAGTGGAAACTCAAATACAATTGGAAGTATGAGTGAATTAGTAAAATGTGAATATGCAACGCTGAGGAGAGGCAGGCACACATGTCTTTGTTGCTAAATAAATACATTACCTAAGAGTTATTTTGGTATATGTCGTCAATGGACTAATAACAGAGATTAATTGAATCATTTCTTTGTTCTAGTGATTGCTGAAATATTTGGCCTATATTAGATTTCAATTAAGTACTTACTGATTTAATGTATTTTGACATGTATGTTGTATATTAATAGAAAAAATAATTATTCTGAGCTCTATCTAATGAAGGAATTGTGAGAAATATAACAACCTCTTAAGAATCAATGATGACAAATGCTGGCGTGGCTATGTAGAAAAAGGAACCCACTCCACTGTTCGTGGGAATGTAGACTGGTCCAACCACTGTGGAAATCAGTGTGGCGAGTCCTCAAAAAACTACAACTAGTGGTTCCATTTGACCCAGCTATTCCTCTTCTTGGTATCTTCCTGGAAGAATTAAAAGCATTGCACCACAGTGATACATGCACAACCATGTTTATAGCACCACAATTTGTAATAGCTAAATCTAGGAAACAACCCAAACGCCCAGGAACTGATGAATGAATAAAAAAGATGTGGGCTTTTTTTATACAATGGAATACTACAATACCATAAAAAAGGATAAACTTGAAACATTTATAGGCAAATGGATGCACCTTGAGAACACATTCTTAAGTGAAATAAATCATACACACATTAGTACATATTGAACTGTTTCTCTGGTATGAGAAAACATAGTGTAAATAAAAACAAAAATATGTAATAGATAACATGTAAAAGAAAGAAAGTATTCAAACAGGAAGGAGAACTGGGGAGGGAGGAAAAAGAAAAGAAAAGAAAAAGAGGAAGACATAGAAAAATGTAAATAAAGTTGTAAATAAGGAAGGGAAGAGGAATTGAAGGGAGGAGTGGGAAAGGGGAAAAAAACAAAATATATCATGTACAGGTACAAATTTACCACGATGAATGTAATTGTTACATATATCTAAAATGTAGAAATAAATCTTCTTGGTTCAAAAAAAAAAAAGAAAATGATTGGTGCTTAAGTCTGAAAGACAATAAGTAATAATTTTAGTAATTGTTAGAATTAAATGTAAGAAGCTACTTCTATATACCAGAAAATATGCTAACAGAGTTACGTGAACTATCTAGTCCTGTAGCTCTATACTGTTTAAAGATGTTACCATGCCTGAGGAGAACAGACACTGAGAACCAGATGGGAAGATCTGTCTCTGGAGATAATGAACAGTAGTTTCCCACGTGTTTGAATAGATGTATTGAAATACATTTATTTTTCTGAATTCTTAGAATAATCAAATGCTAAGCTAGGATCAATTGACTAATGAATGATAAGTCTAGCCAATTAACATATGAATCACTGGGTTTAGTTTGACTTGTGAATGGCACTATTTATTATCTGTATAAAATAACCCAAAGGGGGCATTCCCATCATAATCCTACCAAACTCTGATTTTCGTATAAATTCAATGAGAAACAGGTACACTATGGATAGGTCAGAAAAACATTCTAAATTAGGCCACATTCCTAAGTTCCATAGGAAAACTAATAGCCAAATGTTTTCAAATTATTCTCATTAACAGGAGGTTTTCTTTAATCATTACCTTGTATTTTAAGCATAGAATGTCAGCCTGCACTGTTCAGCCAGTATTCACACACTCTCACTAAAAGACAGTTAATGTATGTGCAATTTTATTGGGCAGTGAGACAGCTGCACTGGTTTATAGTCACGATGACAGAAAAGGACTTCGTTCAGAAGCATAGCCACAAAGCACAGCTTAGAAAAATGTGGAGTCGCGACATAATGCATGCTTCGGATTAGATCTGGGTAAACCTTGCGTTTTTGTCTCTGTGCATCTTCTAACAAGAACAGCTTAGCAGTTTTGTTTGAGAAAGTAAAGCTACTTTCAAGTGAATGTATTTCTGACAGAGGAAACTTTAAATTGTCATCTGAATCTTGCTGTTTAACATTCAACTTTATATATACATGTATATATACATATATATGTTAATATATAGATTTGTAATTTGTTGGAGATGTATGTTTATAAAATAACATGGTCTTCCAAATACAATACAGATTTATTGTTGCTACTTTACTACCCTAAGGTGTGAAGTCTTGTACAAAATGCAATAGTTTTAAAATTATGAATAATTTTCACAATTCTTAATATTTTGTTAAGTAGAAAGGGTTCTGATATACAGACGTGAAAAGGGTAACACAAGTAAAATAGCACCTGGGCTGAAAGAGAATTCCCTTATTTTTCCTTATTCCTATTTGTGTTAATTCTCTACCATTATTTCTAAAAATGAAAATTAAACCAAAACTCCCCCTTTACCTTCCTGTCTTGGTGCTTATGCTTCAAATAAATAGCAAGCAAGGTAGAGCTGAGAGGAATCTTTGATTTAGTCATCATATAAGAAAGAAGCAATTATTCTCTAACACATTACCAGCAGGGACATAAGTAATCAGGAAGAGGATGCTTGCCATATCAATAAATCTTGAAAATTATAATCATAAATTATAGTAACACTTTTCAACTTTCCCTCCTTTTTATCTGTTAAAGAAAATTCCCAAATATCAATTATGATTATTTTTAACATTTAATAAAATTTCTGAGAACATTTTCCCAATATGTCTTTATCCAGGTTGGTGAAATATTCAAAATTTAGAATATCCTGACCATTTATATATATTTTGACCAATGAAAAATGGTGTCTCTATGTGTCTAATAATATTTTTTAAATGTTTTATTTAAGTCATAGTAAAAATATGAGGGAATTCCACTTCTTTCACAGACTTCCTCTTTATTTTTATTTCATGATAGTTTCTTTTTATTTAATTACTAGAGTCATGGATACACTGTTACTCATTCAGATTCTTAAAAACATACTTTTACAACACTTTACTTACATCTTCAAATTTCTAGCTCATCCCCCTTGCTTCATGTGTTCCCAAAGTGACTGTTGCTCATTATCTTCCTCCTTTACCATCCAAGCATCCCTCACCTGTGTCCAGCAATTCTGTCATTGCTTATCCAGTGGGGTAAGTCAGTGAAACATACTGTATGTCCTTAATATGTTAGACTATATCAGGTTTGGACCTATACATTAGATTTTACTATATTTCAATTATATTTATATTAACAGGGGAAATAAAGTAAAATTTAGGCAAAAATCCTGACCTTATTGGATTCATAATTTGTTTTTCCACCTTTTTTATTACTGATTTCTGACCTACGAGTGACAAGGATTTTCATTTGTCTGTTTTTGTTCCCATATACATTTGTCTTGCCCCACATGCAAGAAACTTAAACTTCTACAGTTTTCCTTGTTTTCTTTTTTATTACTAAATACCACTCCTGGCAATGCCATCCTTAGTTTCTCTTGCTGTGGATCTCTAGCACTTATTTTTTTGGACTTTGGGTGAAATTAATTGTTTTCCAAATAAAATAATAATTGTTTTTCTTTGTGTTGGGAGAATCGAAATGATTATTTTTATGTGTTCATTTTGGAGGAAAAAGTGTACCGTGGTGAGCAAATGAACAAATGTAAAAAAATTAAGACAAATTGCTATCAAGAAGAAGCAAGAGAGAGAGAGAAAGAGAGAGAGAATAAAGATATGTTTGGTAGAGCAAAATGCATGTAAAGCTATGAGGGTATAAAATCTGAATGCAGGTAGAGGGTTAACCTCAAACTGAACACAGATGTTTTCCTTTCTTTAAAGAATGAGCTAAGGGAAGAAGGATACAAAAGAATCTAGATGTGTTATGGACATGTACCTACTTCTGAAGGTGAATGTAGACTTCGTGTACAGCAAACATCCACTAATAAAAACAAATGAGGCGAGTATAAGTATAGTTGCAGATTTTTGCATATGTGTCTTAGGAAATCCTGTCTGATGGTCTCTCTGGAATGCAGAAACTGAGCTTCTCTGTTAATAACCTGGGTGATTTGATGAAAATGGGTGAAACTTGAGAGAGAGACATGGGACAATGCTGACCATGGGTAAAGGTCTTGGTGGGATGGACTGACAGCCTAGAACTTCTTGTGGCACCGATGATGCTGTTCGGTAGCACACAGCAAGTAGCTGACAGATGTGCTTTAAAAGGGCCTTAAAAGAACTATTTATTTAGAATCCGGAAAGAAACACCAATCTATGACTTGGCATGTGTTTGTTAGCAAAATTGATAATAATATTTCACTTGGTGTTGTCTAAAATACGAGGCACAAATTTAAATGAATTTGGTATTTTATTTAAGCTGAATATCTACTTTTTTATGCATCAACAGTGCTCAAACTTTACCTTGCATCAATATCATAAAGAAGAATTGGTAAAGCGCAAATAGATTTTTTAAGCACAATCAGAAAGTTAGAGAAGATAAGGAAAGGACTTCATCTCGGGGAGCAAAAGGGGGTCACAACCCCAGTGAAGAGAATCAGAGCAGCCCATTAACAGAAGTACAAGACTAGATTTTATGGCTTTCTGTCTGATGTTCTCTCTGGAATGCAGAAATTGAGCTTCTCTGTTAATAACCTGGGTGATTTGATGAAAATGGGTGAAACTTGAGAGAGAGACATGGGACAATGCTGACCATGGGTAAAGGTCTTGGTGGGATGGACTGACAGCCTAGAACTTCTTGTGGCACCCATGATGCTGTTCGGTAGCACACAGCAAGTAGCTGACAGATGTGCTTTAAAAGGGCCTTAAAAGAACTATTTATTTAGAATCCGGAAAGAAACACCAATCTATGACTTGGCATGTGTTTGTTAGCAAAACTGATAATAATATTTCACTTGGTGTTGTCTAAAATACGAGGCACAAATTTAAATGAATTTGGTATTTTATTTAAGCTGAATATCTACTTTTTTATGCATCAACAGTGCTCAAACTTTACCTTGCATCAATATCATAAAGAAGAATTGGTAAAGCGCAAATAGATTTTTTTAAGCACAATCAGAAAGTTAGAGAAGATAAGGAAAGGACTTCATCTCGGGGAGCAAAAGGGGGTCACAACCCCAGTGAAGAGAATCAGAGCAGCCCATTAACAGAAGTACAAGACTAGATTTTATGGCTTTGCTGAGTTGGGCTAGAGGATGATACTTTTCTATTGGGTCTTGAATGTGGTATTTTTGAAACTTTTCCTTCCTATTTAAGGGATTTCCTTCCTATGTAAGATGAAAATCATTAGCCATTCTCACTCTTGGAGATACGCTGCTATACCTGGTCCTTGCACTAAGAGGAGAGAGACCGGGGAGGGGTCTTCCTCTATGTTAGCCACGGAGGATAGAGTAAAATGGACATCTCCATCTTTGGTAGGTGACAGGTCATGGCTAAAGGCCTTAAGCTCCATGTTTGTTGTCCCCACGAGGGTACCTGTCCTATTTTAGGACTCATACAGAGAGAAACAAACCATGGAAAAATTAATAGACGAGCAGAGGTCTAAAATGTATCCACATTTAGTCCTCCATTTTCACCTGAGATTTTTAAACAATTTTCAACTTATATGTTAAATTGCAAATGGTTATATCATACTACGTGATGCTTTGAGACATGCAAACATTGTGTAATGTTCAAACAAGGTTTAACATATATCTTCTCAAAAATTACAAATTTTATGGTCCCCATGTGTGTCGAGGGAGACATTTTTCTAAAGAAAAATCATAAATTTTGCCCTCTTCCTCAACTTTTACCAAATCAGACAACACAAAATTTGAATATGAACAAGTTCCACAGATGACTAACATTCAAAATCCTTTCTTTCAGCATTTTTATGTTTGAATACACAGCAACCTATAGGTATATTTGGAGGTTACTCATAAAAATTCAGGAGAATTTTTGGTCATGATGTTTCTGTCATTGTCCCTCTGTCTCTGTCTCTGTCTCTGTAGTTATGGTCTCTCATATCAGAGAAACAATTCGATGCGTGCTCATGAGTGTCCGATTTATTTCACTTAAGAGTATGTTCTCAAGAAACATCCATTTATATATGAATGACTCTAGTTTATCCTTATATTCTTCATTTGAAAGTTTTACAACTTTTAACGCTGTTCAAGTCAGTTTGTTGTGTTTTAAGTCCCAAATTCTACATTTCACTTCAGCTCCTGTTTTACTAGTCTTCCTACAGAAAAAGAAGTCTTCAATCCAAGCAAACCAATGGTTGGACCAACCTCTCATGGAGACTGCCACTCTCAGCCTGCTCAAAGTCTCATTCCTTGGTGAGGATACAGCCTTAGCAAAGGCACGTGGGTTTCCTTCTTCAAAGGTATCCCCAGATAGGAGACAAAGAGAGGAAAGAAGGTTCTCTGAACATCAACCCACAAGGTAACAAGGAAGAGCAGAGCTTGGCTGTCCATGATCCATTATACAGAGTGGTATCACTCATTAATACTAAAACCTGGGCCAATGAGCATCTCACCTACTCCAGCTGGTCACAGAAGCTTGTGGAGATGCCCGACTACCTGAAGAAAGAAAGAAGGGGATGAGAGCAGTGGAATGGGGAGCCAGTCCCCCATGTGTGTCGAGGGAGACATTTTTCTAAAGAAAAATCATAAATTTTGCCCTCTTCCTCAACTTTTACCAAATCAGACAACACAAAATTTGAATATGAACAAGTTCCACAGATGACTAATCATACTAACAGCTGAGAACCAGTGATCTGAAAGAACAGCTAATTAGCAAGCCACCCAGGTAGTTTCTTTCAAATAGCGTAGTGATTATCTCAGTTAAATATTGGTGCATGCAGAAAAAAAATAGCAATTTACTTTCATATTAACAGATGAATGTTTTATGTCTTGATATATATATACTTTTTTGTAGGTGAAAGATAAGTTCTTAAACTTTAGCTTAAGGATGGTGGTGTCAATATCTTGCTGTAAAATGTGGGTGCCTGAAAAAGATTGTTCTGACAGAAAAGCATCCTACTTTTCACTAAATAATTTTGTTTTAAGTCCCAAATTCTACATTTCACTTCAGCTCCTGTTTTACTAGTCTTCCTACAGAAAAAGAAGTCTTCAATCCAAGCAAACCAATGGTTGGACCAACCTCTCATGGAGACTGCCACTCTCAGCCTGCTCAAAGTCTCATTCCTTGGTGAGGATACAGCCTTAGCAAAGGCACGTGGGTTTCCTTCTTCAAAGGTATCCCCAGATAGGAGACAAAGAGAGGAAAGAAGGTTCTCTGAACATCAACCCACAAGGTAACAAGGAAGAGCAGAGCTTAGCTGTCCATGATCCATTATACAGAGTGGTATCACTCATTAATACTAAAACCTGGGCCAATGAGCATCTCACCTACTCCAGCTGGTCACAGAAGCTTGTGGAGATGCCCGACTACCTGAAGAAAGAAAGAAGGGGATGAGAGCAGTGGAATGGGGAGCCAGTCCCCCATGTGTGTCGAGGGAGACATTTTTCTAAAGAAAAATCATACATTTTGCCCTCTTCTTCAACTTTTACCAAATCAGAGAACACAAAATTTGAATATGAACAAGTTCCACAGATGACTAATCATACTAACAGCTGAGAACCAGTGATCTGAAAGAACAGCTAATTAGCAAGCCACCCAGGTAGTTTCTTTCAAATAGCGTAGTGATTATCTCAGTTAAATATTGGTGCATGCAGAAAAAAATAGCAATTTACTTTCATATTAACAGATGAATGTTTTATGTCTTGATATATATATACTTTTTTGTAGGTGAAAGATAAGTTCTTAAACTTTAGCTTAAGGATGGTGGTGTCAATATCCTGCTGTAAAATGTGGGTGCCTGAAAAAGATTGTTCTGACAGAAAAGCATCCTACTTTTCATTAGATGGAGATCAGTGGTGATCTTCTAAAATACATTAAATGCAAAAATATGAATGCTATAAAATATTAGAAATTCAATGTCTGCTTTAATTTAATCACTATTCTAATGCCATTAAAAACAAATACACTAAATAATTTGTTGTAAATTTGTAATGAAATAGAAAACAAAAATATCAATTCACTGACACTTAGGAATGAATAGGCTTCTAAGGTACTTGGGATCTGCTGGTTTTCTATATGTGCTTTAATAAACCGTTGTGAATTGGAGGCGTAAAGCACCAGAAATTTCTTCTCTTAGTCTGGCGGTCAGGAGTCTGAACTCAAGGTGCCCAGAGCGGCTCGGGGTAGAATCTGTCCTGGCCTCTGTCCTAACTTGTATCTTATTCATGCATATGTCACTATTAGAAAAAATTAAAATATTCATTAAAATGTAGTATTCATAATGTTACTTATAAACTGGTTATCTATGGATAATTTATTGAATATCAATTTTGTCAATATTTCATTTTATTTTTGAAATGTTATATGGTATACTTCAAATGATCACAGTATCTATTGTCCTTGTTATATTTAACTTATATTCTCAAGAAAATTTTTTCTCAGAAAGAATCATTTTTAATTCT
Source organism: Hystrix brachyura (assembly GCA_016801275.1). Classification (NCBI taxonomy): domain Eukaryota; kingdom Metazoa; phylum Chordata; class Mammalia; order Rodentia; family Hystricidae; genus Hystrix; species Hystrix brachyura. The sequence goes on along the minus strand of QZML01000205.1, from coordinate 397,031 downwards.
TATCTAAGTTTTAAGTTTTAGGTAAATTTATATTAAAGTATACCTAACAAAGAATTTGCACAAATTATAATTTTACATCTTTGTCAACATGCACAAATTCAATACATCTTGTCTGCAGATGAAGAAAGAAAATATTGGCTAGCCATGAGTTCTCTCTGCATTTTAGTTTTATGTAAAAAGAGAAAAAAATTACACATTGCTATTCTGTGGAGTTCATTCATTATTATTCTTGTGAGAATCATTCGTAGTGGTATTTGTAATAAAAATGTGTTCCTTTTCATACTGCATAATATTACATTGAATGAGTATATTCTAATTCATTGAGCCATTCAACCGCTGATGAACAGTTAAATCCTTTGCAGTTCAGACTTTTTATAAACAATGTTCTAATAAATACTCATGTTTGCATGATGAAAACAGTGTTCCAATACTCATGTATTCTATGAAGATTTATATTATATACTATATACCTATGACTGTAACAGTTAGCCAAAGGAATCGTTATGTTTAGTTTTAGTAGACTTTGCCAACTTTCCAAAGAGATACTGCTAATGAACAAAACCAGTAGTGAGGTCTGAGGGGTTCTTCTGCTGCATAGGTTTTGTAATGCTTGACACTATATATATTTTCATTTTTATCTGTTGTATTTCCCTGATAACTACTTATTCTGATCTTATTTTCCTGTTTTATGGCTATTTAGATGCCCTGTTTCATGAAAACCTATTCAAATCATTTGGCCCACTGATCCTAGTATGATTCCTACCAAAACAGGTTTTTATTTTTGAGTCCAAGGTAACTTTTACTTTGCCTATCATTCACTTGATTGCGCTACTTCCTTTTAATAACATTTTAATATGGATTATTAGATTTACATTAAACTATATTGCTACAAGCCTAAGTTTAAATTCTATTTCTTACACCAACTAAATAAGCTGCATTTGAGAGAGTTGCTTTGCCTATTATAATTTCACAGTTTCTCGCATGCACAATTATGTTTATCTGGTAAAATAGCAAATTACGGCATACAAGTCAAATTCTAACATCTTTTTGTTTGTTTTTTGTAACAGGGCTTTTTATTTGTCATCTAGGGCTGCTTTCTCCCCACAATAGTGACGATCAGTAGGTTGCCTAAGACATGACACTGAGAACATCTTATTTAAACCCTTTAAATAGCTCATGCCTATGTGCATGTTCATGTAGTTACTTAAAAGTCATCACATATGTTTGAGTTTGATTAAAAGAGTGAATCTTATTCATGCATATGTCACTATTAGAAAAAATTAAAATATTCATTAAAATTTAGTATTCATAATGTTACTTATAAACTGGTTATCTATGGATAATTTATTGAATATCAATTTTGTCAATATTTCATTTTATTTTTGAAATGTTATATGGTATACTTCAAATGATCACAGTACCTATTGTCCTTGTTATATTTAACTTATATTCTCAAGAAAATTTTTTCTCAGAAAGAATCATTTTTAATTCTTATCTAAGTTTTAAGTTTTAGGTAAATTTATATTAAAGTATACCTAAAAAGGAATTTACACAAATTATAATTTTACATCTTTGTCAACATGCACAAATTCAATACATCTTGTCTGCAGATGAAGAAAGAAAATATTGGCTAGCCATGAGTTCTCTCTGCATTTTAGTTTTATGTAAAAAGAGAAAAAATTTACACATTGCTATTCTGTGCAGTTCATTCATTATTATTCTTGTGAGAATCATTCGTAGTGGTATTTGTAATAAAAATGTGTTCCTTTTCATACTGCATAATATTACATTGAATGAGTATATTCTAATTCATTGAGCCATTCAACCGCTGATAAACAATTAAATCCTTTGCAGTTCAGACTTTTTATAAACAATGTTCTAAAAAATACTCATGTTTGCATGATGAAAACAGTGTTCCAATACTCATGTATTCTATGAAGATTTATATTATATACTATATACCTATGACTGTAACAGTTAGCCAAAGGAATCGTTATGTTTAGTTTTAGTAGACTTTGCCAACTTTCCAAAGAGATACTGCTAATGAACAAAACCAGTAGTGAGGTCTGAGGGGTTCTTCTGCTGCATAGGTTTTGTAATGCTTGACACTATATATATTTTCATTTTTATCTGTTGTATTTCCCTGATAACTACTTATTCTGATCTTATTTTCCTGTTTTATGGCTATTTAGATGCCCTGTTTCATGAAAACCTATTCAAATCATTTGGCCCACTGATCCTAGTATGATTCCTACCAAAACAGGTTTTTATTTTTGAGTCCAAGGTAACTTTTACTTTGCCTATCATTCACTTGATTGCGCTACTTCCTTTTAATAACATTTTAATATGGATTATTAGATTTACATTAAACTATATTGCTACAAGCCTAAGTTTAAATTCTATTTCTTACACCAACTAAATAAGCTGCATTTGAGAGAGTTGCTTTGCCTATTATAATTTCAGTTTCTCAATAAAATGAGAGTCATTTTACCCTGGAAGTGCCTTGAGGGCTTGCATATAGTTTTTGATTAGTCCTTCATATGCGATAAGCTCTATGTGACGTGCATGTGATTAAGTTTAGGATTGTTGTTTCCCCTCTTTATTCTTGTCATCATGACCTTCTACCTCTAACAGAAGCAAAAGGCTTATCTGCCAATATGTGAACTTATATCATCAGCGTGTTTCTCCTAATCTCAGATTCATTCATTCTATCAGCTATCTACAGCTGATCACCGTTCTTACACTCTTACCAAATCTGTTTTGAACCTTCACTATCTTAGGCACTCACTCAAATAGTGCTGCTGTTTCTGCTTAGCATGAGTAAGATTTTAGTTGTTCTTATTTCTCTAATGTGTGTGGGTGTCAATAAACATAACAGGCCTCTCATTTAACTACTCACTCCTCCTTGTAACAGAAGACTGACTTTAATCTTTTTCACTGTCTTTCAAGATAAAAATAATTCTCCATATATTATTCTGGGGACTTCATTCATTATTATACTATACACACACACACACACACACACACACACACACACAGAGTAGGCATAAGTCCAGGAAGTTCATCAAAATGAAGTACAAAAATCATAAAATATAACAGCATCATGATATAAAATAATTAAATTTTTCAAGAATATTGGGAAAATTTAAAGTAATCAAAAGAACGAAAAAAAAGTACAAAAGGGGTTACAAAGGTAATGATGACAGTAGAATCATTTTTCAAAGAAATTAAAGTAATAAGAGAGATTGGCAAAATATTAAAAGAAAAAAACTCGTCAATGTAGAATTCTATACAACGTGAAAATATCTTTCAACAACAAAGGCAAAGTGAAGACTTTTACAATGCAGAAAACTAAAAGAATTTATCTCCAGTGGCCTGGCACTACCAAGCATGGTACAGAAAATCCATCATGCCAAAAGAAGAGATACCTAATATAAATACAGATCAGAACTAAAGAATGAAGAACAATAAAGTTATACTGTAACACATGCAGAGTGAGTGATCAACAAAGAAAGTGAAAATGTGACCACCAGAG
>QZML01000205.1:376577-387455 GCA_016801275.1 Hystrix brachyura | reverse complement strand
AAAAAAAAAAAAAAAAAAAAAAAAAAAACAAAAAAACAGAAAACAAGGGACATCATTAAAAATAGGCAAGAATGAAAGCAAATAAAAATATGATTTAAAATCAATTGTGAAAAATATGAAAATTAACTACAGAAGATAAAACAAACATACTGAAAATACTGCAAGCAAACTCGTGAAGAGTTAATCAGTATCTAGAAAAAGATCATATTGTAACATAAAACATATGAATCTATTAGTCTTGACACAAGGTTTAGGAGATTACTTGGATTTGAGAGGTAAACAAAATGCTCTTTTAATTTCCAAGCAGAAAATCTCCAGCAGGCAAAACGCCTTTCAGTAGGTCAGCTGCCCTGGCCATTTTGATGTTTCAGTACCAACACATACATACTTCTCTCTTTATTTATAGACAGTGTCTCTTTAAATTGCCCAGGCTAAGCTTGAAGTTGGAATCCTTCCGGTTCAGTCTCCAAGTAGCTAGGATCCCCGGCTAAGCTACCCTGCCTTATTTCTAATTTTTTCTCCTAGTATTTATTGTTAAAATAGCAGTCATATCAGAGTCACAAATGTGTTCAAATTTCCAGTGGTTTTTCCATCTTACTTAACATGATACACAAATTATTCACTGTAACTCAGAAATCTCGAAGTGGTCTGGGTCATCCATCTCTCAGGTCTTACTATCCCACGACTTTTCCCCTTGTCTATTGTCCATGAGCTGTTTTGGTTATTGGGTTTTGACCTGCGTACTTCCACTTGGCGTTCTCACCCCTGAGGTCTGTATTTTCATCTCCTCATTATTTTCCTCCAAAGACCCGATGAACCATTTTTCTTTGTAGACTAGATACCTTCCTATCACTGTATTTGTCTTCTGTCTTGTTCACTGCTCGTTCCGAGCGCCTCACAAACAGAATATAACATACTGGAGTTCCATAAATCTCTTTGATGACTAAATGATTGAACAAGAAAAGGAGGAGAAATATCTTTACACAATGACGAGAGATGTCCTTACTACATCTTTAAATGAAAAAAATATGTTGTAGAAAAATAAGTGCAGGACAAGCTAATGTGTATAAAATATACAGGAATATGTCAGCCCATAAATGGGTAGCATATATTATATAACTATATATGCATATATTTACCTAGCTAGCTATATAGATACAATCTTATATAAGTTAATGATGGAAGAAAAGAAGGCAGGGAATGAGGCAGGCAGGAAGGAAGGGAAGACAGAGAAGATAAAGGAGGAGGGAAGAAAAGTAGGAAGGAAGGAAGGAAGGAAGGAAGGAAGGGGACAAAGGTTGGGAGAGCCAATGCAATCCAAACCGAACGAAGGAAGGAAGGAAGGAAGGAAGAAAGGAAGGAAGGAAGAGGACAAAGGTTGGGAGAGCCAATGCAATCCAAACCGAACAGTAGTGACACCAAGTGGGAGGGTTTAATATGTGTTTCTATGAGGATGTGTTTGTAGTCTGTGATTGCAAGACATTAAGAGAATTTCGCTTTTTGTCATCTTATTATTTGTTCTTTGCTTTTCAAAAATTATAATTTAATAGTGTAATTTCAGTAGATTTGAAACATACCAATGTTACAAGCTTCTATGGTCTGAAGATTTGTGTTTCCTCCATAATTCGTATGTTGAAATTTTCATCCCCGTTGTGATGATGTACAGAGATGGGGCCTTTGAGAAATGATTAGTTCATGAGGTTTAAGCCTTCTGAAGAGAATGGTACCCTTTCCAAAGAGGCCCAAGAGAGACCTCTTGCCCCTTCTACCACTTGAAGACAGAGTGCAAAGTCTTTCTACTTAGCAACCAGAAAGAGGGCTGTCATCAGATACCAAATTTGTAGTCACCTGGATCTTGGGTGTCCCAGCCTACTGAACTGTACATTTCTGTTGTTTATAAGCTGCTTAGTGTATGGTATTTTGTCTAGCAGCCCAAATGAACTAAGATAAGAGCCAGTGTTTCCAAGTAAATGTAATATTAAATATTATGCTGACCCTTAATTTAAAATAGATACATTATATTAAATTATAAAATATATTTTATAATGAACAATTATTTTATAAATACAGGTTGTCATTTTTACCAATTATCTTCTGCTTTTTTCAGAATGATGTTTTATCATTTTGCTTATCAAATTCCATTTCTTATGTGTTTCTCAAAATACGTTCTTATTAGCACAGGCTTACTAATGATGTTAGATGTAGATTAATAATGAATATTATTTTTATTTAAAGGGTATCCTAGTAAATGTACTCTTTTATTTCTGTTTTCTATGGAAACACATTCGTGATGGTTTGGAATATCCTGAATGAGATTATTTTTCAGACAAGATGGTACTTATAGAATCACTTTTATTTTTAAAGGCCAGCTCTGAATTTAAACATACTTAAAGGTCAATTCTGAGTATGGATTCAACCTAGAGACCAAGTTACTCTAAACACAGTTTAGCCAAAGTTGTGCATTTTAGAGTGCAGACTTTAATTAAATATAACCCCCTCCCCCCAAAATTGCCAGTTTCTTGAATGCAGCTTCAATTTGCATTTATTTACATCAATTTGTTAGAAGTAGACAATGGAACTAGCAAACTTTCCTTGTGACATTAATAGATATGGAAGAAAAATGCTGCTTTCAAATGAAAACATCAATATGAAAATATATTTTATTATCATTTCTGTCTATCAAATGTATATTTCTATATAATCTGAATAATACTTAATAAATATTATGTGGTAGGAGTACTAGTGCCATGCTGGTCAGAAAGGTGTAATTTATATGAAGCACTTTCAGAATTCAAACATTCAAATATTTACTGGATGTCATTAGTACAGGGAAGAAGCTATCCTTTCTTTTTTTTCATCCTTCTTTCTTGAATCATAGAGATAATAAGAGCCCCAGACGGAATGAAGCAGCAGACCTCCATGCTGGCGTGGCTGGGCTTCTGTCCCATTTCCTGGGATTTGGGTGCCATTTTCCTAACCTAACAAGAGGCTCCCAATAGTAATTGAAACAATCAGTTTTGGTAAAACATGATGTTGAGGATGAACAGGACCCTGTGGGAAGATGAGAGGGTCTCTCAGAGTGACACTAGTCCTTAATGGAAGGGAGGGCAGACAGGGTTCTGGCAAAGAGTTACAGACAAAGCAGACAGGGAAGAGTCAGGGAGGAAGATGGCCCAGGCTGGGGCACAGCAGGTTCAATAAACAAAGTCCTCATTGGATTGGTGGGATTTTCTTGCCTGGAAATAAGATATTCATACCTCTCTGAAGAATATTTTCCTTTTGTTTAAAGTTAAAATTAATGGTGCTTGCAAAAGTGTGCCTGCTACATACCCCGAGCTCCTATAGGACCACTTCTAAGTCAGTCGTTCCTGCTTATAGTTGATCTCAACTTGACTGAGTTGAAGTCATTCTGTGTTTAAAAAGTCCTAGACAAAGAGTTCCAGTGGCAGCCCATTCCAGCCCCCTCCCAGGCTTATTTGCCTGGAGGCCTTTTGCTTTCTCTTTGCAATAAATGCTGATATGCTGCTTTCTGGTTGTTTTGCTTGGTTTTGTTTTGTTTGTTTGGTTTTTGGTCCTGGAGATCCAACTCAGGGCCTTGCGCTTGCTAGGCAAACACTGTGCCACTTGAACTGATCTCTAACCCCTGCTTACTGTTTTTGCTGTACAATAAAATACTTTTGCTCAGTCCTCTTGACTCTGTACCTTATAATTCTTTCTGGGTTGAGAGAAAAAAAAAAAAAAACACCAGCTGGATGAGAATACTTCTTACAAATGAAGAATTGCTATTTGGACGCAAGAAGCAATGTACCTAAATCACAAAATCATTTTCTAGTGTCTCTTAAAGGTAATGGTCACCAAGTACTGTAGAATTCTTTCAGTGACAATTCTCAAAAGAACTCTACAAAATCGAACACCAGACATTTCTAAAAGGATAGAAAATCAGAAAATACTTCCATAAGTTTGGATTAAGGGAATGCTAATTAAATACCATTGATATGATATTTATTTTACTTTGGAAATCTGTTTATCCTGCCAATAAGTGTGTACATAAAAATGCTATGTTACAACAGGTCTCCATATAATTATTACTTTGATAATAATTTGTTCTGTTCTGGTGAGGGAAGCCCATATTATATTCTTTATTACTTTACTAATGGTTTAAAAATGAGAACGCTGAATTATTCAGTAGCTTTATAAAGCACAATACAGAAACAGGCTTATCTTTGTTATTCAGGCGCTCAAGAGTACAGAGCAATCACACAGGTACAGAGGCGCACGGTTCTGCCTAATTTTACCACTAATTCTTTTTCATAATCTCCTGAATAATTCCCTTCATTTACATTGCTCTGAGTGCTCAGAGGCCTGATGCGTCTCTGCCTTGAAAATACATATGCCTGATGCTTTAGAGAGAATTAAATCGCAGTCTCTGATTTGCTTTTATACACCTTAAATCTTTCGCACCCTACAAGGTTTGCAATAGGCATTCCAGATGATAAAATGGCAGTCTTAGATTATATAACATAAAGTAAATTCTCGGGATATTAAGTATGATTTAAAAATGTAAAATTGTAAAAAATATAAAATGTATAAGCAGTACTGAAAACACTGATTGCCTTTTATAGAGAAAGTAGATGTGACTTGGAATACAGATATACACAGGATAAGAGTTCAGATTAAAGAAAAAGGTTGATACGGCTCATTTTTATTATATGTATATAAAGAAAACAATCGAAGTAACAAAATTCAAAACCTGAGAAGTCAGAAGCTTCCCTCTTTGCACACATGTATAACACAGCTAAGATGATTTTGTTTTACTAAAGAAATCTCAGCCACGAGATGAGAAAGATAAAAGTCATATAGAAATGAATAGGTTCACTTGGTTTTAAAGTTTTGAAACAAAACCTTACCAGTAAGTCTTCCACTGCGCATACAGCATTATCTTATTTGTTCAAGTATTTTTAGAGAACTGAAATATACTCCTAATTTCTTGAGGGCTTTGTTAAAACCAAATGGTCTCATTTCACATCTTCATTTTGAATTGGTTTTAATTATTATTTTTATATGCAGTAATATTTTATTGGATAAAAATTCGAAATGGATAGATAGCACCACCTTCATTCTTCTTTGCACTCTCACTGCTACCTGCATTTATTCTTTTTCTCCTTTCTAGTCCTAGTCCTAGTCGGGTTGGCATTAGAAATGAAGTAAGAAGCCACATGTGCTATCTCCACTTTTTCTTACAGGCATGAAAATGTTGTTTAGTTGATACTCTTTCATGAATGTGAAGGGCCCCAGAGAAGCAGAAGGGTGAGCAGAATCTCACTATAGATCACTCATCTTATTGCCTGTAATATATTCTCTAAAAAGAGAGAGCTGGTGTCTGATCATCTTTTTTGCGTACTTGTTTTCCCAACAGCCTGCTGAAACAGGAGTTTTCACTTTGTTGTCACTGCAGTATGTGATTGGTGGTAATGGACAGGGACTACAATATGTTTCGAAAGAACTATTTTACCATAATTCTGCATGGCAGTCAGGGGATTGTGATGGCTCACATTTTTTATGAAAAAATTAAAAAGTTAGAGTTGAAGTATATGTGAAAATGAAATTTTAAAATAATATTTGAAATATTTCTTTGATTATATTCATCCACTGAATATAATCTAGCATGTGTTCAGAATGTATTTATTCAAAATATAAATGTTAATGATGCAAAACTATGTACTGTAAATGTCCATAACCAGTGAACAATGAACAATTTTTTCTGGTTTTTTTTGGTGCTGGGGATCGAACTCAGGGCCTTGTGCTTGTGAACAAGCGCTCTAACAACTGAGCATCAATGCAAAATATTTTATAAGCTAAACTCCCACTATCATCTTGTTCTTAAAAGATAATGCTGCTTTTATTAAACAAATTCAGTATAAATTTATTTTCGATATTTTATAAACATTGTCCTTATTCATCTGCAATGGTGTAGCCTTTTAAAAAATAGGGTGGGCTGGGGCTTTAGCTCAGTGGTTAGAGTACTTGCCCAGCCAATGCAAGGCCCTGAGTTCAATCCCCAGCACCGAAAAGAAAAAAATATTATAAAACAATAGGGTAATGAAATAAAATCAAACAAGAAGCAAGTCAGACTGACATTCGATACATAAGTGTTAAAGAAGAGAATTACAGTATGACTCATTACTTTCTACAAGGATCACTAGTGTTGCAAAACCTTTAGTGATAATATTCTCCTATGTTGTCTTCTGGTTTTTTAATTTATCTCTGACTATATTAATTTAGTTCATTATATTACACAATGATCTAACTCCTACTGTAAGTAATGAAGATTTCCTATGCTTCTAGGAAATTAACATTTTTCCTCTTAAGTAGCTTCATTTTTTTATTTGATACTTACGATATTATGTATTTCTATAAAGTTGATTTGATGGAATATATCAACACTGAAAAGTCTTATCTCTCTTAACAAATGAAAACAGAAATCTGAGACCAAATTCTTTTCATAATTTTTATTAGTTTTTATGAAATGTAGAGAGCTTTCTCTCTTGGATCCAATGATTTGATTATTCTTTTTTGCACTAAATGCTTAACAGTTGCCTTTCTTTGTCATTGGGGCCTGCTTGTTTTATTGACTTTCCAGTGTTAAAATGGTATATTAAGTTACATTGTGTTTTCTGATAGAAATTTTTTTTCTGGTGCTGGGGATCGAACTCAGGCCCTTGTGCTTGTCAGGCAAGCACTCTAATCACTGAGCTAAATCCCCAGCCCCTCTGATAGAAATACTTAATGCAACACCACCGTGTGTGTTTATTTGGGGTGTATATGACATAATGGCTTTTCTTTTTAATCTCCGAAGAGAATTTGAACAATGCTTTTCACATTTATCATTATTTTATACATGAGAATGTCATATACAATAGCCTTATTTATTTCCCAGTCATCAGAGTAATAACATTACTTATCCTCTCTACTTACTCTCAATCACACTAAGCTAAAAATTAAAGTCAATAACTTTGAATTGCCCCCAGGGGTGATCATATACCTGAATGAATAATTAAGAGACAAGCTTAGAACATGGAAGAGAAGAAGTAGAAACGGCAAACACACTACAATAAATTTAAAATGGTTTAGTATTAAAAATAAAGCCAGCAGTATAAAGATTAGAATAACAACAAGGATCCAAGTCAATATTTAAGTTACATAGTAATAATTGTTACTAACTAAATTGCCAACTACAGGAAAAAATATTTTGCCAGAATTCAAGGGGTGATACAACGCATAAATGAATTTTTGTTTTGTTCTCAAGATAAAGTTAATGCTCTTTCTTGATTCTTATTACCCAGTACGTAATTACTCAATTTTCTGAGACATTTCAATTAAATATGACACTACATGTGTTTATTATGGCCTTATTTTCACTATGTCTTTCAGATCTCTAATAGGCCTTCACCAAATGACTTATACCTTCATGTTATAATGTAATTTCAGCTTCAAAATTTCTAACTCATTCTGACTCTTCCACTTAGTCTATTAAAGTGTGTTTAATAACCGCTAGATGTTAAGCAGTTTACTAAACTGGAAAAGACAAGAATACTTAATGCTGTGTAGAAATGAAGCTTGTCTTGACTGGGTCTAGTCTCTATTAAGTAGATGTTATCCAAACCAACAGACAGAGTAATCAAATGTGAGAGAAATGCCTCTGAATTGATGACAGGAACAATAAAATGTCTGACCAGAAACCTGTACCTAACCACAGATTCATAATCTAGAAGGAGGAAAATAAAAACTCTGGTGCTAGTTGCAAAGACTTCTGACACTGAGTACTACGGGTTAAGGGCCTCGTCCCCAAGAAGACTGTCCTTACTTCAGACACTAGCTCTGAGTTCGGGCATTCCCGGCCAACTGCATTTCTCAATGTGGTACAACTCAGAAGTAGTGCTATAATGGTGATAATAGTTGTACTACAGCAAAAAAGGACAGCAAAAAAAAAAAAATCACAAACAGTGAAGTCAAGGAGGGGCCCATACATAGAGTTTCTCCATGCAGCTCACTGATGCTCAACAATATGCACAGAGAGGATTCTCCACCAGAGAAGCTCAGTTTAATTCATAAGTGTGATGATCGAAACACTGTCCAGATGGTTTTGCTCACTTTCCAGTCCCTACCACTGTCCCAGAGGTCAAGATTACAGAGCACGGCTCAGAACCTCAGACTTGTCCTAGTTTTGTTGGTCTTTAGGGTATGGCCCCCATTTTAGTAATCTTGTTTGAATAAACTCTCCAGGGACCCATCAAGAGTCACCTCATCACCAAAGATTTAGGTTCGGTCTGAGGATGACACTTTGAATGACAGAAACACTTCTTTTAGTGGGGAAATTCTAAAGGTTTAGTGTGGCGTGTCTAAGATTTTGACTTGCCTGCGCTGTAGACAGTGATGAGGAATTTTCTTGGGTTTCATATAAAATATATAATAAAGTGTATAAGGAATATCTTATTTCTCATTTTATTATAACACTTAAAAAGAAGGATAATAAACATTAAACTAATGACCCTATTTTGTGAAAATAATGCGTCAATGTCTGGTTTGATGGAAGTCTTACCCAAGTTTAATAAGTAACTAAGAAAACATACACATCAAGTTAATAATGATAAGTACTTGAACGAACAGGCACACACACAGGTAGGCTGGTTGAAATACTATTATAAGTGATTGCCGTGTCTCACATGCTGAGCTGCACAAAGTCCTGTAACATCTGAAGCAGGCGAGTTTGGGTCCGCAGACTGAGTGCGGTGGGTGCCGGGAGCAGAGTTAGCCCTGCCCTGCGCCCTCCCTCCGTGGTGGTCCTTCATCACCTCTGCGGTCCTCTCTCTAGCACTTGCAATCAGGTTATGAAATACATCACTAAAAATCACCTAATAATATTAAGTTTGATCTGGTAGAAGTCATAGGCTGAGGGGACCCACCGGGTTTAGAGGCTTCTTCCTGAGAACCAGGAACAAAGACTGGGCAAATTCTTTACTATATCTGACAGTGGCAGAGACGATCCAGGTTGGTTCTCACAATGGCAGTGAATGGATCTGCTCTCATGATTATATATATGTATATATAGTTTCTATCAGTACAGCAATTTTCATCATCATTACTTTTATAGTAATATATCATATTTAAAAATCATGAACTATATTAATACTCTTTTCCACAATGTAATTCAGGTTTGAAAAACTCCTTATATTAAAATGATTTTCCACAATATATATTTTCCAAAAATGGCAACCCAATCTGCTATTATTTTCAAAAGCAAAACTGATTTCAATAGTTTAAAAAGGATGTTGTGGGTTTTTGGTCTCCTAAAATGTTTGATTTTTTTCCTTTCAGAATATCTGTGTCTCCAAAAGATTATGCCCAAACTTTGTGATAGTCTTATAATAATAGGTGGCATATCTGCTTGTCCCCTTTAAAAATTATTTATTTTAATCAACTGATAGTCTTTATGAATCTGAGAAAGAGTTAAAAGAGATAACAAATATTCAAATGTAGAAAATGTGAAAAATTTTATTTGCAGAAAGAGACAGATACTATACTTTTGGGGAGGGAATGGAAGAAAAATGTTTTCATAAAAAATAATCTTAAGAAAACAGCTGTCTTCAAGAATCATGTGACATGCTCTATAAATCATTCTATTTCATTTTTCTTCTATTTTACAAGAGGAAAGCTCTACTAAAAATAATATGCCTGCATAACGTGGAAACATTCATTTAAGAATTGGGATTTGACACTTGTAGATACTTATAAAAATTTTTAGAATTTTTTTTATCTTAAAGTGTATTTTAAATTGCCTACATTACAGTTACAGAAAATTGTTTCTGAAAGATGTTTACTGATGGTGAAATGTTGCAAGTTATCAAAATGTAGCTCTCTGTATTAGTTCTCTAGGGAGACAGAACCGATAGAATGTGTGTCCATGTGCATTCATGCGTGTGTTTGTGTGTGTATCTGTGTATGTGTCTGTGTGTAAAGGAGTTGCCTCACAGCATTGCAGAAGCTGGTGTGCCCATAATATCTCCAGCAGAATTAAGATTCAGGACCCTCAAGCTGCTGCTCCAGAGAAAGGCCAGAGGGACCCAAAGGAACTGATGATGTGGTAAGCTGGGACTCCACTGCACTGGAGACTCCTCGCTCACGGAAGAAGCCTGGTCTTTTGTTCTATTTAAGCCTTAAACTGATTAGATGAGGCTCACCCACATTTTGGAAATAAACCTGCTTAAAATTCACTGTTATGAATGTTATTCTCATCCAAAATTATCAATTTAGCACAGAAAATTGACCATAACACCCTGATTACTAAACTATATGCAGTTTATATGATATTACATTTTAAAAAATTTGTAACATATTGCTCATGAGTACATTATTTTCAGCTATTAATATTTCAGTAATGGCAGCCACATAGAGGATATAATGATGTCTCTGTATGCATGCATCTGATATTGTCTATTATCTCATTTTTTGCTCTTATAAGAAATCTTTTTTTTGAAATTAATGCACTTATAAATGAAATAGTTATTTAACAATTGGCTCGGCCCATCCCAGGTGGCTACAGCCGGGGCTCAGAGCCAGCCCGCAGGTTCCCTAACTGGACTGCTAGCTGCAGGGACCTGCCTGGATTTGGCGGGGTGGCCCGTGAACAGCGCCGCCAGCCTCCTACTCTACAGAATACGGCGGAGTGAGGTGAGAGAGTCTGGCTGGCCTTGCTAGGCCCTGCCCCCACCACCTGCCCTAGGTGGCTACAGCCGGGGCACAGAGGCAGCCCACAGGTTCCCTAACTGGACTGCTAGCTGCAGGGACCTGCCTGGATTTGGCGGGGTGGCCCGTGAACAG
>QZML01000205.1:357755-372242 GCA_016801275.1 Hystrix brachyura | reverse complement strand
GGGGAAAAGCAGAAAGGCAACAGGGGAAAAAGAGGGGAAAGGGAAAATATGGAAAATGATGAATAAACCTGCTGTAAATAGGGAGTGAGGGAACAGAGGGGAGGGATGGGGAAGAGGGCAGAGAACCAAGATGCATCATGTACAGGTACAAAATAAATGTGATGAATGTAACCATTATATGTAAAATGTACCAATACATGTTCTTGGTTTAAAATAAAATTTAAAAAAAACAATTGGCTCATAATAAAAATGTATTAATATTTTAGTTTACCTACTACTGCCAGACAAAATATCTCATTTGGTCATGAGCTCTAACCCCACATAATTTAAAAAAAAAAAAGTGTAGTGTAGCTAAGGAAGCACAAGGAAGCTTTGAGTCTGAGTGAAAAGTCGTGGAGTTATGTTCAACTACTTCCTACTTGTAGATCTTTGGTGAAATCATATGAGATCTCAAAAGTCCAGGTTCCAACCATGTGCATATAGAAATAATTCTAACAACTGACAGCCGAACAGTCAACAAGTTCATGTACATGAAACCATTTTGTAAATTGTGAAAACATGCTAACTACTGGTATCCGTTAGGCCAAGCTTACTACCTAGATTCAGAACACTCATACGTAGCACAACTAAGGAAAGGATCTAGTAGGCCTGACCTCTTACCTAGCACAGTGTTCCTGCAGGTGGAATAAGTCTAGACTTTCAAAACTGCTACAAAATACATTAGTGTATTCTGAAGAGTGAGCATTGTATCCCCGGCAGGGACAGCGTGGTAGCTGCGGTTGTAATGCTCATAAGCCTTACTGCAGAGTGAGAGAGGCTACTTTCGGTTTTCATGCCTGAACACCGGTCTCAGTCAAACCTTATTTTAAAAATAAAACAGTAAGAATGGATCCTATTTGAAGTTATACATAGGACATTTTTTCTTGCATGTGTATTTGTTGTGGGTTAAGAAATAGGGCAGATGTATGATTTAAAAAAAAAAAAACAGAAAACCTGGGAGAGAGATAAGGGTCAATCCTCTTGAAATGTCTGTAGAATTCTGGGAATTTGTTCACAAAGGGCCTAAAAAATAAATACATTACTAGGAGAAAAAATACAAATATATAAATAAAAATAGATTTTATTAGTACATGATTGTAGAACATAATGTTTACGTTCCTTGTGGGAAATTGGCATGTGTATGTAACACATCTTAATCCATTTCTTCCATCCTTTCCCTTCCCTCTCTCCCTGCCATCCATCTCTTGATCTCCTTCTTTATTGTGCATATTTGCAATACATAATATTTACTTTCCTCATATTTTTAAAGGATTGCAATGTGGTACTCTATCAATATGAGTGTTTCAAATAATTCCACAATGTGAATACTTTCTTCACGAAAAATAATTCTTGAAGAAAAGTCATGCTCTCCTTTTAGCTTTAAAATATGTGACTTAGTTTGTCATTTCTTGGATCTTTGGAACCTGAAGTATTTATAACCAGACCAATACAGAGTACTAAAATTGGTGGGGTAGAAGAAGGGTAAATACATAAAATGATAATTTGGTAAGATCTGAATGCTTTATGTTCTCTGTCTCTAAAATGAAAAGAGTCATCGTGTCCACCTCACAGTAGTGCTTGAGCAATAAGAGATATAATGCATTTAGGCTCCAGTGTGCAGTGTGTGACACACTCAATAAATGTCACCTATGATTATCTCTATTTTAGTTAAACTTGTAAAGTGGTGTTACGGCTGAGTCATTTAACTTTAATTTATGCTTCTGAGCCACCTTGTGAAAATAAGTTAAACTAATCAAATAGCTTGCACCTCCTCTAACTTTTGAAGATAATATCCATGCACTGTTTCTAAAACAGCAGTGCTTGAGAAATGTTAGAAAAATGGTAATTTTTGAGTAAGAAACTAATTAGAAACAAGTAATTTATCTATTCTGAAAGTAATAGAAATAAATGTTCCAGAGTCTCTGTTTCAGTCTAATCATAGCTGTTAAAAACTACATGGTATGGAGTAAATTTTAGATGTCATCAGACAATATTTTCATTGTGGAAAACTTAAAAATGTAATATAATAATACATAGCAATGTTTGTAAATTATAAGTTATGGGGTATTCTCTACCAAACATTCTTATACTGATGATTGCTAAATAAATAGTCTTGTTAAGCATAGGCCAAGTTAAAATTGTTTTTAGCCAGTCCAGGGATGCATGCCTATAATCCCAGAACCCTGGGAAGCTGAGGCAGGAGGATTGCAAATTCAAACCCAGTCTCAGAACCTTAACAATCTAACAAGAGCCTGTCTCTCAAAATAAAGAAGAAAGAGCTGGTTTTGTAGCTGGTTCAACCCTCACTACAGCCAAAAAATGTTTTCATCTGGTAAACTAGATTATAGGAGGTAAATAATTAGAATGAGTAGAAAGGAAATCTTCCAGCAAAGCAAATAAAGGAGGCAGAAGAAAAATTCCTTGCCATTCTTTACTGTCATCCTTTTTGATATAATTTTATCTTATTTAGTTACAATATTATTTTATATATGTTGCCATTCTTTACTGTCATCCTTTTTGATATAATTTTATCTTAGTTACAATATTATTTTATATATGTAAAAATCAATGTGAGTAGAAATGTATTCATGTTTATATATGTGTATATACATATTTGTTTAACACATGTAATACATGAAAAGGATACAATGTAAAAATACCCTGTAACTAGTTTTAGCCATTTTTCTTTTACAGGTCACACCACTAACCTTTCAAAAACCACAAGGAACAAGTTGCTTATATTCCTTCCGCTTCAACAGTTTCCTTTTAAAATACACATGTATGATTAGACATCTTCATGTTTGTTCCTTTTAAGAAATAAAAGGGTCCTGCAGTCCTTCAAAGCCCATGTATATTGTGTCACACTATTTGTCTTATCTTTTAAACATTTATTTACTTTATAAAGCAAATACCGTATCCTGTCATATACTTACGGAAAAATAAACAGTGGTTGTGAAGTCAGAAGTATGCTGAAGAGTGGACAGATCCTACATGCGGAGAGAAACAGTGGTTGTGAAGTCAGAAGTATGCTGAAGAGTGGACAGACCCTACATGCAGAGACAAGCGCCTGGAGGTGGAAGCCATGTGGGTAGGTAACACCCGCGAGCTCCCAGCGCTTCGCGGTTTCCAGCGTGCATCCGGTAAGCTGAGAGAGGAACTATAGTGATTGCATATCAGATTAATCACTCCAGCTTGTTAAGAATTGAGAGCGGGCTGGGGATTTAGCTCAGTGATTAGAGTGCTTGCCTTGCAAGCACAAGGGCCTGAGTTGGATCCCTGGCACCACAAAAAAAAAAAAAAGAAGAAGAATTGAGAGCCACAGACATCGACATGCTCGAGTTTTGTAAGTCCCTAAATAGCACTTTTAAGTAGAGCAATTAATTTTTTTTCTTCATTAACTTTAATTATGCTTAGAAGCGTAGAAATCTTGGAGAAGTTTCAAACAAGAAGTCTGCTTACTTAGTGGGTTTTCCCAAGATCTCACAAATCACAGTGACACCGAAGCATCAGTGTGGGCCTCATTAAGAAGAAAAACAAGGAAAACACAGGAATCTACTAAGGTATGTTACTTTAAGTTTTCAATTAGCCATTGAAATAGTGACACAAAGGAGGAATAACTTTTACTTTGTATTTTTCTAGTACTCTTAACATTTTTCACTCTGTGATGCAATATATTAAGTACATAAACTTTCTCCATAATTTTGTGTCTTGAAGGGATCATTTAAGTGCAAACCAACAGGTATGCGTGGAACAAAACTTACTAACAGCAATGTATTTCCATCAGGATAAGGGCAACAGTTCTAGCACATCCCCCTTATGAAGATTAACTAGCACATTTCGATCTGTGCATCAGTAGAATTCTGACTAGTGATGCATTCAAAGGTTATCAATATGTTTTTGCTCAACTTCTTCCTTGGTTCTGTTGTTTCATACTGAATCTGAGGGAGGTAGACAAATTGCAAAATGATAAAAAAAAATTGCTTTCCCTTAAGTAGCAGCATTGTTTCTTCCAGACATCATGTTATATGTCAACATGTATGCATTACAATCACCAACCTTATTTGTAAAATTTGAACAGTTTGGAAAATAAAGTATTTCTCATGTGAATTAATAAAATATATTGTATTTTGATCAAATTTCCTGAGATTTTTCACATGTAGCTAATTACATCAGCACCTGAATGCAACATTTACAAATATATACTATTCTTCATATATAGTATATAATACACTTATATATTAATAAATATCCAATGTCTGTATACACATACACACATCTATAACATATATAATCTATCTATATATGTACATATATATAGGCTTTTGAAAGAGTACTAGTCTGTCTCTCTTGCATATCAAACTAACATGTCAGGTACTTTAATAAATATACATTAAAAGTATTACCAATATAGCTGAGAAAAAAGAAATCTATGTAAGATTATTGTGAAAATGTGTTTGTACAAACTCACTACATACAATGACATCTTAATATATTAACCCTTTTATTTAAGAGCAGCAGCAGAATATCCCACTTCTTTTTGGGGGGTGGGGGGTGGTGCTGGGGATCAAACTGAGAGCCTTGCACTTGCTAGGCAAGTGCTCTCCCACTTGAGCTAAGTCCTCAACCCCTACTCTGCTTTTAAATTAGAAGATATAGATGTGTTGCTTGACTCTGTTATATTACATAACATTTTCAGAATGTACCACGTAGGTAAATAAATCTTCAATTAATTTTACATTGTAAGGAAATCCTATGTTTTCTACAGTGATTAGGTTATTTATTACTATCCCATAGTATTCTCATGATAATAATGAAAATGAAATTTGTAGTGGTAGATATTAAATGGTTGGCATAATTCAAATAACCAGTGTAAAAATGATAGGCATAATATTAAAATTGCTCATTTGAAAGCAGAATAGACCTCTATTATGTCACTAGCAAATGTGCTAATTTTCACAAAAGTGCTATATTTCTACCCTCTGTCCATATGATTTTCAAAATATGTAAGACTGCACTAAACAATGAAGGGGCAAAACTTTATTGCTTCTAGGTTTTGTTTAGATTTATGCAGTGTGTAAGAGTGAGGACTCTGGAACCAGAGTGCCTGGGATCGAACCTCACATGTCCTAATATAGAGTTGCATAATTTAGACAAGTGGTGAGAATTATTGGAATGGTAAGTTGAGGGTCCAGCATGGCTGCAGGCAGCTGACCTCCACTGGGGTTGGGGTCAGTGCTGTGTAGCTCTCTCACAATCTCTACATCTAAATTCAGGATAGGAATAAACAGCGGAAGTTAGCAGTCTTCTGTCTTTTGTTATTTCTAGTTGTTCTCAGGATTCCTTTAGAATATTAAAAAAGATTCTAAATTTTATCAAAGATCAGACAATCTAAATGTTTTATGTATGAAATCTAAGGGTACATTTTATTACTGTCAAATATTCAAACAATATAGTGCTCAAAATATCATTATTTAGATAGGTTTTCATAAGATCAAGTTATGATTGATCTTATTTAAACTAATAGCACTCACTCTATATATAGTAGATGAAAAATACTAGACCATAAATGAATATTTTTGGATATCTTCCTTAGACACAAGTGGCTAATGTTATCAGAGTAAAGAAAATGTGCAATAGTTTCAGGTTTACTTGTATGCACCTCGTGGCGTGGTAAATCCCCACGGTCTTTTTCTCCTGAGTCCTATTTGAGCCTTATTTTCAGGGACAAGGTACCGTAAATAAGGCATCTTTAGCTTTTAGGAACACATTTATGAGCAACTAATCAATTATTTATAATCCTGGAGAAAACAAAAAGACTTCTTCAGATACACACAATTTTATCAGAACCTATTTATCACAGATGCTTAGAAGTAGTCAAGCACAAGGACACGGTTTAGGCTACAAAAGTGAATTAAAACTTATCTTTCAAATCAGAAAAGTCGACGTTTCTAGAAATAAATGAAGCTTAATGTTATTATTTAGAAGGTAATTAATTCAGGTAGCCATGCCTTTTAATAAAGGATATTGCCCACATTCACACTTTCAAAGTATCCCTGTTCTCATTTTTAGGCTTTATTCTTACTCCTCAAATCAACAAGATAAGCAAAGTAATTGTACTTTTCATGTTTAATAGCATTTTTGGAATTTAATTTGATATCTCAAAACACGTAAGTTGATTCCAAAACTATCAAAGTAAAGTAAGTTTACAAGAACTATATTTTTAATATTCCACTTTAAAAGAGAGAACTTTGGAAATAAAATATATCGTGCTTGAAATACTGTTTCTAACCATATGGAGGTGAATGCAACTAAGTTCTGTACTCATATACATGATTTAAAATTTTGATTTTGTCATTTCATCTTTGGACACATCGTTTAAAACTGATTTTTGGGTTTTTTCATCTATATGTGTGAATAATAATAAAATCCACCCTCCAGAGTTATTTTCTAGGCACATCTGATAAGCTTATGGAAAGTGCTTAGCACAGTAGCTCACACAAAAGAAGTTGGCATGTAAAAAGTTATAATTCAAATAGGATTCTCTCTTTATTATAAAAGTTAATTATTAAAATGTTTTACATATTTGCAAAAGTATATTCAACTTTACTTTAAAGTATATCTTAAATTCTTTAAAATATATGGTAAAATTTGCAGTCAATCATGAAGATTAATAATAAAGGTCATTGCATACATTTTAATTTCATGGCAATTGATATATGCTAAATTTGGAGACAAACTAAATAATAGACACCAGAAACAAAATGTAATAATTTTAGTATGTAAGAGATTTCTAAAAACAGATGAGTACAAGCCCTGGAGAGAAAGTAACTATAAATATGAAAATAATAAACTTTAGCTATATATAAAAGATGTTCAGTCACTAGTAATAAGTGAAATTCAAATCAAATTAAGATAATGTTTCTTATCTAATTGGAAAAACTCTAAAACATTGCACAGCAAAGGGGAAATTTTTACATGACAGGAATGAAAATTAGCATAAACTCTACCAAGGGTAATTTGATAATAACTATATGCTTCCATCAATATTTACACTTTGTCCAACAGTCCTATTCTGGGCATTTGTTCCAAAAGTTCACGGGCATTAAAATGAAAACACATGTGTATAAATACATATGCAAATGCATCTGAAATGAATAGACACTTCTCAGATGAAGAAGTACAAATGGGAAATAAATATATGAAAAAAATGTTCAACATTGTTGGTCATTCCAGAGAAGCAATTTAAACAACGCTGAGATTCCAACTCACTCCAAGAAAGAATGGCTATCACCAAGAAATCAATCAATAACAAATGCTGGAGGGACTGTGGGGAAAAAGGAACCCTCCTTCGCTATTGGTGGAAGTGTAGACTGATGCGACCACTGTGGAAATCAGTGTCGAAATTCCTCAAAAAACTACAACTAGAGGTTCCATTTCACCCAGCTATTCTCCTTCTTGATATTTTCCCAAAAGGATTAAAAGCATCATACCACAGAGATATATGCAGTTCCATGTTTGTTGCAGCACAGGTCATAATAGCTCCATCTTGGAAACAGCCCAAATGTCCATCAACCTATGAATGGATAAAGAAGATTTTTTTAATACAATATAGTACTATTCTGCCATAAAAAAAGATAAACTTGAGACATTTCTAGGTAAATGGAGGCACCCAGAGAACATACTCTTAAGTGAAATAAAGCAGACACACATGAGTACATATTGCATTGTTTCTCTGATAAGAAATTGAAAGTGTAAATAAGGACGAAAATGTATAATAGATATTGTGAAATGGAAAGAAAGTGTTCAAAGGGAAGGTGGAAATGGGGAAGAGGGATAGGGAAAGGAAGGGAAAAGGAAAAGGAAAGAGAAAGAGGAAAGATAGAAAAAATGGAAACAAAGCTGTCATAAATAAGGAGGAGAGGAGGAATCAAAGGTACGGGAGGGAGGGTAAGAGGGGAAAAAAAGAAAATCGAAATATAAGATGTACAGGTACAAAATCTCTATGCCAAATATGATCATTATATATATATCTAAAATATACCAAAAATTTATATAAAAAATAACCACAAAAGACTGAAAATAAAGCTAATGGTAAGGAACTAGCCGAATAAACAATTATGTGTCAAGAAAATGGAATATATGAGTTTAAATGGACACAAATAAAAACTAGGGATATTGCTATGTATCATTATAGCCCAATCTTCAGAACATTATTAACTGAAAAAAGAAAAGTGGATAAAATTCAATACACTCCATAGTAAAAAAAAGATGTTAATACAAACATGTATATGTTTTATGTATGTATATATGTGATAATAAGATAAAATATAAATATATCATATTTATTATGATATATTTTTATTATATGATGTATTATATGTATAATACAATGCCATAGTTTAGAAGAAAGGTTATCAAAGAAGAAAAAATAGGGTCCCACCCAGAGACTGGGATAGAGTTAATACTTCCTTTGTATTATTGCTTTTAAATAGAATTTAAATTCACTTGAATTTATGACTGCAATTAATATTCTGAACGTTTAAAAATAAATCGGCTTATAGATTGAATAAATATTGTCCCACACATAGCACAACATAGCAAAACACAAAGACTAAGTATAGGGAGAGAATATTTCCAGTCAATTTTTCTTCATTCTGCTGAAGCTGGTCCTATTTGACTATAATTTCAGAATTTATGCCTGACATGGCTAGAAATAGAACATGATCAGCTTCTATACCTGTGTCCAACAACAAAGACCTCCGAAAGTTATTTGATAGTGCTAATGATAGTAAAATGCCCAACAAGTCTTGCAAAGTCAAACTAATCATGGTTTTGCACTTGTCCAATTAATTATATGGCAGTGTTTTTTCTGGAATGAAATGTCTAAAAGCACAAATCTGACCACAATATGCTTTTGAGACATGATTTTCACATCATCTTTCAGTTAAGCCCTCTCCCCATGGTCCCACAGCTATACTCAAGATGCTACTCAAATCCTTTACAGGTAGGCTATCATTTATTGTAGTCCCATTTAGGGAATGTATATCATTTGTTGCTGAGAAAGCACAAATACTGGACCACACAAAGATGTTTAAATCAGCTTTCTTGAGTATGCTTAACGAGTTGCAGAAACCATGGATAACACATTGGGGAAAAAAGAGAATGAAACTAATGGAAACTAGTAATGAAAATATGGAAATTATAAAATGGAAACAAACAGAATTCTGGAGATAATTATAATAAGTGAATTAAAATTTCCTCTAGACACTTTCCATAGCAGATGTTATCAAACAGGAGAAAGATTCAGCAAACCTGAAGACAGGTCAGTTGAAATTATCTGAAAAGTTTAAGGAGAAAAAGAGTAAATAAAAATGAGAAGACTGAAATCCACGTATGGCATCCTATGAAGCATATCAACATAAATGTAATGGAAATTTAAAAAAAAGAGAGAGGAAGAACAGAACAAAAAAAATAGGTGTGTTTAAGCATATCAGCAAAAAAAAAAAGAAAAGAAAGAAATTCCAAAAAGACACCAAGAGCAACATTCCATTTATATCTTCCAAAAAAAGATACCTACAAAGAATTTAATTAAACAGGAAAAAAAAAAAGCATTGAATTAAACAGGTAAAAACGTGTAGAGAAAAATTATAAAATGTCACTGAAAGAACTTTAAAAAGATCTAAATACACAAAATATATCCCATATAAATGGGTATGAAAACTTAATATTATTACAATACCCATTGTGCCCAAAGTGATCTAAGGATTCAAAGCAATCTCTGTCATAATTCCTAAGAAATAAATATCAAAATATGTAGAAACATGAAAGCTGATACCAAAATTTATATAGAATGTTAAAGGTTCCCAAATGCCTATAATTTCTTGAGAAAAAAATAAAATGTTAAAGGTTCCCAAATGCCTATAATTTCTTGAGAAAAAAAGAATAAAGTTAAAAGATTATTTCCCAATTTAAGAATGTACTGTGATGATACGATAATCAAAACAATATTGTGGGCACCCCCCCAAAAAAAAGAAAATGACACTGAAAAACAATATTATGAGTGGCATATATATAGGCACAAAGAGATTGAAAGAACTGAATTAAGAGCCCAGAAATAAAGCCAAACTTGTACAGTCAGTGATTTTCAATGAAAGTCCTAAGATTCATCATTGAAAATGAACAATTCCTGTAACAAACGATACTTTTAAAACTTGATATTGAAATACCAAACAATTAAGTTGAAATGCTATTTCACACCAGATGCAAAAATTTACACAAAATAGATCAACAATTTAAATATAAGAGCTACAAATATAGCACCCTTAAAAAATATAGGGGTAAATTTGTGAGGCCTCAGATATAACAATGGATCCTAGGATATGACACCAAGGCTCCAGCAGCCAAAGGGGAAAAAAGATAAATATGACTTCAGTAAAATTTTAAATGTTTGTTCATCAAAAGCTGTTTTCAGAAAATTGAATGACAAATTAAAGGTTGGAAGAAAATATTTGTAATTCTTTTATATAATAGGAGCTAGCATCAATAGTAAGTGAAAAATTTACAAATAATCATTAAAAAGCTAATTCACAATTTTGTTAATGGTAAAGGATTTAAATAGGCATTTTCTAAATGAATAGAAGTGTCTAACAAATAAGACAAAAGATTTATACACCATTATTAGGTAACCATAAATAAAAATCACAGTGAAGTTCAATTTTATATCCACTAGTATAACTGAAATTTTAAAACAGAAAATAACTGTTATCAAAGATATGAAAAAATTAAAATTCTTGCACATTGCTGGTGGAAGGTAAAGTCATAGAGCTCGCATGGAAAGCAGAAAACAGTTTTGTGATCATCAGAAAGTTAAACAGCAATTTCACTCCTTGGCATTTATTTAAAAAGATAAACAACTGCAAACAAGTACAGAAAGTCATATACATATATGTTTAATAGGAAAAAGGAAGAAAAAACCCAAATGTCCATAATGAATGAATGAATGAATGAATTGAGATATATGTACACAATGATATATTATTCATTCTTAAGAGGAAATGATCTAACAATACAGTGTTGAGCATAAATGAACTATGTCACCTACCACATGGTTTCACCTATTGCATGAGAAATATCTAGAATGGGTGAATCCATTTATACAAAGCACATTTTGGTGTAGTCACTGGCTGGAGGGAGAAAGACGATTTGTAGTAATTGCTTAATAGGTAGAGTTTCTTTTTCTAGGACAATGAAATCCTTCATTTCAGGGTGATAGAGATAGTGTTTACAAAATACTAAGTTTAGTGAATGCCACTGCATTGTTCATTTTAAAATGATTAATTTTGTTATGTTAATTTCTCCTTGACAAAAGTAATTCAGAACCATCAGTCATGAGCCAGTTGAAATTTGAGTGATTTAATACACATGGTTCTCAGTATTTTTTAGCAATCTATCTGGGCTGAAATCTTGGTTTCATCTTTTTCTAACTGTGTTGCATTTTGTAAGCAATGTTTTCTTTCTGAATGGATTACCTTCAAAGGAGATAAAATTTAATAACCAGAGAATGTGTAATAATGGGATTTTTATTACAATTAAATGTGTGACTATATCCACGACAGTGGTATTTACAATTCTGGAAAATTGGAGCTACCATATAGGAATGAATTTCAAGAATGAACACTTTTATTGCTGCGATGTTCTATGTCAGGCCTGGGTTGCAAATTCAGCCATTCTTTTCCCTCTCCTGAACTACATTGCTAAGTTTGTTACTGAAAAACCAAGCATGCCAATTATGTCACAACTTCACTAATGTTATAAATCATTCAGTGTGATAACTCCATCTCGTCTAGTTTTGATTAAGGCACTGCTGTTCATATCTTCGGAAATGGAGTAACTCATGTTTAAATGTGCTCGAGTATGTACTTAATATTATTGCTACTGGAAATTCATAGACAATATATCTCAATGACTAGTTTTCCAGAAAACAAATTACTCGTAATGTAAGAATCTTTAGGCTAGGCAACAGTATTTAACTAAAACCATACAAGTTATATGCTTACAGATAAAATTATTTTACTTTCCTAACAGCATTTATTGTGTATCTCTTAAATCATGATTCAAAAATAGTAGAAGCAGTAACTTATTAAAATATTTCAAATTTGTATCTTTGCTAAGGAAATAGTTGTCCAAGCATCTAAAACACTGTTCTGTGAACAAAATTGTCATTTCATAGCTTTCTTTTTATAACTTAATTCTCATGATTAAAATTAATTTAACCATTAAACAGTTATTAGCCTGGTTAGATTGTCATAACAAAACGACCGAAACTGACATTCTAAACAATAGAAATGTATTTCTCACAATTCTACCAGTGCACTGAGGTCCAAGTCCAAGTTCAAGTCACAGGCCAGGCAGGTTTCATTCCAAGGTCTCTTCTCATGTTCTTCAGGTCACAGCCGAACGACTGTGTGGTTGCCAGATCTTTTCTTTGTGTGCACTAACAACTGAGTGTGCAAAATTTCTGATGTTGCTTCTTATTGATACAATCATCATGGCAGGTCAAGGCTCCATCCTTACGGGCTCAGTTTAGCCTTGGTTGCCTCAGTATCAATTCTATTTCCAACAAAAGTCATATGAAGAGTTGCTGTCTCAACATAGGATCAAAGAGTGGGGCCCAATTCCATGCAGAGCAAGTAGATGCTCCTTCCTGAGTATGATTCCTTTTAGCGGGGTTTCAGTAACAGCACACTGTAACGTAAGTTAAACAGTTCCAGAGTTCAAACATCTTCGTTCAGATTCACACAATTTGGAGTTTTATTAGATCTTCATAAAAAAAATCAGTGTTTTATAATATCACAATAAATACGCACATTATTTTAAATTGTGTTAAAAACTGCAAAATAAGGAGACAAAACTGCTGATGGAGAAGATGCTTGCCCATCAAAGGACCACTAACAATTCCATGTTATGCTCTTCAATAAAACATGCTGTGTAGAAGTGATTGCATTTGAAGTTATTGGTACATTTGAATGCAAACTACCCAACCATGAAAAATGAGGCTTCCATTTGCTATAAAAATAAATTAGGAGGCAATGCTTTGCTGGCAAAGCCTTTTGAGCACCTCAGTTCATAACTATTCATGGTACCATTAACAGATGTCTTTGCTCACACTGCGAGCTGCCTTATCATATTGTTGTATTCAGTATTACTTTATGTCTAAAGTGAATGTAGGCAACTTGTTTTAGGATGTAATAAAACCTATCCTGATATAGAG
This sequence comes from Hystrix brachyura, assembly GCA_016801275.1. NCBI lineage: Eukaryota > Metazoa > Chordata > Mammalia > Rodentia > Hystricidae > Hystrix > Hystrix brachyura. The sequence continues at coordinate 358,933 of QZML01000205.1, read as the reverse complement.
ATCCTGTGGGAAATTATACAATAATGTTACCTACATAACTAATTTTCTTCTTATGAAATCATGATTCCCGCTACACTTTTAGAACTATCGAAAGTATTGTTTAACATCACCATTTCCATGTTAATATCTCAGTAAATCATAGAAATGTAATACTTTGTGCAGAAAGTGAGCCATTTCCTTTGGAAACATAAGTTTGCACTTCTAAATTAAAAGTTGCATGAAGTGAATTTTAAGCATGCTACGTGTTGCTTATTGACACTAAAATATTTTTATGACCCTAGTGACCAGCACACAATCTGATAAATCACTCAAGAAAAAATGAAAAAGATAAATGTTGCCAATTCTTTACTGATGTGAAATTTCTAGAAAATATTTGAGAATTCCTAAGGAATATCTTCAAAGGAATGGTCACCAGTTCATCAATATGCACACACATGCACACACACACACACTCTGATATGCCTATCAGGACTGAGTGTGATACAAAGTGCAAATAATTTTTATTAACAAAAACAAGCAATAACAATAAAATAATTCCTTGAAAATTTTATTTTAAATGTAAGAATCATGTGCCCCTTATGAGTTCATTTAATTATGGATCTCTGTTTCTTCATCCACAGAATGGGGGTGATAAACTATATTCCATATAAGGATTAAATTAAATAAGGATTATAAAAATGAACACGCAATGTGGCACATGTATCATCTTTTCTGAAATTAAGATTTTTTTCTAGGCTACTTGTTATGCTCTCATGAAATAACATCCCTTCTAAGCAACCAGTGTGTGATTGGTAATTTTCCTCAGCATGGCTCATGGAACATTTAAATTACTCTGCTATTCATAGATATGCCAATTTTAGTCACGTTTTTTTAAAGGCATTTTGGCTAGTGCGAAATAAATAAAAACAAGTTGTTGCCAATAGGTGCTTACTACTTAAGTAAAATGTGGGTACATATTTCAGTTCTCTTGGGTGATTCCAAATGAGCAGGAGTCATCCCCAAATTTATTTTAGTGTAAGCATGCCAGAGAGCTTCCTGCAGTTGGAAAAGGACTCTTTGGCACAGGATCTATGTTGTGATCACGCCACCCCATCTTGTTGTGAAGGATGGTATGAAGGAAGTTTTATGAAAGCTAGTTACTTCATGTTAAGTAGAATGACTTTTTTTTTTAATTTTAA